>CM036761.1:68977050-69577050 GCA_020796225.1 Arion vulgaris | reverse complement strand
TTGTATTACTACAACTAATATTAATAACAACACTAATATTAATATAGTAGAGATGGCAAAACTTATTCCAGTGAAAAAATGCAAAATGGTGAGATTAGGGGTCCGTAGAATGGTTACAAGATAAAATGATATTGCAAAATCAGGATGATTGCGTTCATGGGAGTGTGAAAAACAACCTGAATGAGTTTTTCTTTAAATTCAATTAACATTAAAGCAGGCACTGCAAAATAAGACGCCATTAATGTATGACACTGGCACCATGGCGGCAGCGGGCACCACATTGGACAGCGCTGTTTTAAACTGTCCAGTATCATAATTCTTTGTTTTTTACTATTTTCCTGTGTCATGATGTCAAGGTGTTTAGTACCCTCTCTCTTTGTTGTCAACTTTCTTCCATGCTAAAATGTCCAGTAATTTCTCACTTGCTGTCAACTTGTAATTTGACTGTAATAATGAATTTATTTTAAATCTTTTCTTTCTACCAATAGAATATAATGGAGCAAAAGTGTAAAATGTTAGCTACCTTACAGTAATAGATATTAAGATTTGCAGGTAAGAATACTACAGGTTTCAAATATGACCTTCCTTTAATTATGCTAGTCTGATATCAATATTATTGCTGGATTGAAGGTAGTGTGTTCTCTAATAATGAGGGCTTAGCCACTCAGCCACAGAGACCCCCAATATGCCTTGCGAGTCGAAGGTTGTGGGTTTGAATCCGAACCGTGGCCTTCTGTTCACGAGTGCAGTTTTTCCAGAGACTCCTAGGATTGTTGCCGGAGCTACGGAGTTCGTGCAATACTCTTGGTAGGTGGCGTGCCATTACTGCGGAGAGGGACTGAGTCATATGGGGTAAAACCCGGAGCAATGAAGTCAATCCTTCGGCTTTAAAACCCTTTTAATGAGGCTGTCTTACCTGACATAAAATAATGTGGCTTGTCTTACCTGAGATGTGATAAGGTGGCTGTCTTACCTGTGATAATGTGGGTATCTTACCTGTGATCTTCTTTCTTCTTTGCGTTCGTTCTTTATGACCAATTTTAATCACTCTTTGTGATATGTTTGATCTTTGCCAAGAACGTGTATATGTTGCACATTGGTTTGGTAGGCCCCTAAACGCATAGACTTCTACACATTTAGGACACATGTATCCGATCTCAGCCAAGCCTCTTTAGTCGCCTCTTACGACATGTGTGGCAGGTAACAGTGGTTCTATTCTTTATACCCAAATTTGGGCCCCGGCAACAACTCGGGCGTTACCTGTGATAATGTGGCTTGTCTTACCTGTGATAATGTGGCTGTCTTACCTGAGATGTGATAAGGAGGCTTGTCTTACCTGAAATGTGATAATGTGGCTTGTCTTACCTGAGATGTGATAATGTGGCTTGTCTTACCTTAGATAATGTGACTGTTTTATCTGATATAATGTGGCTGTCTTACATTACATAATGTTACTGTTTTATCTGAGATAATGTGGCTGTCTTACCTGAGATAACGTGACTGTCTTACATGCGATACCTGAGATAATGTGCATGTCTTAGCTGAGATGTGACTGTCTTACCTGAAATAATGTGACTGTCTCACCTGAGATAACGTGACTGTCTTACCTGAGAAATTCTGGAAAACACGAACATAATTTGAGAACCTGTGGTAGTGAAGCCACTGAGAGACTTCTGAGGCATGGGCATCGGAGGGAAGCGGCTGGTGGAAAGAGAGATAAATGAGTGAGAGAATGGAAGAGTATGAATACACTTGATATAATTTAATATGCTAATGTTTTCAGTTTCAGTTTAGAATATCTTCATTGCACTCTGGACAAGTGCATTTGTGCTTCGATCTCCTTTGCAACATCTCCAGCAGTGCCCACGTTTTACCATAACAATTCAATGTTGATTGATGAGCCTACTCATATACCTGTTGTGCTGTTATTTTCTGATCACTCCAATATTTAATTCAAGCTCTTGAAATCTAGCAGTTGACGTGGATTGGTTTAAATGAAAATCCTCTTTGCAGTCACACTCTATGAGTGCGTTCAGAATGTAAGTTCTATTCATTGACTGACCCCCTGATTTGGTGGCAGAGCCAGTCTGCTCTTGCATTGCCATCGACACCAATGCTAATGTATACCACCAGAAGAACCAATAACAAATTCTTAGTATTAGGAGAGGTGTGGTTCTCTTATATCAGACTGTGTGAGTTACTTATGTTATTTTTCTTTCCAGCTATATTTCTGTTGTTGCTTTAATTTTGTAATATATTATTCTATTTTTAATTTGAGCATTCTTTTCTCCACTGTGGCGTCCAGCTGCCTTTTTATCTCTCATCTATTGTCTATTCCTAGGTGGAAGATGTAGTTGGCTGTCCACTCTTGCCGTTAAGCGTAGGGATGGGAGCTTTAATTTGCATTCTAGGGCTAGATGAGTCACCCTTGTTGTGTTATATCCGTGTTTATGTAGTGTGGTCTTGATATTGTCTATCCATCTTTTCTTGGTCTTCCCTTAGCTCTAGTACCCGATCTCTTTTTATTGTATGCTGTTATTGGTGGTTGGTTGTATTTCATTAAGTGTCCAAACCACTGCATTTGTTGTCTTTCGATATATTCGGTGCGTGAAGTTATGCCCACTCTGCTTCTGATGTCCTCATTTCGTACTCATTTTGTCCACAAAACTACTATACTTTGTATTCTGAGATTTTATTTTTTCTTCAGCACTGCCTTTTTTCTACAACTTTGCTACCCTAACAGTCCTTCAGAATTTCTCTCATAGGTTAGATTTCCCAGCGCTGCAGCCGTCATGCTCACATCATCAGTTACATCCTGAATCCATCTCCATGGTCTTCTCCAATTCCTCGCGTCTCTTTATATGTCCAAAAATAATTTAATTTTCTTATTCGTAACATCAAGCAGTTTTCTTTGATGTAATACAAGTCACTTAGATGATTGGAGCTACATGAAGATCACTGAGAAGACTACTTACCCCTGATCTCACATCTACAGGCTCTTTAGTCTGTAAAAGAAGAAGAAAACAAGAAATAATGAATATATCACAAAGCATACAATCAACAGAATTATTGCGTTATGTCACATTACCCATTTAGGTCCAGACCTAGGGCTCAGACTTACAAATACAAAGCTCTTGGAGAAATAAGTATAAACATAGATTTTGATGACCCATTAAAGGTTTATAAATTGTGTATTATTTTGAATTTGAATTAATTGCTAAATATTATTCAACATTAATGAATTCTATATTCAGTAACTTTTTCTATTTTCCTATTATCTTGTAACAAAAAAACTGTTCTTAACATGCAACAATAACCTTATCTTGCAACAATAACTTTATTCTATAACAACAGTACTTCTTATCTTGGAACAATAACGTTTCTAAACCTGCAACAATAACATTACCCTATAGCAAGTCTTATTTTGTAACAGTAACTATTCTTAACAGAATCTATATCTCAATGTGGCAAAAACAAAAATAATAACAGATAAAACAAGATTGACGAGAGATAATTTTGGTCAACAGAGAGACGGTAGAAAATGAACAATTTTTGATATCTTGGTTCACTGCTAACAAGAGATGGAAATGGGATAAAGAAAACTAATAGAAGAACAAACATGGTCTTACAAAAATTAAACAAATAAAAACAGTATGGAATGGAACTGATAGAAAAACAAAAGATCAGAATACTAAGAGCATGTCAATTCCCAGTACTGTATGTATGGGTGTGAAGCATGGACATTCAATAAGGCAGTGGAAAAAATATATATTGTGCTTTTGAATATAAGTGTTACAGAAGAGTCCATTATATATCATGGACAGAGAATGGAACAAATAGATCTATCTAGAAAGAACTCAAAATCAAAGAAAACTGGGTGATGCTACAAAAAAGAATTATAAAATTTAAGTATTTTGGGCATATAAAAAGACACCAAGGGTTGGAGAAGACCATTATGGAAGGAGGCATCCCAGCATAGAGGAAGACCAGGGAAAAGATGGATTCAGGATGTGATTGATGACTTGAACATGATGGCTGACATGGTGGGACATCTGACATATGAAAGAAATTCAGAAGGAACTGTTAGGGTGGCAAAGTTCTGCTCGGAACAAGCTATTTAATGATGATGAACAATTCTTATCCTGTAACAATAAATATTTGTATTGTGTAAGTACAACTTTTATCTTGTAATAACCTGAATCATAACTTTACCTTGAACTTCTTCTTCTTCAGTGATCTCTGGTCATGCACTTAATTTACTGTGGACCACTATGGGTAGTCAGCTTTAGGTCTGTCAGGTTTACCAAAAGCTTAAACTTTTAGGTCGACTGGGTGTGACCACATGATGCTTCTCAGCTCATCCAAGAGAGAATAGTCTTGCAGACCTGCTGACACTGTCAGAGAGCAGTTTGCCTTATTTCTAGTCTTATTTCTAGTATGTAAGTGTCTGTTGAGCTCTTTATGTATTTTGAGCATTAATAGCACTGCTCATTTGCAACAGTAACTGTTCTTATCCTGTAAGAATAATTCTTCTTATCTTATGAAATGAATGAAAATTGTGGCAGATCCTTTACAGGACATAGTCATCAACCACAGTTAACGAGTCGTTGATTTTCTAGGCACCACTTATATGTTCAGTAGTTTGCCATTGCTTTCTGAACAGTGTGGTCTATTTTTACCTTTTGTAAAAATCACATGGAAACAAATTTGCTTCCAAACTTGTCCGCTCGGAGTTTGAACCAGGTATGCTTGGGTTGTGATCGAGCTTACTACCGCTTAAGTCTTAGTGGACCAGGGCAAAAGTCACGTTTTACAAGCGCTTTCACGTTTGATAACCAACGTCACTTAGCGTGGCGGAATGTAAAAGCGCGTCCACTTCAAACGCCACTTAGCGTGGCGCTTGGTCCACTAAGAGTTAATCTACAGATGCCCACTTATCTTATATGTTTCTTAAATTTATAGATCAGTCACGATCTCAAAGATTATACATAACGAGCACTCACCGCTGCCAGTACATCGACAGGTTCCTGGTTCTGTGAGGTGTGTGAGAATGGAAGTATTGAATGTGAGGAGCTGCTTCTGGGTGGGCTGATGGATGGACTTGGTGATGCTGTGCAACTGAGGGAGACAGAAAAGATGTCCAGTTGTGAACACATTCAGTCATAAAATGACAGAAAGGTCAATATAGTAGTGAAACATGCTACAGATCCACATATTTTTTAATCACTGACAAAAATGTATCTAACAAACAGTAGACAAGGCAGAGAAATAATGGACTTATTCTTTTGTCGTCACATTGTTGCTGGGTTGTTGCCCAGTCTTGTGGTTTCTGTTTTTGTCTTGTGCTGCTCTAGTGGTTTGGGTGATAGTTATTTTTGTTATTTGACAGGATTCTGCTATGTCATCTAGCCATCTTTTTTGTTGTCTTCCTCTGAACTTCTTTCCTGATGTTCTGTTGTAGAAGACCCTGTATACAGTGAAGTTTGGTTGCATTCTTATTAAGTGGTCAAACCATTTCATTCTTTGTTTCTCAATATAATTCAAGCAAGATTCTGTCTCAACTTTCATTCTTAATAATAAGGGGTCTCAATGGCAAAGTGGTTAAGACATTTGTATGTCATTCTGAAGGTTGTGATTTTGAATCCAGCTGAATCTCACATGCAATTTTTTTCACGAGGTCCTAGGATTGTTGCCTGAGCTAGAGTTTGTGCTTTGTTCAACACTCTCGGCAGATGGGGTGCCATATCCGGTGCAATGAAGTCAATTCTTGGCCTTTAGACCATTTTTGTTTTAGACAACCCAGATTTAAAAAATATATCTGCCTATATTGCAGATTCTCTTCACTGTTAGACACAAGACATTAGGGGGAAAGGCTACGTGAACACTACAAACTAAGTCTTACAATTATGCAAGTCTCTAGTTTGTGGATTTACAAAATGGAATAGTAAAACAGTAGATTTAATAAGAGACATGGTGTGACTTACAGAAAATAAAGCAGAGGTAATGCTCAGATTTTCAATGTGATAGAAAATTAACAAGAGAAACTAAAAGAAAATTGGGGTGGAGAAAATGTTACAAAAGAATACGGAGAAAGGATTTTTCTGGATTGTTGGCAACCAGAAGGAGAAAGAGAGAGGGAGAAATGGGTCAGAGAACTGACAAATTCTGAGTATTAATCATCATCTCCACGAATGAATGTTAGCTATTGTGAATCTCAAGCATTTTCTGCCTCATAAACTCTGATATTTATCCCTCCCCCACTTGGCAGTTCCTTTCTCATTAGTGTCTTTATCTTGGCCACAACTTTTCCGCCTCATAAAGTTTTCAACTGGGTCTCATGTCCTTTATGTGTACAAAATATTTGATTTGCCTATATTTGATCTCTATCATTAGCTAAGATACTCCTACTTCTTCTACCACTGCTTTGTAATGAATGTTTGTTATATTATGTTACATAAAGTCTGTGATTCCTGGGCATTTCGACCCAACATCTGGTTTCAGCACAGTATATTTTGTGACCAGTTTTGTCTTCTTTTTTTATTCAGTTAGACTGCAGAGATAGTCTGTTACCAGGATCACCTGTTGGAGGTAGAGAAGGGTCTTTGCCAGTTATGGTTTGCTGACTGGTCATTCACTGTGTTGTAGGTCGATCATATACACACAAATACTCATATTATTTCATTATCATTATGTGCACTAAATTGAATACTCACTTCAGTTCTGCAAAGCTGCTGGACAATGACTGGGTCTTGTTAAAACTAGCATTAGCATGAACAATCTGGTCTTTGGGTACCTGATCATGCAACAGACAAATATGAATTATTAAGTTCCCTTGCATGATGTCATTAAGGAATTGTGGCCAGTTTGGCTATATAAAATTATAATAATAGTCGCTCATCGCAGTACATAGCAATAGACTCAGATGTATAAAGTTGTACCCTCTGGTGTGTGTGTGGAAGTAACTGTAGAGTCCAATCCTAGAACAAAATTCCATACAACAGGACATACATGATCACAGTTGGACATGAGGTTGTGTGTTCTGTTATTTTGTGTAGCTCGCTTTCTCTGCGCATCAGCAGTACCTTAAACTATATGTGCCAGATAAATAATGGTTTTGACAACTAAATTGTTTGCCCTACATTGTAAATTTCCCAGTCAATTTATTCTTCTACTGTTAAGAAAAATGCAATCGTTGGCTTGGCTAGGCTATTATTAAAAAACACAATGTTCATCATTTAAAAGTTCCCTGAAGCTGAACAATTTTACTTGATCAGTGTAAATGATTTAATGAGATAACTTGCTGAAGATATTCAATGGGATACATGTGTCATTATTCAAGATAAGATATGTTGATGACAGAGCAACTTTGTCAACTAACAAAATGGTGCTAAGAAAGTGGTAATATAAATTTATAGAAAAAGAGAAGAAGAAAACTCGCATCTCAGTTAAACAAAATAAAATATATTTACAACTGATAAAACAGAAATAGCTGAAATATGCATCAACGGAACAAAATTGAAAAGGGTTGATAAAAAAAATTGTGGTTACTGCTTGTAATACCTTTTTTTTGGGTGGTGTAGGACAGGTGGGGGGAACATGCTCTGTGGAATTTAATGGGTGCATGGCTAGTGCAGTTGCAGTGAAACTGTTCAGTTTAAGATTTTTCTTTATGCTCCAGACAGAAAAAAACTAATTGGAAGTACTGTGGATTGAACCTGAGTCTCCCCAGTGGGAGCCATCTCTCTAGTCCGTGTGACCAGATGCCCCATAAGGGTTAATAACTTTAAATATTCAGGTTCATTGTGAACAAATGACAGAAATATTGTAAAGAAAATGAACAGAAGAATGAACTGGCTCTAAAAAAATTAAAAAGAACTACAAAATTAAGATTTTAAAGAGCACATATTTTTCCTATAGCAATGTATGGCTGTGGTGATTACTAGGATCTGGTACCTAGGTGATCTAGAATATTGAAGTGCTTCGACTACAGAGAATAACAAATAAGAAATAATGTTACATACCTCTGTCAACACTGTACACTCGTATGACGGCTGGTACTTCTCCTGCAGATTGTAAGAATATCACTTTCAACTCATTATTGGTCATCATAGCTGATATTAAACTAGTACAATCTCTCCAAACAACTGGTGGAGGATACTTGCTAACGGTTTCTGGTTACATGCTTAACACGACTCAATATTCATTCATTCTTCCTAAACTCTGCCTGCCCTCTTCTTTTGCGATCAGTTTCTCATGCTCAAAAGTCTAAACAGGGAGATGAGATGCCCCTAGAAATTCATTGATGGTCCACAGTTGCTGCTGCCTCTCTGTGTACGACCCCTGAGTAAAGTCATTAATTTGGGAATGCGTACATGACTTATTATTATTGCTGGGTATCTGTCTGTTAGGACCGACAAGTTCCGTCTTCGGTTGGGGGAAGTTAAGTAGTCTTTATGCTCCTGCAGATCCTAACACTGCCTATAAGGTTTGAAGAGTGACCTTCCTTTCATCCATCCAAACAATATTCAGCACACAGATGGTTAGTACATACCAAATACAATCAACATGCACAATTAATAATACGTTTCTATTATTATTATACAATGCCAATGTTACATTTCTGTTATTAAGTTACTAAAATTGAGACCCTAAAATACATTACTAAAATAAAATATATCTTCTCCTTCTCTTCCACCATTTACTTCTTTATTGAAGTGTTCGGGGGAAACGTAGTGATCTTGTGTGTGCTTGTTTTAAGGCACTTTGTAAGCTGATATTCATTTTCGTAAGGCTGTTCTTGATGCCGTCGCTCCATCTTTTGCATGGTCTTCCTCTTGTTTTGTACTCGTTATACTTTTTCTGTGTGACTCTCTGTGGTAGGCGATACCAGGGCATTCTTGTTAGATTTCAAACCATTTAATGTTATTCTTTTATGAATTGCATGACTGGTTTCACATCCAGTCTTCTTCTGATTTCTTCATTTCTAATTTTGTCTCTTATTGTCACACCTGCAGCTCTTCTAAGACACCTAATCTCTGTCGTTATGATTTTCCACTCATTAGCTGCTGTTATTGGCCATGTTTGGCACTGGTAACATAGTGTTGGCCAGAAAATTGTTCTTATAAGATTTGCTTTAGATTTTAGCGGTATTTCTTTATGTGACAACAGTGGTGTTAAATGCCCCAGTCCCTGGTTAGCTTTTGTGCATAGACTGCTGATTCCACTATCTATACTTCTGTCTGCGATGAAAATTGCTCCTACATATTTGGCCTCAATGGTTTGTAATAAAATATATACTAAAAGAAAAGTTTAATTATTTTTTTTTATATTAATAACTGGTTTCACATAGAACTTTGTGCAATGAATCACTTCTGCATACCTTTTCGACTTCTGATCTCTTCTCCATTTTCTCCCTGTCTGTTTTATGTTTTCTGTCTGCACCTTTAGGCTGTGAGGTATCAGAAATATTACATGGATTGAAAGACTCATAAAAATGTAGCTACAGCACAGCTCATATTAACATAAGACTTGACCACATGTCAACAAATAAAACAAAGAGTAGGGTGTGATCAGATCAGGGTAGATGATTAGATAAACAGAGAACGACAGATGGTCAGATAAACAGGGAGTGGCACATCATCAAATAAAGGAGGAGAGCAAACAGATGGTCAGATGAATACAATAAGGCACACAGATGGTAAGATAGACATAGATATGCAGAGAAGCAGACATAGAAAATAGAATCTTGATATTACTGTAAGAATGTCAAGTAAGTGCATGCGTACTAACGAAATAAATATCATAAATAAGTTGAAAAGTAAGATATGAAGCATAATGCAGTACAATTGGAAAAACCTATGGTAACAGATAAACATAAGACAGGGTTTACCTTAAAAACTTTGATTTGACATGAAGCTGCATGAAGTAATTTTGCCTCATCTGTGTTTGTGTATGTCTCAACCTAAGAATAAAAGATTGCTTTCTTGAGTGACAGATGTTCTACTTACTAAACATGTAGAATTCAATATTAATCTATGTAGCAGAGAGTCACAGTAGCATAGTTGTTAGTGAACTCGCTTCTTAGGGGTCCGGGTTCAATTTCACAGTTGGTGTGGAATATTTTTCAGACTTTAATGGCACTCAGGTCAATTAGGTGCCAGGGAAAGTACTGGGAAGTAAAGGTGGCAGGCCTGTGCTGATGGTCAATGAAAAATATGGGCCTAACACTGCATAAATGACTAAAGATATAGAAAGCAAGTTAATGCATTTGAAAATAGATGTCTGACAAAAATAATGAATATAAAATGGAACGAATTCAGAAGAAGTGATGAAATCAGAGACATGTCTGGTGAACCACTAGTGACAACTGTTATAAGAAAGAGAAGATGGAGATATGTTGGGCACACCTTGAGGAGAAATGATCAACGAATGTCAAAGCAGGCATTGAAGTGGGATGCAAATGGTTCAAGAAAGAGAGGTCAACCTAAAGAGACTCTGAAACGAACTAGGCTGAGAGAGGCAGGAAATATCGGCCTCAGTTCCATGGAGGAGATTGAGCGAGTTGCCCAGGATAGAGCTGTATGGAGAAATTACTTGCAGGCCCTATGTAACGGTACGAGAGGAATTATTATTATTATTATAACACTGCATAAAAAACACTGTATAGCAAATTTACCTTGAGATAGGAAAAAGGCTCCTTTACGTTTTCTTTAAAAACTATGTAGTGGTTAACTTCAGACATTGGTAAAATAGAGTATGTAAAGTGTAATTATGTAGTTGAAAGGCTGCATTTGACAAAATTGTGTACAGCAGACTATACTGTTGGTTTTTGGTGCTTGAGTAATAAGGTCTACACGGTTAAGTCTGCGTGGGGCTCTGCATCCAGCAAAGTTGAGGTCGGCTAGTCTCTCTTACGCAGGTAGAAAAGTGAAAATAGTAGAGTGCTGATGACTCATAGAACAAACAAGCCACCCCCACCTCCGGGGATCTAGACTGGAAAACTTTGACCGTGGAGTTCAAGGCCAACAAGACACTGGCTCGCCTAGCAGGATGGACTCTCCTAGGTCAGGTTTTTTTGTCTACTAACTTATTGAGGCGAAACCAAATAAATAGCATGCAGAAACCAAATGTGCTGGCCTACGGGTCTGTAGGGGCCTAACTGGCATGACAAACAAAGGTGCAAATTCCATTCAGACCATAAAGAATGGTTTAACAAGTGGTTAATGTAGAGCGAATGAAGAAGATGCTTGAGAAATTAAGTGTCTGCTCTATTTTATCTGCGCCGAGATCTGTGTAAATCTTTTCACAGGCAAGTCTGATGGACAGAATAGATTTTCAGAGCTCCATTTAAATCTCAGAGTACAGTTTAACTCAATGTGATAGTGGGTGCAATGCCACGAGATAAGCAATTTTCTAATTGAGAGTACTTGGTTGTGACTCTCACAACAGAAAAGGTAGATTAAAGATGAAATGGATGATTTTCTCATAGCAGTCAAGCATAGATAGCCAACTGTCTTGTCCTGTCTCAGAGTCTTCAACTTATCATAGCAAATGTAAACTACACTTCTATGAGTCTGCAAACTATCTACTATAGAGTCTGCCACTAACCTACCATAAAGTCTGTCAATTGCCTTACTGTAGTGTTTACTACTGCCTTACCTTAAATTTTGCCAAGTGCCCTACCTTACAACTTCTGTCTGTTAACTTGCCCTGAATTATTCTATATTACCTCAGGAGTTGAGAGCCACAGTAGCGGGTGAATATTTTCTAGCCTAGTGTTCTACGGCTCTCAGATCGACCCAGCTTCAATTGGGTACCAGAAAAGCACTGGGAAGAAGTAAAGGCAGCTGACAGGATGTTGACCACATCACCCATTGTGTGCCAATGGTCAATGAAAAAATACTGGCCTAACATTGTATTACCCAATATACCTTGAGGTGTGAAAAAGGGTTCCTTTACAACTTTTTATTACCTCAGGGAGTTATGTACCCATTTTCAGCTAAGCCAACTGAAGTGTACAAAACTAGGTTATAGCTTATAGATGTTAATCGCTTTTATTGTGAAGACAGCACTTCAATCACTTGTCTAACTTAGTTCTGTAAAGTTCAGACAGACAATTAGAACCTGTAACACAGTATCACACAGACAACTAGAACCTGACACATTAAACACAAACCTGAATCCTGAAAGGGACACCCTTTTCTCCACCATGTTTCTTGGCTGTGAACTCAGTAGATATACAATGTACACGTACATAAATGCCTGTCTCTTTTGTTGGATCCCATATAAATTCTAGCTGATTGAGGCGTACTGGGTCCAAGTTTACATTTATTAAACCATAAGACAAGGGAATGTCTGCAGAGTAAAACAAATTACCTTTTATAAATGTGGCATAGATACTTGTTAACAACTGATAGGAAAGATGGGAATACCTACCTTCATGTTCCAGGCAGACAATGTTAAAAGGCGGGAGACCCAGCCTGAACAAGGGTTGTCCTTTTTAAAATTAACAGAAAAAGCTAACAAACATATTGTCACACAATTTGGCCACATGTTGCAAAAGACATTGCTTTTGATGATAAACAATCGTTATTGTATGCATTGTAGTTATTTATTTTTAAAATAATAAATTACCTGAAATAAATTGAACCAAAACCCCTTACTGCATCAGGGAGTGAATTTGACTAATATAAGAAGTTCAAAGAATGTCAAACCAGAATGTGATGTACATATCACCATATTATAGCGTGAACCACCCATAAATGTAGAATCCAATTAGTTGTGTAGATAGGGCTCTTGCAATATAAACCTTCCAAATAAAAGTGGTTTAATTTTGTTTTTCAAGGTCATTAACAATTTTTTTAATAGAAATAATTATAATGCAGACACTAAACGTTGTTTATCATCAATAGCAATATCTTTTGCCACAAGTGGTCAAATTGTATAACACACGTTTGCTAGTTGTTTTTTTTCTGTTAATTATTAAAAAAAGACAATCCTTGTTCTGGCTGGGTTTCCTGCTTAACAGACAATGTTTGGGAAATCTGGCTATGTAGTTAAGCCTTTGCTTTGGGGTCCAAAAGATGTGGGTTTGAACTGACTGCGCTTTACCATTTATGGGTGCATTTTTTCTAGAGACCCTAGGATTGTTGCCAGAGCTACGGAGTTCATGCTTTGTGTAATACTCTCGGCAGGTGGTGCGTCTATTATGCAGAGAAGGATCGAGCCATTTGAGGTAAAACCCGGTTTTAATTAAGTCAATCATTCATGTTTAGACCCTTTAGAATGTTAACAACCAATAGGAAAGATGGGAATACCTGGAATATGAAGGTAGATAGGTAATCAGTTCATGTTTATTGTTACATGCATAACAAGACAAATCTAAAAGTGCAAATATATAACAAAAGAAAATGTCTTCACCTCAGAACATAAGCACATTTACCTATATCTAGAATTCGTTCCCCAGGTCTCATCTGCTTCCACGAATCAATCTGTTCTTTCTCCATGAATTGTAGTCTTCGGTCATGAAACAAGACTTTCACCATGCTCTGGGGGAAATATTAACTTATTTACTAGAGCACACATATGTTCACAATGTTTTGAAGAAATACACGTTAAATCATTCATTAACAGCTACTGAAGCACATCCCTAATTTCATCAAATTACTATGTAAATTAAAAATAATTCAGAAAATTGACATGTTTTAATGTGAGGAGTAGACCATCAAATTGTTAGAGCAGCATTCTCTCAGTCTTAGCTACACCTGATCTTTAAGTACTGAGTATGTCTGGTCTCTCAGTCCTGAGGATGTCTGGCCTTCAATCCTGGAGGATGTCTGGTCTCTCAGTCTCAAGCATGTCTGGTCTCTCAAGTCATGAGGATATCGGGATTTTAGCCATGATTATGTGAGTTTGTACCCTCCTAAAACATCTATTTGTTAATGTGGGATGCCAGCTTGGGCAAGCTGCCTTTATTCCTCCGGCTAAGTATTCCCTTGAGACATCTTAACCGAGAATAACCTGTATAAAAAGTTATTTGTTTTATTTTATTTCAATATCTTTCACAACAATCAAATTCTTAACTGAGCATCTAAGTATTTCTACTTGATTTAATGAAACAACAAAATTGCAAAGACTATCCACAGTCTTCAATAATTATTTATTACTAGTTCTAAAACGAATAAATTACAAGTACATCCTTTTCTTCTTGTCTACGCACCAACAAATCCTTGTGTTGTCTTGTAGGGCAAAAGCACTATCTCTCTATCTTGATTGGTTTTCTTTCCAAGTGTCAAAAGTCACTGCATGCTCATTAATTAAGTATATAGGCCTTTTATTGGGAATGTACTTTCATTTGCTCCTAACAACAGACTCCAGTTAACATGCAATGAGTACAATATGAGAGTAAACATTGACAAAACTGAAGTAATGACATTCACTTGAAAGGAAAGAGTTACCAATATCTCCATCGACAAACATCAATCAAAGCAAGTCAAAAACATGACATACTTATGCAGCATTTTTTAAGCAAACAGAAGAATAACTAATGAAATCCAACATAGATGCAATAAAGTAAATCAAATCATTGGACAAATTGCACCAATTTTGAAATGCAAGCATGTCACTATGAACGTTAAAAGAGCAATGTTCAACACAATCTTTCTCCCAATATTATGCTATCAGTGCCAAACCTGGACGCTGACATCAAATGATAGAAGAAAACTAGTCACGACAGATAGAAGTATCTACGCAGAATGCTGGGAGTATCAAGAAAAGAATAGGTTTAGAAATGAAGACATCAGGAAAACGTTGATACAACATCAGTGCTGAACATCAAGAAACAACAAATTAAATGGTTCGGCCACATAAGCAGATTATCAATAGACAACTTCTGTCCTGCTCTGTCATTGCCTCAAAGAGCAATGCTACTCTAATACAAAACTAAAGGCCATCTGCACAAAATGTGGACCTCAGAAACAACAACAGCAGTGAAAAACACTATTTATGAAGCACACACAAAAGCATGTTCTAGAAGTTTATTCTTATCCTCACGTTGTGAGGCAAAACAGGATAAGAGAAAAGAAGAAGTTGAGTAAGAAAACTTTCTCATGATGAACATTGAACAGTCTATGAACGACTACAGTTTGAACTGGAACAGATGGTTGGGTTGTATGGAACTTTATGAATAACATCTGAACACCTGAGTATAAAGTAAAACAACACTTTCAGTGTATCTACTCGCCAGTGTTGTGCCGGGCCTGCAAGGGAAGCAAAGAATAGTACCACTGCGACCTAAAAGGCATGCCGTACGAGGCAACTGATGTAGGACCTAGGGAAGCTACTTTAATATATAATAAAAAGCATCGCAGAAATCGGATGTGCTGGCCTACTTGTTGGCGCATAACTAGCACAACGTACAATCACCCTTAGGCTCAAATCACACAGAATGGTTAACAAGTGGTTCATATGGAGCGTTCAAAAAAGAAGTGTATCTACTCACTCTCAAATATTTGCCTTGTAGTTCCGATAGATCTCCCAATTTCTTCAACTTGATTTCATATGACTGACCTGCAAGCATACATACAAATAATAATGAGATATCTTTGAGCCCTTCAAGGAATGGTGGGTAAACTGTGGCATAAATAAGGTTGCAACCTAGCATGGAAAAAAAGGATCAGTTATATGAGAACTATCATCATAGCACTCCAGACTTGTCCATAGGTGCTCTGATCTCCGTTTCAACAAATCCAGCAGTTTTCAGCGACCCAAAACAATCATAAATATGTGTACTTAATCACCTGTAGTACTAGCATATAATAGTACTAACAAAACTTTGTTTAATCAAGCGGTTTTTTAAAATGCTGAATTAACAAAGTGATTATAGTACTAACATAATTAAATGGTTATAATACCAGCATAGTCTAGAAATAGTGCTACCATAGTTGAGTGGGTACAGTGCTCAAATTGTCAAGTGGTTATAGTGTTGGCATCAGGTTGGTAAAGTGTTCTATCTATTTTTATTCCTGTTGTCTTACCGTGTTCAGGGTATGCAGAAAGGGCCATCAAGCGCACCTCATATATGGTGTTGTCTACCATCTCTTATGTTTCTGGGGTCCATCGCTTATGCGTGACGACATTTGGCAGTGAAACCCTTTATCTGAATAGTAGTGCTTGTTGTGGTGTACTGTTGGGCAATAATTATGTTACATGGCCAAATCATCTGGTTTGTTGTCTCTTAATATGCTCTAGTACTGCTGGTGTTGCCAAGGCTCTAATAGTCTCATTTTTTTTTATCTTATCTCTCCTTGTCACGCTATTTTATGCAGGAATTTCATCTATGTTGTGGGAATTTTCTATTGTTAAAGAGTGTTGACACAGTCAAGTAAGTGGGTAGTTGGAGTGCTGGATTAGTCAAATGGTAAAGAGCTGCTATAGTCAAATGGTTACAGACTGCATTGAGTAGTAAAGTGGTTACAGCACTGGCCAAATTGAGTAGTAAGAGTGTTTGCTTATTCAATTAATTAGAGTGCAGACATGATTTTGTAGTTAGAGCTCTGACTTAATCTAAAGATGCTGGGATAACTTCCCAATATAGAAGAGCTTCAGTAAACTCAGCTTTTATAATAGGAACTTTACTCACTGAGCAAATACTGAATGTATGGCATTGACTCATGGACAAAGAAGAAATAATAAATAAGATCGCTGGAAGCCCCAAAACTGAGGTTTTATAGAAGAAGACTGAAAATGCTATCGACAGCAGGAAAAAATGATGAGGTTCGAAAAGAGGCGTACACACAAGTAAACCTGATCAAAATAATAAGAATCAGGCAATTAATGTTTGTCTGGCACAGAATGCAAAAATGAAGTTTGTAACATTTGGTGATAACAGGTAAAATACTGGAAAGCAGACATCGGAGAAGAGAGATGGAGATGTTGGGTTGTCTGAAATTGTGGTTCAACAACTGCACCAGGGAGAGAGTTGTGGAGAGACATGATTATCTATGTCGGCAGGCATGGCATTTGATTGATTGACTCACCGAGTTGGCAAAAGCAAGTAAGAAAATTTGCCACTCCACCTACAAATGCTCAGATCTCTTTCTAGTGATCGTTCTTAGCCGTTTTATCATTCTATTGAGATATATAAACAGCCAAACATCAGAACGGAATGTACGGGCACAGCCTTCAGTACCAATTGGAGCTCAAGTGCTTATCCTTCGGTGGTGTTTTGGTTTCAACCAGCGTTTACGGGTTCGCTCTCCGTTAGCCTTTTGCTGTCCCCAGCCAAAACCCACAGGGCAGCAGGTTCTGCCCAGATCTGAAGTGTTTATCCCTAAAGTTCAATATAACAAAACATGCTTTCAGATTACTTTTATTTATACTGAGAGGTCAGTCCCAAAAGTGTACCTTCATTCAGATTAGTCTTACCTTGCCAAATGTTGCAAGGGCTTACAAGGAAGGAAAAATAATAGTAACACTGCGAAATATATGGCATGACTTAGAGGTGACTGAGATAGGGGTCTGGGGAAGCTACCCTAGTAAATAAAAAGCATTGCAGAAATCAGATGTGCTGGCCTACTTGTCGGTGCATAACTGGCACAACAATCACAAAGAGTGGTTTAACAAGAGGTTGATATGGAGCGTTCGCAGAAGAAGGTTATTCTTACCTAGACTCTGGGTTAGTTTTGTCTTTCACAGAATATTTTTACATTGACTTTTGGCTATTCTTACTGTGACAAAAGTATAACTTTGACTATTCTTACTGTGACAAAAGTATAACTTTGACTATTCTTACTGTAACAAAAGCTATTCTTACCTTGGTTTAAGTATGTTAATGTCTCTTCATTCATTTTCACTGCAGGTGAGGTGGCTGCCCCAAGAATGTATTGAAATCTATTTTTTTTTCAAATAGACAAATAGTAATTTTTTAAGAACTGAATAAAAATATATCTCTTGATTGTGAGATCATAAACAAAACTCTTTTTTCTTCTTCAATATTACAAGAGATTCATTTTTGTGTAACAGAATTGTATTAAAAGGGTAACAATAAAGAACTTTTTTCTTTAATTCTGTTTTGCCTCACTAGGTCAGGACAAGAAAGAAGATTTATAGAATTATTTATCTGAATTCCACTGACAGACTTGTTTCATAGAAGAAACAATCTCTCTCTCTCTTCATTAATCCAGTTTTGTCTCAGAGCATCAGGATAAGAAGAGATTCCTAAAATCAGCTTTTGTGAAGATTCATAAATAGTCTTTTACTATCTCTGTTATTTCTGTAGTCCACCTTAAAAAACAATAACTGTTGAATACTATAAATGTGGAGAGTGGTTCAAATCCCACTAAAAACTATATATGTTACTGTGTAAGTGTTCTGATGCTGACCTGTTCAACTAGCACAAAGAAAAACGACATTGAACACAGAGCATTAACATGGCTCTGAGTTCATTAATGTTGGTTCTACTGCTATTTATTTACTAGATGAATCTTTGTTTTGTTGCCCTTCTCTGCTTTTTGTCGTTAAGCGTCATATGTTTAACTGATGATTGGTTTCCTAGATAATGTACGCTCAGTCGCTTGATATGCTGTGGTATTGTGGAGTTTTAAGATTGTAACTCCATGAATCCATGTTTTCTTGATCTGCACCCTTCCTCTTGATGATTACATTTTCCGGTTGTACACTCTTGTAACTGAACTGGTATAGTCGGGTTCATTCTCAAAAAGTGGCCAAAGCATCAGAGTCTCTGTTTTTCAATGAATCTAACAACAGGTGTTTTTGACGACTGTTCTAAATTTCCTCACTTCTTCTAGTCTTGTTTTATTTATCGATTTCCTCAAGCATCTCATTTCCCAGGTGGTAATTTTCTCTTCTTGTTCTTTTGTTAGTGCAAGTTTGGCTTGAGGAATGACAATCAATAATGATGGATGTAAATAAATAAACATTAATACAGTACATTAACCTTCCATTCAGATTTGTTAAGTGTTTAATCAATATGTTCTATTTAAATTTAAATGCCATTTTAATCAGTTCTAAACTAAGACGCTTGACATCCAATGAGCTAATCCCACCTATCATGTAACATTCATGTACTGCATTGCACATTTGGGGCATACTATATCAAAGTTTCTATTGTTGCCCATGTGACTGACATACAAACACTAGAAATAATTAGTAGTTGATGTTTTCTGTAACGCTCACCCATTGTCGAGGTTCTCTTGTTTAAACACTGGAAGTGCTAGCAAAGCTTCACTGAGGAAAAAAGGAAAAGAAATTGTAAACAGCTGACACATATGCTTCTTCTGTATCGTCTCCCCGTAAATGTGCTATCTGGTAGAAAGGTAGAGTGGGCACTTGTGAGGATGATCTTTATGTTAGTTCCCTCATGAGTGTCCATGTGATATCATCATTGCACTTTATCACCTTTCATCTCCTAACGGAGCACAGGTCTTCAACAAACTTCTCCCAGCCTATCCTCTCTCTTGGCATCCCTTCCAATTCTTTTAATGTCTAAACTACACATTTAATTTCAGTCTCCAACTCTCTTCTCCAGGTTTTTATAGATCTTAAAAATCTGAGGTCACCAGTGCTAGTGATTTAAAAAAAAAAAAAAAGTGGGAAATAAATGTCATCTTGAAGAATTAATAAGAAGAATGTGGAAGACATGATGCTTCATTTCAGGAAAGAAAATACAGAATTCCACTTGTTTAACTAAGGGTTAGAGTGATGACCGTCACTGACACTGACACAATCTCAACAAAAGTGTGACTGATTGTGTGTGGAGGATTTAACAATCAATCACAGGACTGAGGTTATGATCCTTTGGTCAGGAGAAATAAGAAGTTTGAAAACTGCAGGATAATAATGGGTGTATCCTAATTAATCAGTCAATCAACTTTGTACTCTAGATCTGCTAGTATGTTGCGGGCCCGTAAGGGAACAAAGAATGGTAAGACTGCGACCTACAAGGCAGTCCCATGACATATAAAAGGTTTTCCACCTCAGCTCTATATAATGGTGCACTACCTTTATGCCTAATTAATCAATCTATCAACCTTCTACCCGAGATAATGGGACACAACCTCTACGCTGAACCTGACATTTAAGTTATATCTAATGGGGAAAAAACAACTTGTAAACAATTGTAGAAAATGATTTTGTCAAGGAAAATAGACAGTATCTATATCGAAATTTGACAGATTGATTGTGCTATCATCATTGCACTTTGCTGAGTAACCATGTGTGCTCCAATCTTTTTCTCACACAGGAAGATCTCAGCGGCAGTGCATGAACTCCTTAGTACAGGCGAGGGTCTCGGATGCAATTTAGAAGAGGGTGAAAATATTTTGCAGGAATTTTATTTTGTAATCTTTCTAACGAATTCTGCCAGGCAGAAGCTTTCCAGCCTGCTCTTCTCAATTTTGAGCAGCCAATGGTTCTTTTATGTGCTCAAATTGAACATAGGACTTACATTTTAGCATCTATCTCCACTAGGACTAGCTTCTTCTTCTGCAATCAACTTTTGCTATGCGACTACTCCGGTAGGTGTCATAAACAGGGTGGTGCGCTTGAGGTCTTCACTGGTTCCCATAGTTTGTCTTGTAGTGTTGTTTCTGTTGGCCATATCTCCAATCTCTCACTACTCAGACTAGGGCAGTCTTGCAGGATGTGCTCTGGGGACTGCTTTGGTGCTCCATAGGTGCAGGCTGCCAAGTCCCTGAGACCCATTCTGTGGAGGTGTGCTCTGAGACTGCAGTGTCCCGTTCTAAGTCTGAAGACTGTCCTGTGCTTTTCTGTTTAGTGTATTTATACTGTCGTGCTCTGGGTTGTATCCTCCATTTGTTTTTCTCCAGATTATTTTCCTGGATTGTTTCAGGAGAGTCTTTGCTTCTGTAAAACTCTGTGTTGGGTGGTGTTGTGTTAGGCACCCTCAGCCCTTGCGAGTTTGTCAGCCTTTTCGTTTCCTAGTATGCCACAGTGAGCTGGTATCCACTGTAAGACCAGTTCGGATTTTTTGACAACAAGCTGATATTTTGCTGTATGTCCTGAATGAGCTTGTCTTGTCTGGGAAATGAGATACTAGGACTAGTAACTCGATCTCACCTACACTGAGATCAGGGACCTATGGAAAAATATCCTGATGGCTCCATGAGGGAGCAAACCAAGTCCTTAGGAACAGAGCTCTAAACTCTATATCACAGAGACACTCTTATAGGTGAAATTAAAAGAATGTAGACTGAAAAATGTACAAGTATTGCACCATTATAATTATGACATTAATAAGGTGGTTGGTGAATTCAGAGAGCATACTAAATAGTGTCTGCGAGAGAATTAACATTATGATGGATAAGCGAACTATAATGGGATTGACTAAGCGTTGTTTTTTGTGTTTACAGCATGACTGATGTGGTTTCTGGTCATGTTAAGTAGATAAAATGTGAGATATAGTGTCTGTGTGTCTACAGTCAGAGCAAACATATGATCCTACATTGTTGCCAGAAAGCGTAACCTAGTTCCCAATAGGTCACACATTGCCTGATCCTTCCTTCCTTTTGTTCACTTGAAATATTTTCTATATATTCAATGTTGTCTCTTGTATAAACTTCACTGTTTTTGTAGCTCACACAGAGGTCCGTGTAGTTTTCTGTTGAATGTTGTTTCATTAGGCCAGTGAGTTTGCCTCAGTGTATCATATTCGGAGCAGTCTTGAAGCATGTGATTGGCAGTCAGGTGTGCCTGTCCACATGTACACATGGCTGAATTGCCAATCTTGAATTTTGTATACATGTGGCTACAGAGTCAATTGTGTCCTGTTCTAAGGTGCAGAATGACAACTTATTCCAATCTGCTCATATTATAATAATCATCTTGTGTTGGTATTTGTGGCTTTCTGATTGATTTAATCATCCTTTTCTTTGAACATTGCCGATGAAGACTGAGAGTGAAACCAACTTACTGTTTTGTAGGTTGACTGGGGACAGACAAAGGCTAAGGAGGGAAGTCTGACATAAAAACCACAGAAGACAGATGCACAATTTGTGGCGTAAATCTCATTTTATGATAGCATTGCAGATGTATGATGGAATAACCAATGAAATGATGATAGAACTGGGAACAAAAATAAAACAATAGGCTACTATAATTGTTCAAATGAAACTGAAAAAAAGAGGCCTTATACCCAAAGAATTGAATGAAGCTATCCTTATATCGATAGAAAAGAGCCCAACAGACTTTAACAGCTACAGACCCATTAGCCTACTGAGCTGCAAGGGAAAACTGCTAGAGCACATGATCAACACCAGACTAATGTGGTAGCTCGAAGAGAAGGACCTTCCACATCAAGTATCTGTTTAGATTTTTCAAGTTAAACAAACAATACTACCTCATATTATAGCTAGCTGTTCCAAGCTCTGTACCCAACCCAGACAGAGAACCATCAAAATCTGCTGCCAGACCTCCATCAATATCCCAGGTGCTCATTGAGTTGGCGGATGTAGGTGTTGATGTTGTGTGGTACATCTTAGATCTTTTTCCTGCACCTGTACCAGTTTCATCAGACCAAGTGTAGCTGTGGTGTACACTGAAAAAATAAAGAAAGTCAGTATAGGTTTACAATGGCGATCTCCAGAGAAAGGAACACATTTAATGAAGAAAAATAGTCCAGAGTTGACCAGCAGGTTTGTTTGTTTAATGATGCTTCCTTCTCGCACCTGCTGGAAGGGATTGTCATTTGGTGTATGACTGTTTAATTATCCAGTATGAAATTGGATTAAATTTCAGCATATGCCCTATTTATAGAGATAATATATCATAATTCTGAGAACATGGCAGGTTAGGTTCATCTCTTCTACTAGGAATATTACAGGTTAAACTCATGAAACAAACAATCAGAAGAAAGGTCAAAATTAAACATCAGTTTTTGCCTGATTACCTATCGCTGTGTTCCTTCTGTTTCTTAAGAAGCATGGAACCACACCTGCGACTGTCACCTTAGGTGGAGCTTGTAGCAAAGTGGCCCATGCACGTTACAATGTTGTTGTCAAATGTGTTCTTCACAATATAAATCCATACTTGTATTTTACTGCAATTAGTACGGTACTGTCTGAGGTGTACTACAATATGTTGTTTATATGAGGTTCTGTGGTATTTTGTTCTCAGTTCATATTGCCAATAACCAGTGGGTGGTTCAAATGAGGATTATGGGTAAATTGTGGTTTTATTCATGATACCTAGCCTGGACCGAGTGTCTATCATGATACATTATACTAAGAATGGGCATAAGTTATCTGCGTACATATTTTAAAATTGTTTCTCAAATACTGAACCAAATGTATCCAAAGCCCAGATGGATAAGTCTACATTGATGGATCTGTGAAATCATCAAAGGAAAAGTGGTGGAGGAATATTCTAATAAAATTAACATATAGCACCCATACAAAATAATCAGTTGCCATGGGAAAATACATCTCCAACTAAGAGCAAAAATGGTAGCACATGAAGTGGCAGTATCCATACTGCTGGATCAGAACTGTCATAATCATGAAATAGTTGTCCTTACGGATGTCAAGCAGTAGAAGATGACACAAATCCCAAACCAAAATAGGTTAGAATGTTACTCCATCAGTTTAGTTGTCTGGCTATACAAGTAATTCTCCAATGGTTTTCAGATCATTGCAATATACAGGGTGTTTGTAAAGTCTCCAACACTTCTATGTAGGTCAGCTTGAAAAATTAAGTACATGAGGTCATCAAAAAATGTGCTAAAACAAAGTAGTGAAATTAGTCATAATTGCTGCTATGATCTACTGTTGTTCTTGATAAACTAGAAAGAACAAATGAAATATTAATTACAGAGATGTTGGAAATATCCACCACGGGCTTCAAGCTGTCTGTACATTTTCTTCATATTGTCAAATATTCTTTCTTCAATATGTCAATTTTGTCAATTATGTGACATGGGCACGTCTCAGACACTGGAACAAGTTCAAGAATTAGGCGTTAAGTGTGGACATGCCAGACAGTGTCGTTTCGTGGTAGAGAGAGAAGATATAGTAATCAAATTCTCATGGGTACGGTGAGCAAATGGACTTTGGGATGGCTGCTGCAGCGGAGGACAGAGCATGCATGGGAATGCCCAATGTGCGTGACCGATTGCATAACATAACATTCTTTCTTCAGTTGAAAACACCATTATGATTTGAGTGAAAAAAGTATGTTAGCAGACAACAGTCATTCACTGCATATTGCACCATAATTGACTAAGGAACACATTTTTTGATGATGTCATGTACTTTGTTTTTCTCATTTATTCTACATATAAAGGGTTGTGAGACTTTACAAACACCCTGTAGCTAGAAATGACAGAACTGACTTCCTGGCAAGAAAGATAGGGAGGGACAATAAATCTCAGTCAGTTCACATGAAGAATTCAAAATGCAAATCAAGGTAGCTATTATGAGACAGTGAAAAGTTCCCCCCAAATAACACAACAAACACTCTCAACAAAAGCAAGAGACATTAATGGTGGAGAGCATGCACCACACCCTTCATTGAGTCTACTAATCTAACAATAACTGGCAAGAAGCACAAAGAAGGAACATATATTTCTGGGATTATAATAAAATAATTTTACTTCAGTTTAGACTGATTAACATAGTACAAGTGTAAGCTGTATTTTGTGCAGATGTTTAAAACTAAAAAAAAAATGACTGGATCTAAACGGCTTTATCTGTAATCCAATTCACAACATTTCTAGATTTATCTTTGTATATTGAATATATGAAATTATAATCTAGAACTACAAACTATTTGAAATATTGTCTATGTAATAATTATATCTTTATACTTTACTTTTCAAATTATAATTTATGTCTTCTCATATGCGTTATAAACCCCAATTAGGGCATAGGCCCTCAACCAACTCATCCAATCTTTAGCCATCCCCTGCAGCTTCCTCCGGCTCCTCTGTATATTGTTAATCTCTACCTCCAAATCTTTCCATGTATTTCTGTGCCTCCTCTTTTGCTTTCCTTCTGGGTGTCAGAAACATCCCTTCTTGTTATTTTCCTAGGATTTTCTCAAGCGTTTTTTAAACCTCTTTGTTCACTGGAATTTGTCTTGTTCTCTCCATAAGCTCCTCATTTGTGACCATATCATACCATCTCAGTTCCTCTATTTTGTGTAGATACCACTTGATGAATGTTTGCAATTTATGTGCTACTATTTTAGTCATTCTCCATGTTTCTGACCCATACAGCAGAACTGTTTTAACATTGGAGTTAAATATTATAATTTTGGTTCTAGTTTTGATTTATTAAGACTTGCATAGATTTCATCGCACTAGGAAATCTATGGAAATTAATGTTCCAAATCATATTTATTTGGATATTGAGTAAGCAAACTTGTAAGCTAGTGTCATATCTTGGATAAAAATGTGCAAAGTTGCATCACTTTTCAAACATCTTTTTTGAACGCTCCATATCGATCACTTGTTAACCACTCTGTGTGATCTGAGCCTAAGAGTGATTGTACATTGTGCCAGTTATGCGTCTACAAGTAGACCAGCACATCCGATTTCTGTGATGCTTTTTATTTACTAGGTAGCTTCCTAGGTCCTACATCAGTCACCTCTTACGACATGCCTTGTAGGTCGCAGTGATGCTATTCTTTGCTTCCCTTACAGGCCCCAGCACCACACAGGTAATTTTCAAACATAAATGAATGGTTATTTTTTTAAAATTATATTGCAAATATTTTATTTTACTATTCGTAAGCTCTTGATCACCTATTATATGGAGGCAAAAATTGTGTATGTTTTCTGAATAGTTAGTATAGGCATTTAAGAGTGTGTTTGTGTACAGGACCTTTTAGTTTATATATGGGTTTTGTTCTCATGAGATTTTGACGAGTATGTAAATCTGTAAACCAAATGAACAACCCTCCATAACTCTTTAACACTTTCTACTTATAAAGTAGAGTAGTGAGCATAATCTTGGATTTCTGATACCAGGACTCTTTCAGAAAATGGTGAAGAATATGAATCCATTTGAATCAAAAATTTAAAATGTTTCTCACCTGTCCGTAAAGTTTGTGGTTCTTACCTGTGACATGAGTGATTGCAAATTTCTACAGTCTCATCATCCAACAGGTAGTCAATGGGTGACTTTAATATTTCCCCCTTTTAAATTTAATGTCTCTTCTATTGTTACTTTCCAGGTCTGTCAGCACTTTCATTACCGCAAACCGTCCGTGTGTTGTCAGGCTCACAAGGGAGCAAAGAATAGTAACACTGTGGCCTACAAGGCATGTCGTAAGAGGAGACTTGAGCTAGGGGCCTGAGGAAGCTACCCTAGTAAGTAAAAAGTGTCGCAGAAATTGGATGTGTTGGCCTACTTTTAGGCGCATAACTGGCGCAATGTACAATCATTCTTAGGCTCGGATCACATTCAAATCACAAAGAGTGCATTAATAAGTGGTCGATATGGTGCGTTAGAAGAATAATAATTACCGCAAACACTGGTGTGTCCAGGACAATATACCCATATGAGAACCTGGCAGTTTGAGGTCCCTTTGGACCCCACACCATTTTACACCAAATCACTTCCCAAATCCCAGCAAAGGGAAATAACCCACTGACATTCCACAGCATGTTTTAAAAAAAAATTAATAACAAAAAAACTATTGACCATAGGACACTGAAATTTGTGTCAGTGAACAAGAAAATGGACATAGTTTAAAAGGAAACGAAATTAAAATGAATACATAAAAAAGAATGATTGAAAAATGCAGTAGAAGTTGGTGGAAAACAAAAATTTGAAAAAAAAAAAAATTTGACTCGACAGTTCAAGACAGTGTACTCACCAAATGTCATATATCCAGGCTGGAATGGTACTTGGAGTAACATTCGCCTTTGCAGAGATGTATCTGGCAAATGTTACACCCGTACACGCTTTCCCTGGGGCGTTTCTTGCTGCCATCAGGTGCTTTTCTGTTGCGGCACCAGAAGTTTAGAAGGTAACCTGTAATCGAGTCCGCTGCACACCAGACCTTGATTCCCCAAGGTTGGGCTTACCCTTGATATACTGTTTGAAGTTAAGACGACCAGTGTAGGGAATCATAGCTTCATCAACACTAATATCTCTGCCAGGGCGATAACATGAAGCTATGTTCCTTTTCACCATGTCGAGGAAAGGTCTTACTTTGTACAGCGGGTCGTAGTTCCTATGGCCTTTAGGGAACTGATTCTCGAATCATTCAGGTGAAAGTACTGAGAAATTTTAGCAAATCTGTTTCTCGACATACATTTCTAAACCCCTACTTGATTCAATCGATCATCTGTGCTCCAGTACATTTTGTACTGTGGCAAAACAACAATGCCCATCAAGATATTGATGTGCATATACAGACGAATCTCAGAAGGCGTTACAGGTACCCAGTACTTATCAGCATTGCTGGTGATTTCCTGACGTTGAACGGCATACAAGTTGGTCTGATCAACAGCTAACTGATAGAAGTCCTCATTAACTATCAGGCTAAAATAATCAAATGGATCAGCATTCACATCTAAGACGTGCACAGGCCCACAGTCTTCGACAAATGGCTCGACTTCAACTGGGGAGGTGGCATCACACCAACGATCACAGTTAAAACCGCAAATTAACGGTCTCTTCATCAGAACTTGAAGCCTCGTGGTCTGAATCAGAGAAAGGGACATCTATGTCACTTTCCACATCAATAACACGAGTATCCTTTTCTAATTTGATGAAATGTCCGTGAAGATATATCAGAGCTGTCACTATCATCGCCATAATTCGCAGCCATTTTCAGAAAATTTTTACCGACGATTAAAAAATTGAAGATAAAATACACAACCTTTCAGTAGCGGGTCCAGAGACTAAAAGAAAGTAGTTCCGTTAGTAAATGCCCGGATGCGAAAGTCCGTTATAAAATTGGTTGATTAGTTGTAACGTAAAGCGAGTTACAAACTGACAGTTTAAAAAGTCGTGTATTTTCGTGTTTGGGAGGGAGTACTATATAAACAAAATCCCGGAGATTTTCGTTTCCGGGATCGAGATGGTTAAACTATTATATCTATTACTCTTTTTAGTGTTTTTTCACCTACTACGAATTTAGGCATAGTCGTGGTGCCTAACATAGCACATCTGACTGTTTTTTGAGTGAAGGCTTGCTTTCATTATCACCAGTAACACTCGCCATTCAGGTGAGCCTCAAACCCCGAAATGTCCGCTGCATGTGGTCACAAGCATAAAGTGTTATGAACTTTGCTTCCGTTTATCCATTCTTTAATAGTTAATTTATTCATTCAGCTGTATTGCATCTATTTGTCCTATTATGTAGAGTATATTAAATGCATTTGATAATAATAAAATACTGCATACAAAATTCTTCTTATTCTCCTGCTAATCAGTTTCCCATGCTCGGATACCTCAACAGAGAGATGGATATTCTCCAGAATCCGGTTGTAAGCAAGAGGTCTTCGAGGTTTCCGACAATTTCCCCATCAATTTAGTTTCTGGGGCAAGGTTTGAGACATCAAAAAAATGAAGAGGGAACATGTTTGCAGGATGTACTCAAAGTCTGGCCACTGTGGTAAGTGCATTGGTCAGTAATTTTAAAAAGTTGAATTAAACCTTGTGCAGTGCTAAACTTAAAACAAATCTAACATAAAGTAACTCATAATTTGTAAAGGATGTCATAATTTGTGAAGGACTTCATAATCTACAGACTGTATGGCACTGAACTGCTTCTACTGCTTCTTGTCAAAGGTCATTTAAAAATCAAAACAGTGATGTATAATATTATGCTGTATCTGAAGTTATGCTCTTATATGTTTCAATCTTTGATATCTTTCCACAATTGCATAGACAGACAACAAAACTTTTAATTGCAGAATAACTAAAAAGATTCTTAATAAATTCAAGGCTATGATGACCCAATGTGTAAAAAAAAAACCATTGCCGTTGATTTTTTTAGATATCGTTCACATATTTTGACATGAAAACGACATTAGTTTATAAACAAATACTACATGATATGTTAAACTTAAAGCAACAATCAATATGAGATATTGATGACAATTCCAGTCTTGTCTACAGTTTTGAAGTGATTTATGCAATAATTAATTTTGTTGTGTGCAGGAAAAGGGATGACTGGTGCCAGAAAATCAGTAGCTTTGGACAGATGGGGGTTCATTAATCTTGGTAGGTAACTCAACTCATCCAGGAGAAGATAAAAGCTTGCCCTATATAACTCTATCCCTCTTGGCAGAAATGGAACACCACCTACCGAAACTCTGGATCTCAAACTTCTGCTGCCTTGTGACTATACCCATTCATGGGAAAGACTTGGGGAGAAAACACCAAGATCAAGTTCGGAGGAGTCACTAATGCAGCATGTCACTGTATTCATTGGTATTCTGGTAACTCCAGTAACGTTGCTAGTGCCAAGCTGTATCAGCCTTGTCCTTCTTCAGTTTGTCAGCTGCTTGAATTAGGAGGTGGGGGAGGGGGTGTGCCACATTGGCAACAGTGATCCTCCATATTAGCATGCCCAAATAGCGTACTGGAATGACCCCTCCATGTACAGTTAAATTTTGTATACTTTGTTGTTAAAACTAACCGTACACAAATGCTATTGTCGCTTCTGATGAAACAGTGTGGATACCAAATGAGATTCAATACAGGAAGGCAATATATATTTTAATGTAGTCACAAGTAAGCGACAGATAAGATCAAATTTGGTAATTGTGATATCATAATACACACTTGGTTTGATACACTGACACTTTTCACTATTAAAAATAATCATGATATTGGCAATACAATACAATCAGAATGCAAAAAGCAATTGTGAGAAGTTCAAGTTTATATTGAATATTGGTTAATATTAGAACTATTCAATAAGTTGCACTGCTTTAAGATGTAACTTTAAAAAAAAATATTAAATACAAATCTGTCAATTCAATTATATTTTAAAAAAAGTTTAGTTAGATTTCACGATAACTATAACCAAGTCAATCGACTCAGTGGTGATCATTCAGATCATAATCATCGTTGATTCGTTCAATCAATGGTCCTGGATGTTATATTGATGACTGAAATGACTGCATCCAGTTGAGTTTGAACATGATCATATTCTGAACCAACATGGAAGATACCCATATAGGCTAAAGACATGTCCATTGTGACAAGTATTATCTAAATTTATAAGCGAGTTATCGAGTGCAAACCCTGGACTATTTACTCTCTCAGAGAGTCTCTGGCATAAATCAAACGCATACTCATAGTGCGTCGCCGTGTCGTAGATACTGAAATTATTGTAATGTATACTATTACTACTAGTCACTAGTATTATTGCACTGTGAATGTGTCAACTAAGTCATAAATGAGATGATCAGGACCCTAACCTCAGATTGCACTATCTGCAGTTTCAACAATAGTAATAATATATGTCTTTCATAAAATTTAATAATATGCAACATAGGCTACCTGTCTGATGCGTGAATCATTCTGTTTAGGTCCTGTTCCTCGCTCCCACAAACTCAGAGCCTAATTTGCAGGGAAATAAACATCAACACTGGCAAATGGCGCTGGTGACCAGGACCCGAGAAATGAGGAAGATTGTATCGATACCACATAGCAATTGTTAAACATCGCAAGGACAATTTTTAGATATTAAACGAAGCTAACTGCAAAACTTATTATAACTGTCATTTATTGTATTATTGTTTCGTACAACACGTTTTATAAAGTCCATTGTCATATGATTATGTAAAAAGAGTACATCTGATAACTAGTGAATTAAAATAATACTAATTTACAGGTGTATTAAGTACTCGATGTCAAGAAAAATAGCTGCAAGTAATGTACAATTAATGACTATCTTAACTGTACCGGAATCGGATGACTCTATATTCTATACGCGTTTAATAAATCTGTAAATAGTTCTCTTCTGTCAACTCAAATTGTTAACTCTATTTTTTTTTTATGTGTACTTAATTAATAAGTGTCGGGACTCTTACTCGGCTCTCTTTCCTTATGTGCTTTATTTTCTATCAGTGAAAGTGGCGTGTAGAATAATATTATAATACAATGCAATACATGCGCGCGCGACTTGTGCATTTTGGGCTCGAGTCAATAATGAAATAAGTAGACGTCATTTGATCTCCGAAATATTTACGACAGTTATTTTACTTCTCATACTATCGTAACAAATATATTGATGATTTCTCATGGTGGAAGAATCATGATAATACTAGGTAAAGAGTGGCTATGTATATGACTTGTTGTTCTCAGTGGTAAATGTAACTCCAACATCCATTCTCTGTCAATTTATATTTCAAGGTATATGTCGTCATCTTGTTCTGCTCGCTCTTAAGACTTTGGTTTAGCTGATATCCTCTTTTACTGTCTTTCGCTGTGTGTTCTTTGGCTTCCCGAACCTTCCCCTGTAGATTCCGACCTAGGAAATCGCCCATCACATTGTTATGTTATACGATAAGCTTCGATCAATCGCGCTTTTCCTATATAACAATCGACCGTATTAGTGTTTTCTTTTCTTCCAGAAACAACCATCTCCAGCATGTGGACGGTATTATAGTCCTACTACTGTAGCACAACGTTAACTTTCTGCGACCAAACGTCCTCTTTATTGTCCTTAATATGTCCGATTTTTTATTCATTTTTTTTGGCGACGTTAAAAAAAGGTTGACAGCGAATAGCAACAGTAATCACAAGTACTGTAGTTTTACAAATTACAAAAACAATGACAAAATTTTGTTTTTGTAATTTGTAAAACTACAGTACTTTGTGAGTACGTGTTTTGCCAATCAAATAGTTTTACTGCAGTCTCATATATATTTTGTGAATAAATAGCAACTTATGATGGTATGATAAGATTACGAACCATGAACTCGGAGAAAGAACTATGCATATACCATTGTAAAAAGAGCTAAGGAAGAGAGGCTGCGATGAATAGAGCACACATTGAGAAGGCCAAGCGGAAGTATTGCAAAACAGGCAATGCTTTGGAACTTGTGGGGGAATGCCTAGAATAGAGAGCTGGAGACCTATGTCTGTCTGCAAGAAGACAGTCAACCATTTTATCTTCAACATGCCGTCAATTTTGTAAGAGAGTCATGACAATGCTATGGTAGACACACATTTTGTACAGCGACTGTTTGTTCTCCTGCTTCATGATCTGACTGTCACTACGTTCTCGTAATACTATCGCCCAAAACTAAACATATATGTGGGTTACTGCTGATTAGAGACTATCTCTGCATGAAAATACCAGTGATATTAAGGAACGGGAAGCAAGCGTGTCATGTAGTGGATGGCTCAAACTGAGTGAGTGGCTATGTTACTACAGTTGCGACTCTATCACAAGGGGATGATGGTGTATATACTAATGAGTCTATGCATCACGGGGAAAGGTCAGGATTTGGTTTTCTAGCTATCGCACATGGTAGGGTTTTTGTGAAACGGAGCATACAGGACAACAATTTCCGGTATGAGGATGAAGGATGAGGTCATCACTGCTGCCCTCTAGTGGCCCTCTAGCATCATATACCGAGGCAGTTGTTGATTCTGACTCTCAGTCGATGCTACCGAAAGTTCAAAATGGCAAGTTGCTTTATGAGTGGATGTTTTTTTTTTCTCTTTCGTCCGCTTTCAACTCAGACGAAGTTTCATCTCTGAAACTGATTTTTGCGTGAAAATCTGTTTTTCCAATTTCTTACAATGGCAGCAGCGTGCACATTGTAAATTACTTTACACTGGCAGCCGTGTGCTCAATGTACTCGTAATTAGTATTCCTCGCCATACAGGCAGATTTTCTCCGACTTCAGAGGTACTCATGTTATCGTCCTGAGTAAAACCAGGGGACTAGAACAAATGCCGGACAGTAGGTTCGAACCCGAGCTATGAGGCGTCTCACAGCTAGCAGGCCGAGCTACTATCAACTACTCTAGGCAGTCCCCCTATGAGTGGATGTCATCTATTGAGGTTTCATGCAAGGAACATAGTAAATGAAAACAATGACTGCAAACTCGTACTCCTACCAGGATGAAACACATGTTGACTTACACAACTTCAATCATGTACATAGTTATTTGGGATATTGCCGTCATACCAAGTTCTCTCCCTGATCGCTTTCTTCGTGATGACAATTCAGCTGCCTGTGTGTTGCCGGGCTCAAAAGGGAAGCGGAGAATTGTAACACTGTGACCTACAAGGTATGTCGTAAGAGGTGACTGAGGTAGGGACCTAGGAAGCTACCCTAGTAAATAAATAGCGTCGCAGAAATCGAATGTGCTGGCCTACTTATAGCGCATAACTGGCACAACGTACAATTGCTCTTAGGCACAGATCACATAAAAATCACAAAGAGTGGTCGATATGAAGATTTCGAAGAAGAAGAAGTGATGACAATTCATCAATTAATGAGGATTCGATGCGGTGACTAGATCGTTTGTCATCAAACGTGGTATAAGTCGACGGGTACACCAAAGAAACTATCAATATGTGCAGCCAGTTGATAAAAAATGATTACGAAAGGTATTTTCTCGGAGTTAGTAGCGTCGGTTTTGTTGCTAACTAACTTTCCACTCGTCTGCGTTTGTTTCTTCTGCTCATGCTTCCGTCATCGGATACGAAGCATGTCACATAATACACCATATTGCATAACCTAATATAATGTATTAATGAAACTCATTAGCCAACACTAGAATTGTGTTATTTCTTTATTACTGCATATTTTAGAACAATACAAATAACGAAGCATGTAGTGTTATTCTCATCAGAACAAAAAGTCACTATACATATACTCAATATCTTCTCTTTCTGCCATCTCAGTAGACTGGGACTCATGATTCTTTGATAAAGGCAGCTGTCGGCTTCAGGTTGTCAGCCACGCCATACAGTTTGTCTTGGACATTGGTAGTGTAAGTGGACCACCTTTTTATTCCTTGTTACGTTTGGCCAGACATTTTCCAGCATGACTGGACCCTTAAGCAGTGCAACCCTTCCAGAATACGTTATTTCATTCTGCATTGTGTGGGATCGTTGCACAATGATATGCGCCTGACATGGTCTGGTTTCTGCAAACATTTGTTTCGGGTTAGCCTACCGTACTGCTTTCATATAGTATATAACAATAATAAACAGTCTGCATTTAAGACTAGATACCAAATAGTGAAACATTTCAACACGAAATATTTATTGGTTATTGAATCGATATTTTTGTACTTTGTCTCCACTCAACATATGTTGATGGGTAGGCAGGGTTATCGATCATGTGGCTTGCTGGTTAAATATATTACTTACTTTACTCAGTAGGGTCCTAGTACTACAAGTGAAACGTTTAATTTCAAACACCCTCAATCGCACTAGAGATGTGTCCAGACAGTCAATGCAGAATGTCCCTCCTACATATCCAACACACTCACCATGTGTGCCTTTGATGGAAGCCTGTCTGTTTACTTTATAATTGCTGCGAACATATGCAAGTCCAGGATAGAAGATCTTGGAGACTGTGGTCATTTATAAATGTCATCCAATCATAATGACACCGATCAGTTTGGAGATTTGGAAGCCATAGATCATCATGATTGCTCTAGAACGTGTCTCAGAGAACGATATAGTGACTGCAATAACGACTGCAACCTCAATTTCTTTTTATGTTGAAATTATTTGTCGTGTATAACGTAGATTAGATTAGGTAAAGAGCATATGTATAAGTATGTTCTTTGCATGTCTTCTTGTTATCAGAGGTAAATTGGATTTAAGCTTTTTTATATTCAATGAATATGTTGTCTTCTGGAGTTCTGCTCGATCATATGCTTTCGGTTTCTTTGATCTTACCTTTTACTTTCCTTTGTTCAATTCATGAGGACTCTACCGCGTGCCTTAGTTAGAAATTCCAGTCAGATTTCTGACCACGGTGCACATATCTAATTGTATATACAGCAACATCACAATCATCCGCATTATCAGCTGACGACGGGCGTCGAAGTCTGATTTACTATTGCATCACTGTCTACATTCTATCCCTAGAGGTATGATAAGATTATAGGGTCTGATGATGTATCACCATATCAAACGGCTCGACGAATTGGGCGTTAACGCTCTTGTGACGAATTTTAACAACAGTATACGAAGGCTATGAGAGCCGCTGTAGCGTAGTTGTTAGTGAACTCGCTTCGCAAGGCTGGTGGTCTGGATTCCCGCAATGCGCGTGGAATTTTTCCCGATTTCTCAGGTCGACCCAGCCTCAACTGGGTACCAGACATGTTCTGGGAAAGTAAAGGCGGCCGGCGTGATGCTGACCACATCACCCATTGTGTGCCGACGGTCAATGAAAAATACAGGCCTAACACTGTATTGACCTATATACCACGAGGTATGAAAGGGTTCCTTTTATACGAAGGCTATAGTATCTTGGAATTGGATCCAGAGTTATTTACGACTGCTCCATAAACATAGAAATGATCTTTGACTACTCGGCAGTTACCATATACTCATGTACGTTGCAAAATATAAATGGCAACATACTGGAGAAGATATATTGTGTCATCTGTAGATATAGCACATCTTTCGTGATATCCTATCATGGGCAGTTACCTGTCAATGAAAGGGACTTGGACTAATGCTGGAACGTTTGTTACAGTTTTTATGAGGGCTTCCAGTTCCAGGAGACTGTCGCTGTAGTAAATGACTTAAACGACGCATATAAAAAGTAGACTTTTCAATAAAGTACTCCCCTAAAAATATAGGGTAAATTCCGGTGAACTGAACAGCTACTTCTTTGATGAATAGGACCGTTGTACTATGTTTAAGGACAGACCGCACCCCTATATTTAACGATTTTTCTTAAAAAAAATGAAATTAGAGTTTTTTTAAATTTTAGGTAATACATCCAATTTTGAACAAGAATCTATCTTTAGTTTGAAAAAAAAATGTAGTTTTGTATTTTAATTAATTTTTTAACTTAGGCATGTATATGTTTTTTAGCTAATTATATAGGAAATATCATAACTTTGCTTCAACAGATGGTAGCAAAGTGTTTATAGTAATATGGTAGTGCAGATAGATTAACTAATAGCATCATTAAACTTATGCAGCGTGATTATGATGTAACTTGTATGAAAAATTCTGGAAAATTAGAGAACATTGGTTGGATAAATAGTATTTGAGCCATATTTAAACATCACAAAGATAACCATGAGAACTGCAATAGGCTGAGTAGCTTGTGCCCTAAAGATAAAGTTTTAGTTGATTGAGAACAAACTGCCTAATTTTATTTTTGTCAACATAATGCAAGTATTTGTCAAGCTATCTTGCGACTTCGTTGACAAAATATATTCATGGTGGTTCTCACAATGCTAATGAATCTTTCCATAATCTTATATGGACTTGGTGTCCTAAGATCTCATTTACTTTGAGGAGGAGCTTAAAATAACTGTCAATGATGCCAATATTGTAGTTAATAATATGAAATTGTGCCGATATGAAACTTTGTTTTAGTTTAACTTTTCCTTTGGAAAACATTATTTTCAGTATTTTGCTGTCATCTATAAAAATCACATATCTTCCTTACTAATACAGAATTTAGGCACAAAAAGATAGAAAGATGTAAAACAATTAGCATTAGCATCTAAAGCATGGGCTGAGGCAAGTTTGTATGCTCCTGGAGGATCTTAAAGTAAATTAATTTGGTCAATAATTGAAAATATGTTAGTTTTTTGGCTTTTCTCAAAATTGTTATTTTCCATAAATGTATGTCACTAAATACACGTTTTTCAAAAACTACTCAAAGGATTGTTGTATAAATATGCATACTTCTTTCTTATGCATATTTGATCATCCCTACCACTTTAAAAGAATTCATTGAACAGTTTTGTGTCTCATGCAAAAGAATATCTCCTACCCCATATTTTTTAGTCAAAAATCTGGATTTGCATTAAAAAATTCAGAAAAAACACATTTTATTATACTTTATAAATATTTTGCTACCAGTTCAAGATATGCCGATTTACAATAACATCTAAAAGTTCTATAGTTCTAATCTGAATAGAACATAAATCATCCTGTATTTTGCAAGGTTACTTTTGGGCATTTTTCCTTAAAACCCTCTATATTAAATTTTTTTCATAGAATATACATGCTTGGATTTTTGAAATTTTTTTCCCCAGTTTTAACATCAAGTTGATCATTTAGAATCATAAACGCAACCTCAATGATCAATATTTCTGTTTAGGGGTGCCGTCTGTCCTTAAGAACATAGACGTCACATCCTGCGCTTATATGACCTGGATTACCACATAGTTCCCTTCTTTCATCCGTGCTGTTTAACCTCTACCCAGAAAATGTAAACAACATTCAGCCAACCGGAATGGATCGGACACTGACTTTTGCAGATGCCATTTTTGCCCATGGTGGACTTCACATCCTTACGATATCACAAGATGTGCGACTGGAATGTGTTCAGAATGAAGACATGTATATAGTCCTCGGCTGTATTTAGAGATACTCATATTATTAAGATGAGATATATAATCTGCTGCTCTTCAATGTTTCTTAAAACCCCCACTTATTAGGACAAGTATCGTGCCCGACTCTGTCCATGCTTCGAAATGCCTAACATATCTGGTTTCACTATGAGGTCAATTAATGTTACATTTTGTGGATCATTTTCTCCAATGCTGTTCTACACAGCGTCAGGAGAAAGAAGGGATTTATAGAACTAGCTCTATTAGCGCGAATTTTACATCTAAGTGTACATAGAGAGACTTCCAGCCACCAAGGTCGTACATAGATCAGATGCAGTGCCGGATTAGGCTAGCGCGGGGCCCGTAGCAAATTTTAGCGGGGGCCCTAGGTTTTGTATGATAATAAAATAAAACACAAATTTTACAAACAAACTTGTCTCGATTTAATGTGAGCAAATTTAGAGATAATACTAGACAAATCAATTTCTCTAAGTAAATTACATTCAATGTTCATTAAGGTGAGGTTATTTAGATGATCTTGTCCCATCATGTTCCTTAACTCACTTTTTATACGTTTTAATGTCGAAAAAGAACGTTCTTCGCTGCAGTTAGTAATCATTAAAAACAAGTAAATTCGTAAGACTATTTCTACATTTGGGAAACACGACTCTAATGAATTTTCCATTATAAGTTTATACAATTGCAGTTCAAGAGCCTCATGCTTTTCGTTGCTAATAGCAGCAGCTACATTAGTTTTAGAAGTTCAGTGAACTGCATAAGTTCGTCGCCTAGGCTTTCTTCCAAATCCTCTTGGTAAGAGCTGACAATATTTGGAGTTCTTTTCAAGATCTCTTCTGCTGTAATAGATTTTAACTGCCGGAGTATTCCAAATACACCAGTCACTCTATGGTACAGCCTAAATCAATAACTTTGCAAACAAAACAGAACAGTTGTCCTTTAGTTTCTGTATAACAACCAATCTCTCACGTGAGTTTTGTTTGTTGGTGTATGTGTGTATGTGAAAAACGACTTTCGACAAAATCGTGGATTGTTTTCTTTATCGTATGTTTTTTAAGACATGAAATCACTGTTCATATGTTGCACTTCGCTACTTTCTTTCACAATCCAATAATCTCGATTGAAGTTGTTTGGCCATTCACCAATATCGTTGGAGTACATTTTACTTTCGTTGTGTTTTTGGCTTGTAGAAGATGTTGCTTCATTAGAAGCATGTGCTGTGCTTTCTGCCTCTCTTTGGTTTGAAGATGATATGGCTAAATTAGGAGAACTTGCTGTACATTCGATTTCAGTTTGTCTTGTGAAAAATGTGGCTAAATCGTGAAGAGTTGCTGATCTTAATGGTAGTATTGGTAATGATGATGCTTCTATAGCACTGCTTTCATCTACTATACAGTGGGACACGTCTTCTGTATTTTCTGCTTCGATTTCGTTGGATTCAGCACCATCACACGATATTAAAAATTCAGACAGCTTGCGTGTTTTGATATAACATCTAGTTATTTTTCATTTTCATATCTGTCGCATAGGCGCAGGGCCCCTAGAAGCGCGGGCCCGTAGCATTTGCTACTTTGCTACTAGCTAATCCGGCGCTGATCAGATGTGTTCTCTAAAGGTGTTCGTGTTGATGAGAGAGCAGACAGACTTGAATGAAAAGCTCTTATGGTCGAAATGTTGGAGATGGATAAGGGACAATTTTGTAGCTGCTTACGGATAGCCTGTTGGTGAGGACACTGCATCTGCACTGGACTTAGAGGAATTTGTAACGAAACGTTTCCCGAGTAGGGATGGGGATCTACCGGGCCGAACAATGAGTACGATTAACCAACAAACCACTTAAATGTTAGCTGCAGGATACTGAGTACCTATGGGTGTGACAAGTAACATATCATCGGTTCAATAACACTAATGTGTCCAGTTCCTCATAATCACCGCTAGTGACATATTTTATTTTTTCTGTGTTGCCATGTTTCCATCTGTGTATTTATATCTTCTGCTGAAAAAAGTTTAAATGCATCCTTTGCTTTTTTGTTGTCTATTTCATAAATGCTATTCTATAATAATTGTACATCTAGCTTACACTTTCTCTTTTGTTATTACCATTGTTTCTGCAAAATAAATAAATTATCTAGTCTTAGGGAGATTTGGCTACCGTTAGTTTGGCTTGTTTTCCTCTCAAGGTAAGTACCGTATATTTTCTTTAATCCTTCTCCAATGTATCGTAAAAACGATACTTTGCCAGGGTCATGAGTTCAGTCGCCTAAACAGCTGATGAGGCTCTGAAAGGGACGGTCTATTGTTTCTATATCTTTCTTCTTGGATTGCATTTTACATTTACCTTTTTCATTTTATGATACATTATTATAGTTTATATTTACATCTAATTATAACAAATATAATTATACATGAATAATTGGATGAATGTATCCTAATGACATCTACAAGACCGGATACAGACCTACAGATTTACTTCTATCAATTTTTAAATCACTGCTAAAGAATGCAAGAGCGATCGAATGCTAAGAACATCGCACAATCAGCCTTATGAGTCAAGTAACAAAATTAGTATTCAGAATCATGATATGAAAAGGGAGAAATAAAATAAGATCATAAAATAATGAAGAACAATGTGGCTTCGTTGACAAGGCAACGGAATAAACAAGGCAATATACATAAGAACATTAATGGAAAGAACAAAATTCCAGACAGCGAAGTCCTCACAAGAGCAAAGATCCCAAGCGTCAACACCCTGTTGCAGAAGGCCCAACTGAGATGGGTCGGTCACGTTGCTCGAATGCCTGATGGACGCATCCCAAGACAGTTGATGTATGGCGAGCTTGAAGGGGGCAGACGTTTAGCTGGTGGACGGGGAAAGCGCTTTAGGGACACTCTTAAAGTGTCTCTGAAATGCTTCGATATAGACAATACGTGCTGGGAGTCCCTTGCGCAAGATCGCCAAATGTGGCGCTGTGGCAACAAAAGAGGAACCCGAATAGCTGAGAATCATCGTATTGTTGAGTCACAGAGAAAACGAGCAGCGCGAAAAGACAGAGCACACAACACGCACATGTCTAACCTTGATCATGTATGCCCCACCTGTGGTCGGGATTCTGTTCTAGGATTGGACTCTACAGTCGCCTCCGCACACACCAGAGAGGTGCAACAGTACACGTCTGAGATTGTTGTCATCATCGCTTGCGATGGACGGCTATTAATGGAAAGATCAATAGACATGAACATATGGAACTTGGAAGATTAACAACAGAGATATGAGTAAAATAGTGCTATATTGAACCAATATATATACATGATCTGAATCAAGGGCAATGATAAAGCAATCGGTAAGATCGATGGAAGCCACATGGATGTGGTTTCACAGAAGAATGATGATAATTCCAAGGATAGCGAAAAAAACCAACAAATGATGTCATATTAAAAGAGTCATGCGCACAGCGAAACAACATGATCAAAAAGATAAGAACTAGACAAGCAATAATATAATCAGTGTTCGTCTAACACATAATGATTCATAATGCAGAGTGAGATTGGAATTTTTTGTAACAACGGATACAATACAGGGAAGAAGATATCGTGAAAGACAGAGGAGATTTTTTATGGTCTAGAATCGTGGTTTGACAAGAACGCAACGTTAGGACTGATAAACTTACACCACAGAGTAGTGGGGAGACATCATCGCACACGCCTGCATAGCACTTATTGAGGGTTGGGGCTCGACATGGGAGATTTTGCTTTTAAGAGTTGAAGGGAGGTTAGTCTAAAATTATCACAAACGTTTTGCCCTTCCTTATTTACAGGTTATTTTACTGTTCGAAGTTGACCAGCACAAGATTATATTTTTCGAAATATTTATCAAAAATGGTGATTCGTTCGCTTCTTAGGTAAGTCCCCAGACCCAGTTGTATCTTTCTTACTATATATTTACTTTTAGTTGTTGGTACATTTGCTTGATATAAATGTTTTATCGATATTTGAAACGGGCATTCTTCTTCATTCGCAATAATATTAATTATTATGTTCACATTCTAATCTTGAGGTAGTTTTCGGTCTGTATTAACCGGTACCTATGTGATATAATTGACTAAGAATTGACAGAGCCAACTGAAACATCAGTAAGAAATCTTTAGGCTGAAGATTTGACTGAAGGATAAATTGAGAATGATATATATATATATATATATATATATATATATATGGCCTTTTTCGTCTTTACAGAAGGTCAATTGGCAAGTGATTTACTGTGACAACGTCTGAGTTTTCGCTTTTCTCTCTTGTCGTTCATCTCATAAGTCTCTTCTAAAAAAACTCTGCGCCCTTTCGTAATTTGGCTTTCCACCCTTTCGTAATTTGGCTTTCCACACAACTCTTGTCATCAGCTAGTCCTTCCCATGTGCTGGGACCTATAGAAAAGTTTTTCATTGAGGCTTTGCAGACATCTTTATATCTGAGCAGTGGTCTGCCCTGGTGCCTCTTCCTCCGAAGTTCACAGAACAACATTTGTTTTGGTATGCGATAAGTTTCCATTCTTCTCACATTCCCCAACCATCTTAGTCATCTACTGCTGAGCATGCCCATGATGGAAGGCAGGTTTGCACTTGCAGTACTTCAGAGTTGGTTATCTTGTCGAACCACCTGATGTTCATAATCTTGTGGAGACATCGAAGGTGAAAGATGTTAAGTCTCCTCTCGTGTCTTGAGTAGGCTGTCCATGTTTCTGAGCCATATAGTAAAGAACTAATAACACAGGCTCAGTATATTTGAATCTTCGTCTGCAATGTCAGTTTTGTGTTGTCCCACGCTCGCTTTCATAGTTTGCAGAATGTAGTAGCCGCACTTCCTACACGAGCGTTGATTTCTTCATCAAGAGAAAGGTTGGCAGTGACCATGGACCCGAGATAGTAAAATATTTGAACTGGTATTAGATGGTTACCATGTAAAGTGATATGATAATAGAACAGTATTCTGAGTATAACATTTATACTGACAGCCAATGTACGATTAGAACAAATACAGGATTATCAGAAAAGTTTCACGTAGGGTCAGGAGTAAGACAAGGTTGCGTACTATCCCGCTGCTATTCATCACATATATTGACCACATCTGTAAAATAGCTAACACCAGCGAAGGAAACAACCTCGGAGAACTCTTAAATGAATCTCTTTTGCAGCGATCAGGCAATCATATCAACAACAGAAGAACAGCTACAACAACACATCAACAGACTCCAGTTAGCATGTAACGGATACAACATGAGAATAAACATCGACAAAACAGAAGTAATGACATTCGCCAGAGAGGAAAGCACTATCATTATCTCCATCGATAATCGCCTACTAAATCAAGTAAAAGATTTCACATACCTGGGAGCATTTTTTTAAGCAAATGGAAGAATAACTAATGAAATTCAACACAGATGCAACAAAGCAAATCAAATGATAGGTCAAATGGCGCCAATTTTAAGATGCAAACACGTCACCATGAGCACAAAAAGAGCAATGTTCAACACATATTTCTCCCCACATTATGTTACCAGTGCCAAACCTGGACGCTGACAACAAATGATAGAAGAAAACTAGTCACAACAGAGATGAAGTGTCTACGAAGAATGCTGGGTATAACAAGAAGAGACCGGTTGAGAAATGAAGACATCAGGAAAAAGTGGGTACAACATCAGTACTAGACTTCATCAAGAAACAACAAATTAAATGGTTTGGCCATGTAAGCAGATTACCACCAGACAGTGCACCCCAAAGAGCAATGCTGCTCCGATACAATGGGTACAAAGCAAAAGGCCGGCCACGCAAAAGATGGACCTCAGAGATAACAGAGGCGCGAAAGAGACTATCTACGAAGCGCATACTAGGGCCCGTTTAGAAATCTCTTCCTGACCTGATGCTGTGAGGCATACAGGATTCGAGAAAGAAGAAGAAGAAGATTCTGAGTAGTCTACTGAGTAGAGTAGAATGATACAAAAATGGACAGTGTCACCAGATGATGCAAATCCATGATGTATTGTCTTATAAATTGGAAAGATAATACCATCATCTAGCTTTCCTTTGCTTAACTTGGCTCCCACAACAGTAGCTATAAATGTCTCACTGTCCGGTGTCTGCCGTAGTCATGCTCAATTCCTGTATGGCATCTTCTCCTTAGTCTTTCTCTCCCACGTCTGCCCTGTATAATGACCTTCAGAATTACGTTCTGCAGAGAATCATGTCATTTTATATGTTCAAAATATTTCATTTGTCTCAATCTTTTCAATTATTTTTGCCTGTGCAGTGACTTTTCCACCCACTCTTATTGATTTGAACTGCCAATGATACTTTTACTTGCTCAACTTGAACATGGAACCTACATTTTTTCTTCCGTCTTCAATAGGACTAGGCACTTGATCTCTTGTACAGATTTTTGAACAAAATAGCCTGCTCACTCCATACTTGGGATGAACAGAGTACCTCTGGAATGAGAGGCGTAACTACCTTACCTCCACTATACATCAACCTACTCCACTATTCATCGACCTTACCTCCACTATACATCGACCTTACCTCCACTATACATTGACCTTACCTCCACTACACATCGACCTTACCTCCACTACACATCGACCTTACCTCCACTATACATCGACCTTACCTCCACTACACATCGACCTCCGAAGACTGAAAGTGTTTCTTTGATTCAGTTTGACCAAAGTTTTTTTGGTGTGTCTCTGGATTTGTACACTAATGTTTTTGTGTAGTGTTCATGTGCTGTAGGTTGATCGGGTTCTCTTCTGACTAAATGAACGAACCATTTTATACTTTATTCCATACAATCATTGTTTGATGTTGTCCCTACATTTGTTCTAATAGTTTCACATCTTACTCTGTCCCTTCTGGCTTTTATTGCAATATTTAGAATACATCTCATATCATCATTTAGATCGTCTCTGTCGGAACTTGGCTTCCATGATATCAGCTCTAAATGCCAACCTGTCCTGTGGGAGGTGTCCACTATCTGTCGCAGTTGTAGCTTGTCTATGAAATCTTGCAACCATCTTCTCCTTGGTCTTCCTCTCCCCTATCTGCCTGGCACCACCCTCCCATTCCCTAACCAGAACAATCTTCAGAGAATCATGCTGTTTTATATGCCCAAAGTAGTTCATGTATATTTTTAAAAAATTCTTTATCAACCGCTTCTTTTTAAATTGTAAGCTGCTGTAAAATAGACACATTTTTTTTATGTCTATTGTATTCTAAGTACTCTTTCTTAGCACTTGCATTTAAAAGTACTAATCGATTTTTCCACTGTTTTATCATTAATATATCCCTCATATATCCCTGTGGCGTCTGTGGCTTAGGGGATAGTGACTTGGTCTATTAACCTCGACGTTCTGAATTGTATCACGCTGTGACAGTTTGGTTGCAAATTGTTTGCGTGGATTTTTACAAAAGGACGATGGCACCACCCGTTCAGAAAGCAATGGCAAACTACTGAATGTAATAATGCCTAGAAAAATCACAAACAGCGTTAAAAGCTGGGGTTGATTCGAAAATCCTGTAAAGGATATGCAATTTAAAAATATCCCTCACAGTTATCTCTCTCTCTCCGCCTAGACTGATGAACCAGATTTTATCATGAATGCTACCGTGGTTTTAAGGGACTCCGTTCCTCCGTACAGTTTCTCACGAAGCTCTGTGTTTTGGGGCCAGGTTTCTTTTCTTAGGCCTGCTATCAATTGGCAATCTTGCAGTATGTGCTCTGCCGCCATGTCCGCCTTTTCGCAGGGGCACAGGCTAGTTGTGCCAATTAAAAATTTGTTAAACATCTGGGCGTGAAGCTTGTTGTGGCGGTATGGAGGCGGAAGATAGCAACTTGTTCACTACTGAGATAGACCATAATACCCATCGCTGTTGTACTAGGATGGTCTTTTGACCATTTGTCTTTATAGTGCCAGCCGATGGTTGTTCTGGCCAGAGTCCATTGAATTCAATTTCTGGCAATGGTCAGTAAGAACAGCAAAGGTGATAGGAGGTATCCCTGTCCTATTCCAAAATTGTTAGTTTTCCTTCATGAAGAATATTATATTTCATATGCATATGTGTTATCTTTATTAAATAACTTTATGTGGGATTCCATTGTGTCTCATCAATTTCCAAAGGTTTTTCCTGTCGATGCTGTCAAAACCCTTTACATACTCCACAAATCCACTATAGAGTTTGGATTTCTATTCGATACTTTGCTAGATGCAAACTATCTATGTCCCTAAATAACCATGCACATTCTTCTTGTTTGGAAGGGTTTCCCAGAAGAGATGGAAGAAACAGTGCTTGGAGTCTGGACCATCATTTAGAGACCTATGGATCTGAAAACATTATGCACCAGATACTAGTAACTTATAGCTTGTGTGTTCTACAGATTATCAGCAGGCTACTTAATTTTACTTTTCACCCTTCCTAAAAAAAAAACTAGACTATCCCAACTCTGCTGGATACAACCAGATGCAGAATGCACCTTGTAGACCTCTTACTTAAATTTGCTGAAATTACATGGTCATCTGATTGAACTTTACCCACTCTACACTTTTGCATGTTTAAAAAAAAAAGAATGTATGCTATTTGATTTATTTTCCTTCAATTTCAGATATCTCTTGAATAATGAACAACTCATCCAGAAGGTATGTTCAAATAAAAGAATGAATGGCTTGGTAAATGAACCCATTTTTACATGCTCTTTCAGACATTAATTTAAAGAAGATGACCGACTGACTAAGAGGAGGATCTAGGAGAATGGATTAGAGCATGGCTCCCAAGCAGGAGACCCGTGTTCAGTCCACGGTAAGGCCAAGGATTTTTTCGTCAGAGACATAAAGAAAAATCCTAACCTGAACAGGTTTGCAGCGACTGCACTAGCAAGCAGCCATTAAATTCCACAGGCTCATGTCCCTCCCTGTCGTACACCACCCTAAAAAGCGGTACTACATGCAGTAATGACAGTTTAACAACTGACTAAGTAGAAAGGGTCTCCCCCATTCTCATGGGCAGAGAAGAGAATAAATAGTTTTGTTCAGAAAGAACATCAATAGATCTATAATATATCTACCCAGAAGGAACTCATAATCAAATAAAACTGGCTGATGTTAAAAAAACATATAAGAGAATTAAAGTATTATTAACATATAAAAAGACCTGAAGGGTTATAACAAGATTACAGAAGGAGGCATCCCAGCAGAGCAAAGAGAAAGACCATGGAGAAGATAGATTCAGGATGTGACTGATGATCTGATCATGACTGCTGCAGAGGTGGGACATCTGACCTGTGAGAGATGAAAATTTTGAAAAATTTAGGGTGGCAGGTTCTGCTCAGAACAAGTAATTGGATGACTGAAATCTTCAGGAGTCTGGGTTTTTTTGGGTGCCAGATGTTTGTCATTCTTCAGAGTAATATTAATAGAAACAGTGTTAGTAAGCAGTGCATCAAATGTGAACCACTTGAGAAGATACACTTGACTTGGTTGTAGATAATTCTCATTTTCTAGATGAGACATATACCAACTCTTACTCCTTGCTCAAATTCAAGATTTCTGATAAGGTGAACAAATTCGTCTGTTTCAGATTGCTGATAGCTACCCAATCAGACGTGCAGCCCAGCTGACAGCATATTTCATACACAAAGGAAAAGAGATTGGTAAGGTGACACTAAATACATACTACATTATACTAGAATGTTGCTCAGTTGGGGTGCGAGAAATTTTATAACATGCTGCACTAGTGATCACAACATGCTGAAATTCGAGGCCAGAATGGGCTAAAAATGTTTGGTTTGCACATGGTAGGATTGGACTAAAGGAAACCTGGATCGTTTACTTGGGGATCTAAATTACAAGTACCCCAGAAGTCGGAGGAAGGCTCCCCAGAATAGTGAGGGATACTTATGATACGGAAAGCAAGCCTTCATGCAAAAATCAGTAGAGCAACATGACTACACCTAAATTCATAGCAAGCAGAAAAAACAAAAAAATATTAATTGATTAAAAGTGATAAGATACCAAATGCTTCATCTCAGGACAAGTACAGAATTTCACTTACTCAGCCGCTACTGTCCTAGTTACCATTCACTGGCGCTTCGTCCAGTGGTTACAGGGCCCAAATTTGGGTGTAAAGAATAGAACCACTGTTACCTGCCATGCATGTCGTAAGAAGCGACTAAGGAGGTTTGGGTGAAATCGGATGCATGTGTCCTAAACATGTAGAAGTCTATGCGTTTAGGGCCTACCAAACCAATGTGCAACGTATACACGTTCTTGGCAAAGATCAAACATATCACAAAGAGTGATTAAAATTGGTCGTAAAAACGAACGCAAAGAAGAAGAAGAAGACTGGCGCTTGATACAAAATAATGACTTGTGTGCAGTGACATTAATAGCCACTCAAATAGCTGGGGTTATGATCACATGGACAGGAGGGCACAGAGAATTCAAATTTTGGCAGTGATGACAACGACTTATCCTTATTATAACCAGCTAATAGACCAACCAGCATTCTGCTTGAAACCACCTTTACACCAGATTTGACATTCCACTCATCAGACCTGGAGTGGAACATTATACATGCTATTGAGAAACAGTGGGGTGGCAGTAACCATCGACAGGTTTTTTTTAACGGTTGATAATCAATTCATCAATGTACAAGCATCGCTGACATCTAACGATAGAAGAAAACTAGTCATGACTAGTCTACACAGAAAGCTGAGAGTATCAAGAAGAGACCGGTTTAGAAATGAAGACATCAGGGAAAAAGTGGTACAGCATCAATACCGAACTTCATCAAGAAACAAATTAAATTGTTCAGCCTCATAAGCAGATTATCAACAGAGGTACGTCTCAACGAGTAATGCTACTCCATACAGTGTATCAATGCAAAGGTGTCCACACAAAAGGTGGACCTCAGAAATAATATAGGCAGTGAAAAACACTATTTATGAAGCAAACACAAAAGCCTGTTCTAGAAATCTATTCTTATCCTCTCGCAGAAGTATACTGGCAAAATATCTAATTACACATCAGTAAGGTAGTCTATGAATGTTAGTAGAGGTATAATAAAGGCTGCACATGAAGAAATACCTAGATAGGCTTAAAGGCACTACCAACCTTATTGGAATAGTAAATTAGGACAACTGGTCAATAACGCATACAATCTTAAAAGCACACAGGGGCCGGTCTGTTTCAAAAATACCATAATAACTACCAGTATGCTATGACCACATTGCAAAGAAACAAGCTGAAGTCCAGGTGGAGAAGCTAGAGGGAAAAATAGAGTCTTAACCTCTTTGCCCGTTTGAGACAATATATTGGCTTGCAGAATTTGATAAGATGACGCAAAGCCAATCTACTGGCAAAATTTAGTATACATTGCAATATAAATACATCTGGATGTCAACAAAAATAAATGATGGAGTGAAAGGTTTAAACTTTGGAAAAGATACCAGAAAACTGTAGAAGCTGGTAAAACAAGTTAATGATGAGAGTACAGAGAAGAAACAAACATTCCATTGAATAAGGCATGTAGCTTCTTCACAGGTAGCTTATCACTTTGCAGACTTCTTTGCTAAATACAGCGATATTGAAGTTAGCTCAGCAGGTTCTTGTGTTCGCTTCGTACATGGTATCTTTCACTGTCTTTTATTTAAATCATCCACTTTTTTGTATTGTATTCTCTGTATCTGAATAGCATTGCCCTTTGAGTCTGTTTTTATCTGAATATTTGGCTGAACATTTTAATTTGTTGTTATTTGATCAACTTCAATACTGATGTTGTACCCATTTTTTCCCTGATTTATTCATTTCTAAATTGGTCTTTTCTTTTTCTTGATACTCTGGCATTAAATGTCATTTATCTGATGTACATACATGCTAACAAATGTTTGAAACCTAATGTTCAGATTTCTCAACACCTTCAAGATTTGTAGTACAGTTTTCTGTAGTTGTCTTTAGTCATGAGTGGCTATAGTATAATATACCTCAGAGGAAATGACCCCTGAGCTATGTCTAGTAAGGTGTTCTTTGCCATGTATTCTTTAAGCTCAAGTCTGTGCATTTTTTAAAGTTCTTTCCATGCAGCATATCTCACCATTTTGTGTCAATGATTTTTTCCAAGGAATGGCGGCAGCAGATACAGTTTGATATTGCGATGTAATGGTCTTGTCAGGATAATGGTGAAAATAACACTAGAGAGTTTTGGTACAATACTCACCTCTAGCTTCAAAATTTCTTTGTTCAATTTCCATGTGGGGCTGTGTGATCATTTTGCATTGATATCTGATCTCAATAGGTGAGATCGAGTGCCTAATCCTATCAGAGATAGACGATCAAACATTGTGCTTGTAAAAGAATAGAATGTCTGTTGAAAATCGAAAATAATGGAATATAAAGCTGCTAGCCTGGCACAATTTGAAATGTGTTAAGTTAAATTTAGCTACTAAAATTTACCATCATGAAACAACCGGGAGAGTAAACCAGAAAAAAGTGCACAATGAAACCAGATATGCTGGCTTGAAAATCACAGATATTGCAGCTTTGCTTTAAACATAGCACAGTGTACTTAGACTCGAATCACACAAAAATCATCACTAAGAGTGGTGTAGAAGTGGCTATACTAGAGCAAATAAAGAAGAATTTTGATAGAAGAAACTAGTCACGGCAGAAATGACAGGTATACACAGAATGCTGGGAGTAACAAGAAGAGGCCGGTTTAGAAATGAAGACATCAGGAGAAAAGTGGGTACAACACCAGTACTGAACTTCATCAAGAAACAGCAAATTAAATGGTCCGACCACATAAGCAGATTACCAACAGACAGTGCGCCTCCGATTACTCTGATATAGTGAATATAAAGCAAAAGGCCATCCACGCAAAAGGTGGACCTCGGAGATAACAAAGGAGACGAAAGACACTTTTTGAAGCACAAACAAAATCCTGTTCTAGAAATCTCTTGTTATCCTGACACTGTGAGGCAAAACATGATTAGAGAAAAGAAAAAACCTAAGAATATGTGTTAAAGACAGTTCTTTATAACTGATCTCTCTCTCTCTCTCTCATGCCTTTTTAACCCTGACTGAGCCCTCAACCAACTCTTCCTATCTTTAGTTATCTCCTGCAGCTCCCTCCAGCTCTTCTGTATAACTGATCTTGCCTATTAATAATTACAGGTGAAGAGAAAATGGAAAAACTGAAAGAGTCTGACATTGTTGGTCGAGTACAAGACGAAGCCATCACTTCAGCATCTAAACTTCAACAGAAAGCAAACACAACAATAGAGAGAACAAATAAATTTGTAAATACTTTTATAGATACTTTAAAGAAGGAATGGAAGAAGGAGGAGATGAAAATAGAAGAGAAGAAGAGATTAGATGAAGCAAAACGAAATGATAAAATAAAGTGATCAGTGTTTTTTCTATCTTGTGACATACATATATTTTATTTATTTTGTATAATTCTGTTTTAAAATAAATCAAGTCTGTGAATGATACCTTATATCAACCAGCAGTTGTAGTGTCCATTTTCAGCTCTGTTTACTAGAAAATTGACTGCTTGGAATTAATTGTAGATGAAATTTAATACAAGTCCAGTTTACTGCCATTGTGTTATTTCTACACTGTTTTCTATGTTTTGAGAAAGTGAATAGATGATCATATAAAAGTGACAACATTTGATATTGAAACTTTGTTATATGAATGTAGATTTAGTAAGCAATACTAACTGGTGAAAGTGATATGTGAATGAATCAATGATATCTTAGTTAATTTTGGTGTTGACTAGCAGTAACAGCATTAGTATGGGGTCACTCTAACATGGAGATTAGATGCTGTACTTCCATACCAAAGTTTCTGAGTTTCCACTTTGAGTCAGAAAATTTGCAGCAACCTCCGACTCCAGGGTAGGAGAGGTCCTATTTAGTCCTATTTAAAAATGTAGAGGTCCCCATGAGCAAGGTGGAATTCAAACAAAAAAAAGGCATAATGAAATCCGATGTTGCTGGCATGAGTCAGCTCTGCTGGCCTCTCTATCACCTATCAGATCGCTCTCTATCGTGATCGTTCTTAGGCCGCTTTTATAATTCTATTGTGATATATAAACAGCCAACCATCAAGAACGGATGTACATGCACAGCCTTCAGTACCTATTGGAGCTCAGGTGCTTATCCTTTGGTGGCGTGTTCGATTTCAGCCAGCATTTACTGGGTTCGCTGTCTGTTAGCCTTTTGCTGTCCCCAGCCAAAACCCACAAGGCAGCAGTTTGCGTTTTCTTTCAGGGCAGCGACCCGTAGACGACCTGCCCTCCCGGGCTGATGAGCATCATCTGCCCAGCTATACCCGTCTTGTTATGGACTGTTTGGTTTGCCTACCGTCCAGTTTTGTGTACAGTTTGCTCCGCTAGCCTTTGATTGTCCCCAATCAAACTACAACGCAGCAGTAGTTCCCTGCAAGTGGGAAACGCACATTGGCTTTACCTCTGCTGGGCTTTCCAGTTCTACACATTTGGGTGGTCTGCACACCATCTCGTCTGCCATGCCATGCTCGTCTGCCCACCGGTGGGCCCACTCTTGCATTGCCCGCCTTCCTTGCATGCCGTGCCATGCTTTCTTGCCCGTTGCGGCCCACTCTTCCATCGCCAGCGTGCGCTCGCTGCGATGGTGCCTGCCTCATCGTCACCATCAGTTTTCGCCGTGCTCACGTTTGTCTGATTTTGGGGCTTATACTTGTGCCCCCATCCCTGTGATAGGGGCCCGAGTTCCGCCCTATATGGGCCCACGTGCAGTTTAACTCGACTCCCAGCATACTCATCGGCTCAAGAGGGAGCATGCGCGGGCTCTGAATTTCACCCAGCGTGAGTCAACATCTCTTCGATGGCTTTAAATCGTGCCCCCATCCCTGAGATAGGGGCCCGAGTTATGCCCTCGTGCAGCTCAACTCGACTCCCAGCATACTCATCAGCCCAAGAGAGAGGGCTCAAGAGAGAGCATGTGCGGGCTCAGTTTCACCCCGTGTGGGTCTGCGTCTCTTCGATGACTTTTAATCGTGCCCCCATCCCTGAGATAGGGGCCCGAGTTATGCCCTCTATGGGCCCTCGTGCAGCTCAAATCGACTCCCAGCATACTCATCGGCTCAAGAGAGAGCATACGCGGGCTCCGAGTTTTGCCCCACGCGGTTCCATGTTTATCCTTCCAGCTTTTCCCATTGGCCGGGAGAGACGAACATTAATAGTCAATCTAGTGACTATCTAGCGAGACTACCTTTGCATCTCTACTTGCCTCAGAGTAGCTCTCCCACGGCACCTGCCCTCTTAGCCAGACCGGAACTACTGTCTGTTACCAGGGTCACCACATAAAGGTGAGGGCAGTGGATTAGCGCCAGCTCACTAATCCTGGCGTGCCGTTGTTTTCTTGTGCCTTTGACCCCAAACTATCAGATCTGATACTATGCTACAGCATCTCACGATGTGATACTTTAAACTTGAATTTTTCTGTGTACAAATTTGTGTCATATTGGATAATATACTTTGTCCGAAATTCCTGTGCTACATGCTGTAGTGGTTTAACGAGGGCACAACATATCACAAATAATGATAACTTGGTCGATAAGAACAACGACACAAGCAATCAATCATATGTGCTGGACTGAAAGGTGCAGATATCATGTAAACATGCACAGCATATTTATGCTCAAATCACACACAAATTTTTGAGTTGTTTATATAGCGTACAATGAAAGAAATTGAAGGGTTAAATAAAATATTTAGCTGTATTTATTTGTCTTGTTCTCTCCCACATGTCTGTATCTATTATCACTTCTTGCCATATTGTACAGAGTAGGTGGTGGAGACATCTGTTGGTTAATATTTTGATAAATCTATTGCCTATGAATGCTACAGGGAAGTGTGACAAGATCTTTACTAGTGTGTTTCTACGTGCCTGTATCACATGCATTATTGATCTCCCAAAATAAACAGTATGAATGGGATTGCATGAAAACAAAAAGGCTAAAAGAATACAGCGAATTCGATTCGCGAGATCTTCAAACTCAAAATTAAAAAAGTGGATGATTGACATAAAAAAAAATAAAGAAGCATATTTGGACATAAACAAAGGGCTGGAAGACCATCATGAAGGAAGCATGCCTAGAAAGAGGAAGAATCGGAAAAGATGGATTCATAAGAATGTAACAGATGATTTCAGAGGAAGAGAATCTGGCTAATGGAGAGTAAGAGAGAAATTCAAGATGACAGTTAAGTGGCAAAGTTCTGCTTGGGAGCTAATTGATGACGTACAGAAGAAACACAAAGCATCTGTCAAATCTATAACCTGTGACTAGGAAGCTATAACACATATGCAACATTAATGTTCATGAGACTACTGTGATGGGCTAAGCTTGTAGACATGTTATTAGGGATCATGTTATGCTTGACATCTAGATGAGTACAAGGAATTGGGCAATTATAGAACAAAGCAGCATTAAAGAGTTTTATTATAGTTTAGCACGCTTGAGGACCACTGCTTCAAGATTTTGTGGGAAGCGTATGGAAAGAAATCTATGATGAAGGCAAATACATGAAAAGATTTGACAATCTACTAATTATACAGGGTTTCAACTAAAAGCAGCCCATGATAGAAATTTGCTAGGTCGCATTGCATCTCGCTATTTACTATTTAAACTGGTTCTGATAGCTTGTCCCACGTACATTTGATCATGACCTTCCTTTAATTACAAATCATACAGACCTATACTTAGAATTCATGGCAGAAAAAATAACAAATGCTTCTGTTACACAACAGCTTGATATTAAAGAGAGTTGGCTATTAAAGAATATAAAAACAAGAAATATTAAATATTTCGGACACATCAAACAATATGAGTGCCTATAGAAGATAAATTTTGGAGGGAATGATGCCTGGAAGAAGAATGATCACCCGAGTGGTTACCGGGTCCAAATTTGGGATGTAAAGAATAGAACCACTGTTACCTGCCACACCTGTCATAAGAGGCGACTAAGGAGGTTTGGCTGAAATCGGATGCACATGTCCTAAACTGGTAGAAGTCTATGCGTTTAGGGGCCTACCAAACCAATGTGCAACGTATACACGTTTTTGGCAAAGATCAAACATATCACAATGAGTGATTAAAATTGATTGTAAAGAACGAACGCAAAGAAGAAGAAAAAGGAGACGATGGGTGCAAGATCTCATTGATGATCTGAGAATACTACTGCTGATGCTGGCCAACTTGCATTGAACAGAGAGCTTTCAGGACTGCTGTCATGGGAGCCAAGTTCCAGAAGTGACAAGCTACTTGATGATTAATAGTTTGTTGACACAGAAGATGGGGGTCTCAATGGCGAAGTGGTTAGTAGACCAAGGCATATGCAATTTTCATGAAATTTGGCTTGTGGGTCTCAGACGCATCCACCTCTGTTGACAGAGCCAATGGGGAAACCTGTTGATGAGTCAATTTTTGCTTTGGACCATTTTAACAGAAGATTCAATCTACAATTATACAGGTGTTCAACTAAAGCACCCAGTGATAGAATTTGCAGCGCATGCATCGCCATTTACTAGTTAAACTGTCTGTAGTTGCTAGTCAAATTGTCATCGCCCCCTTCACATCACAACCTTGACCTATACTCGTCACTGACTCCCATGTCTAAAATATATGCCAAGATTATTCACAAGTCTTTAATTCACCCTGTATAATGCAAGCAGGCTCACCACACAATGTTCTGATGTAGTTCTCAATTGATTACTCTTCTGATAAAAATATAACCTGTTGATATCTAATATTTTTTTGTCTTTCATTTTGCTAAATGTTGTGTTCTGAATGTCATAATTCTATTAAATGTGGATTGTGTCTGATTGTAATGTTTGGACTTCACAAGTAACCTTCTAAGTACCTCTGAAGTTGGGGAAATCGCGCCTGTAATGGCAGGGACACATTTAATAAGGAAAGCATGCTTCATGCCAAAAATCAGAAGCGCCATACCAGACTCCCTGCCTCAAAGCGGGCGATCGCAAGAAGAAAAAAAATTCAAAGATATTAATTCATACATTTTCTTGTCTTTGAAGCATAATAACATAAAGAACAAGTGTCATCTCCATACCAATCAAATCTCCTAAATAAGGTTAACCAATCTTCAATGTTGTCTCATTTGTCTTTATCAGATAGTACCATCAGTGGCAGACTGGTCAATTGGTTACAGACAATATAGGAAGTAAATCCAAGGCAATATAAGATGGACTTTTGTAATTGTTCGCCCGTTATGAATTCAGACATAGTCTCTGATTTTTGCATAGAGGCTTGATTTCCTTATCACCAGTGTCCCTCACCATTCAGGTGAACCTAACTCCAACTTCAGAAGTACTTGTAATTTAGAAGCCCCAAGTAAAGGATCAGGGTTTCCTGTTGTCCTACTGTGTGTACACCAATAATTGTGTTGGTTTCGAACAGTAGAATTTAAACTGCACATGGTCACCAGTGCAGTGTGTTATAAACTTTGTGACCCCATATATAAGATGGATTCAGATATCTGCAAAATAGGAGACCTAGTGTCACTCTTTATGGTCTGCAGAGTAGAAAGACATTGCTATGTCAGGGATGAGTAACTTCTCCAACACTCCCTAATTTAAATGGTAAGGCAATCCTGGTACCCCAAAAATGTTCTGCTGAAAATAAATGTATCTGGCTAAAAGATCCAAGATATTACAGCTTGTCTATAAACTGTGACCGGTGTTGAAACATCCAAGCAAAACTTTGAAGTCAAAACAGGACAGGCCTGTGACAAGGATGTGTAATGTCAGCCCTACTAACACACACAATACAATATCCAGGTAAAGGCTTGTTGCCTGAACCAATACAACCAGATAGTTGGACTGGGAATAAGAAATAATGACCGAGCGTGTCCCTTTCCCGCACCAGTCAAAGTAGAACATAAAGTTCTTCCAAATTCAACTGATTTGACATACCTTGGAAGTGTTATCAGCCACGTAGGAGGAGCTGGATCTGACAGTAAAAGCAGATTGAGTAAGACATGCCGCATGTCGCCGTGTAGCTGCCGGGGCCCGCAAGGGGAGCAAGAGTAGCAGCACTGCGACCTACAAGGCATGTCATAAGAGGCGACTAAGGTGGGGTTTGGCGTAGGGCTGGCTACCCTATCCAGTAGAAAATTTTAGCCACAAAATCCAACCAACCATGAACAAGTCACATAAAAATAAAATAAAAACTGTGCCAGCCAAGAGGAAAGGAAGCTCTTCTAGAAGAGGTATGAAGCGATGCAGAGAAAGCCGCAAGGAGTCTACACACCAGATTATCTTCCTTTCACCTAGGAAAAGCTCCAGAATTGGCACCTGGAATGTTAGAAGTATGTATCAAATGGGAAAGACAGCACAGGTTGTAAATGAGATGAAATTTCACGGGATTGGCATCTTGGGATTATGTGAAACTAGGTGGAATGGTGCAGGCAAACAACGTCTAAACACAGGAGAAACAATGCTGTTCTCAGGCCATATGGAAGAAAATGCCCCCATAGTGAAGAGTGGCTTTAATGCTATCTAAAGAAGCGGAGACTGCACTAATAAAGTGGGAAGCAGTGAGTCCTAGGATAATCACAGCAACATTCAGAACCACCAAAAGAAAGTATTCTTGAATGTGACCCAGTGTTATGCACCTACCAATGATAAAGAGGAAAAAGTAAAGAGGAATTTTACATAAAACTTCAAAATACTATAGGTAATCAGAGAAATGGGAACATCAAAATTCTGATGGGTGACCTCAATGCCAAAATAGGTTCGGACAACATAGGCTACGAGGAGATCATGGGGAAACACGGACTAGGAATAATGAACGAAAATGGAGAACTATTCACTAATTTCTGTGCAGCGAATCAATACGTCATAGGTGGAAGTGTCTTTCCACATAAAAGAATACATAAAGCAACCTGGGTATCACCAGATCACAGAACAGAAAATCAAATTGACCACATATGCATAAACAAGAAATTCAGGTCATCTCTACAAGATGTAAGGGTCCTAAGGGGGCAGATGTAGATTCGGATCACCATTTGCTGATAAGTAAAATTAAACTGAAGCTTAAGCGATACATAACATCCCATGAACATAGACACCAATATAATGTAGGATACCTCAGAAGTCAAGAAACAAAGGAACAGTTCACGGTCACAGTCTCTAATAAGTATGAGGTGTTGCGGCAATTAGAAGATGAGGTGAGTGCGGAAGAATGCTGGCAGCAAGCCAAAATATTTGGAATGAAACATGCACAGAGGTATTAGGAAAGAAGGAGCGGAATCATAAGGCATGGATAACTCCAGAAACTCTCAAGGAAATAGAAGAAAGGAAAAGAGGAAAGCAGATTTAAATAATAGCAAAACTAGAACTGCCAAAGCCATAGCCCAGGAAAAGTACACAGAAGCTAGCAAGAAAGTGAAGAAACAAATAAAGTTAGATAAAAGACAATACGTAGAAGATCTAGCAAGAGAAGCAGAGGTAGCTGCAGGAAAAGGAAACCTTAGGGATCTTTACAATATCACTAGAAAGCTAGCAGGAAAATACAGACCATCAAATGGGTTGATCAAAAATAGTAGTGGGGAAACTATCACTAATGTTAGAGACCAAATGGAAAGATGGATGGAATACTTCAAGGAACTCCTGAACAGACCAGCACCTACAAACCCCCCAGATATCCAACCCGCAGAAATTGACTTGGACATCAACTGTGAGAAACCATCCAAGGAGGAGATTAGTAAAGCCATTAAACTTTTAAAAGATGGAAAAGCGGCCGGTCCAGATGGTATTCCAGCAGAGGCGGTTAAAGCCAACATAAACACATCCACAGAAATACTGTATAAATTATTAGCAGAATCTGGGAGACCGAGAAATACCAGCAAACTGGAGAGAAGGATACCTGGTGAAGCTACCAAAGAAAGGGACCTTCAGAAGTGTGAAAACTATAGGGAATAATGCTGTTGTCAGTACCTGGGAAAATACTAAGCAGAGTCATCCTGGAGAGACTGAGAAATACCATCGATATAAAGCTAGAGATGAACAGCAGGTGCTTCGACCAAATAGATCCATGTTCTGACCAGATAGTCACATTACTTATAATAATGAGCAAAGTATTGAATGGAAATCACTTTATTAATGGATTTGTCTGATTGTAAGTTTGATACAGTATTGTAGAAACCTTGAAGTGAGAAATGAGCATTATGGTCAGGAAATTATTAACTAAGAAAGCAACTATGCAGAATCAAAGTAGAGTTCTTCAGAAGGTAACTAACAGATACTTGAATAAAACAAAGTTAGATTTCATCACTTTTTGTTCTTTGAATAGCTATATAAGACACAGTAACAACACCAGAAATGAAATCCAATGGACTCTAAAAGCAACTAGATGATCTGTCTCTGATATTGCCTTCTATCACTTTACACCAATCAGATGCAGGATAAGTTACACAACTGAATCAAAGGTCCAGCAACTAGGGCTGAAACATCATAGGAATAAAGATGATTGAATTAGCAGCAACGATAATTCAGATCTCCTGAATCATTTCAAGAGGTAGAATTCCTATCACCATATTTTGGGAACTAACTAACTAAGAAGTGACTATAGAATGTTAATCAAGATAGAAGGACAGGGTTTCCTGTGCACTGTGTCGAAACACGACAAAATTGGATATTTAACTAATGTTAAAGCATGTCACGTATGGTGTTGAAACATGGAAACAATAAAATCAATAGCGCATAAATAGAACATTCATCACTGGTTCTGCAGATAGAGAAGAATGTATGTCAGGATAGTCACAAATGAGAATTATGGAAGGACAAGACAGTTCCAGTGAAATAACAGTTGTAAAAAGCATCCAGATAGTACACTTTCCATAAACCGGAGGGGAATATAACAAAAGGTCCGCCTGGAACCAGGAGGACAGCGAAAGAGAGGCACAATACATGAGAGAGATTTGTGAAGCAGATCAACAATATATAAAAGAAGAGCTGAGGGCTGCAGGCAGATAGCTAGAGATAGGAAGATTCTGGCATTCAGCTGGTTTGAGGGTTATGCCCAAGACCTGGAGTAAAAGGCAATGAGAAGAATGCCGCTATGTGATTTCCAGGGTAACTAAGAATAGAATCACGGTATCCCCTCAACGCATGTTATAAATAGGGCAGAAGAGTGGTTGTGATGTGGTCAGTGATCCCACTCTGTTAAAAAACAGCTATAGAAACAGACATAAAAAACCCAAACTGCTCATGAAAATCCAGATGCCATAGAGGTCGGGCACGGAACATGTCGGTGTTGAATGACAGGGTGAAAACCTACGGAAGAGCCCAGCCTTGACGACCTGCCTCTTGGCACCCAGGACTGTGACATGAGAAAAGAAAGAGAGCCAAGACATGCAATGGTGGACACCGCAGAAAAAAGGGAGACATGGGGCACATGGAGAACTTTTGATGCTGAGTTAAAAGACATGCATAGGATTATGTTTGAGGTAGAAAGAGGGCACAAGATTGGATTGAGTAGACACTTTTGTCTCTACCATATGTGCTCTTGGGAGCAACAAACACTGATGATGAGTAAAGCCTGAAGTGTATTCATGACCATTTTGGATGGTATGAAAATCAACCCTATACGACATGAGAACCAAGACTGACATATGCCGCAGAAGATATGTCTAAACATTCCAACTGCCATACAACTTGTTATATACGAAAGACCCTGTGTGTTCCAAGAACTATCTCTAATCAAGAACTGCTTACACAGTGTCAGCAGGAGAACATAAATACCATCATCCAAAAGAAAAAATATAGAGTTGGGTCAGACATGTATTACGCATGGAGGCCAAGTCTGTCACGAAAACTGCACCAAGATGAACAATAGAGGGCAAACGAAAATGTGGAAGATACCAAACCACATGCAGGAGAACAGAAACTTAAAGAAAATGAATCACAGGTGGAACACAATACAGAGGATGACCAAAGACAGAGAAGAAAAGATAAACTTACAAAATACACAAATGTATTAAACATCCTTTTCAAAACGAGCAAAGAAGTTACAAACATTTGTTTTAAAAAACAACAAACTGCACTTGGTTTTTCAGTCTCATTTATTTCAAACTGTTTAACAGCAAACTTCTGAGTACTTGAACCAAATTAAAAAAAAACCACAAAATATAGGATGAATCAAGATTCTACACAAATAATTTCAACAATATATCTTCAGTAACATTATCTCATCAGGACTAGGCATTGTGACCTTTGTAAAAGTCAACAACATAAATTGTACAGTTAACAGCAGTACCAAATCTAAAATCAAGGAAGCATAGAGATACTGAAGCCAATCACCATAATATGAATTACGAAGAACAGTACAAGTTCTACTTCTTAATGTAGTCTTTAAATTTATATCTTCCTTCTGACCTTAACATTTCCATATAATACTTTTTTCAACAGTATCATGTCTCTTTATTTGTAAAAAATATTTTATTTGGTTATTCTTCTATCTTTCAAATATACAGCCAACATAAACATAGAGTGGACTGCACCAAAACTAGATTTCAATTATATATTGTTCATTTGAGGATCGTCTTCATCTCACATGTCCATAATTGCTCTGATCTCCTCCAAAGCATGTATTTCAGTGTGTTTAGACTAATAGCTTCCATTCTGTGTTGGTTGATGTATCTACTGGGGTTTCTCTCATGGTTTTCCCGCCTTGTCGCACCTATCGATATGCATAACTTTGCAACCGAGATAGAGAATACCCTTTATCTTCTTCACTGAAATCTTCAGAGCGTGTGTTTTCTCAATTGTGTATAAGAAGTGAAAGAGAGTTGTACTGTCCTGAGAGTCCACAGTTCAATCAAAAGGTCAATACTGGTGGCCGTATACCTACTTTCACAACAAATATGCATGTTGACTTCTGATAGTGCACACAGAAGATTAAGGGGAAAAATTGTATATATCTAAAATGCAAAGAATGATGTTCAGAGTTAACGAACAAGAGTTGAATAAGATGTTAATCCATCTCCAAGTGGTGGCATACAAACAGGATGAAACACTAAAGTCTGGCTAAGTGAATAGGGATTGAAAAAAGGAAGGTCAGCACAATCCCAAAAATACAGTAATGAAAACATTGGAACAAAAAGTGCAGGCTTACCGTAACTGGCAACACAATTTAACAAGCACTCTTTTCAGAGCAAACAAAAGATATATAATAGAAAAAATGAGACTGACTACATGTCAGAAGTACTTGTGTTACAGTTGATCAAATCATATCAACATGGTGTATGTAACAATATAAACTATAGTGATCTGTGATTCATATTACAATAATCACTTTCCAGACGAAACAACTAAAACATTGTACCAAACTCTCTCTCTCATGTGTAACGTAACAGATACTACAATTTTGTACTGCTGACACTGTTAAAAATCTCTCCCATGTGTCATACAACATAGAGAACACAATTTCATACTGCTAACACTGTTGAAAAGATCTCTCTCATGTGTCATACAACCAACAATTTCATATTCCTAGAACTGTTTAAAAAAAAAACTACTGCAATATAGACATGAAAAACTAAGGTTTTACATGGGGGCTAGCAATCATATCTAAGAAGGTCTAACATCATTATTAAGAAGGGTTATGTAACAATCTTATCTAAGAGGGGTTCTGCATGGGACTAACAATATCACCTAAGAGGGGTTCTGCATGGGACTAGCATATATTACAAAAGAAAGGTCTAACACTACATCTAAGAAGAGTTCTGCAAGGAACTATCTATCTTACCATGTCAAACAAAATCTAAAAAAATCATTTTAAAAGCACATAAATACTTTGGTAGAGTTTAAATGTTGAATAATATTCTAGCTGGATCAATGAAAGAAAGGGGGGATGGGGAAATATATCTTGCCTGACTTTTACAACATTTGAATATGACCTGGAATGTTAGAATTTATCTTGCAGAAAAACAAAATCAGATCTAAAATGTAAATAAAAACCCATCCAATATGTTTTGAACATATAAAAATTCAAACAGTTCAGAGAAAGGTGACAAGTTGTTATTCTTGATTTAACATCTATTCATTAACTATTGGTTTATATTCATATTTTTAAGACAATAATACACTACATCAGTTCTCGTTGAGCCTACGGGTACATATGGCAGAGACAAAAAAATGTCCACACAATTCTTCGATTTTGTACCTTTCATTCTACATAAAACCTAGTGCTATGCATGTCTTTGAGCTCTGCTTCAAAAGTTCTCCATGTGCCCCTAGGATTTCTTTTTCCCCCCACTGTCCCTGTGGTGTCCACTGCATGTCTTGGTTACCTTTCTTTTTCCGTTCCGAGGACGTGTCCAATGCATCACCTCTTTTGTATCTCTTTATTTCTTCCAGAACAGTTAGTTCTTGAAATCTGATAATGCTAATCTTATCCTCCCAGGTATACCAATATTTTCTTTTCAGAAATCTTCCCTCAAATCCTCTTAACATACTTTCTATTTTCTTATCTGTTGTCTAACACATCTACATCTGTGATGATCTACATATAAGTTTTTTTCAAAAATAAAATATCGTAATTATTCTTTATCACATATCTTTTCTTCCACCAAACTGTATATATAATAACATTATGTAAACGTATAAACAAGTTTTAATCACGGACATACGGCACCAATTTAGTTAATGTAATATGCCACTCACATTCAATAACATACAAAGATTAACTGAAACATTTTACAAGTAACCTGTCTCAGCAACGGAAAATGAAAAATTGTTCTCGGACTGTAAAACCTATTTTACTACTCCGCCGTACTTCATCATCAACTGCTTTTCTTGCGTTCCTTGCCATAAATAGAGTCCAAACTAAGACCAACAAATACCAGTAATGTGCCGATCCATTGTCGACTTGACATCGGGTTTTGGAAGATGATGACAGATGCAAGAATAGTGAAGAACTTGCGGGTGGTGGTGACGATAGAACAGGTTAAGGGACCGAATGAGGTGACAGTAATGAAGATGAACATCTGAAGAAAAAAAATATCAATAAAAAATAAAGTTATAGGAATTTATTGTTTATATGAGTTGTATGATGACTAATGATAACACAGTAGCATAGAATGTCACATGTGTGTGTATGTGTGTGTGTGAAGTATTAGTACATTAAAGTTCTTATTGTATCCTTAAGCCATCATTAAAGATTAACAAGAAATTAGTAAAACTTGAAAGAAAAAAAAAAATAAGTATGACATTTGTAGAAAACAAAATGATCACTTTAAATTGAATCCCAATTTATTTTTTTCAACTTCAGTTATACTTTTATTCTGGTATAGGTTGCAAACAGGGCTGTGCACCTGAGGTCTTTGCAAGCCTTCAAAAATGTAATCACAAAGCACTACTGCCATAGACCATTTTTCCATTCTTTGACAGACATGTATGGGACAATTTCACAGGATGTGTTCTGGTGGTCTAATTAGATACTCTGCAGTAGCAAGCTGTATTGAGTATATATACATATATATATAGTCTCAATCCCTTTGACCTTTATTCTTCTTCTTTCTTCTTCTTTGTCGTCACACTGCTACCGGTTGTTGCAGTGTTGTGGTTTTCTGTTTTTGTCTTGCTTGTTCTGGTGGCTTGTGTGATTGTTATCTTTGCTCTTTCACAGGATTCTGCTACACCATCTAACCATCTTTTCCGTGGTCTTCCTCTTGCCTTCTTTCCCGATGTTCTGTTGTAGAAGACTCTGTATACTGTGGAGTTTGGATGCATTCTTATTAAGTGGCCAAACCACTTCATTCTTTGTTTATCTATGTAATTCAAGCACGGTTTTGTGCCAACTTTCTTTCTTATGCTAATGTTGGCGATTCTGTCTTTTCTTGTGTTTTTGGTAACTTTTCGCAGGCAACGCATTTCACATGTAGTTATTTTGACCTTTTGTTAATTTACGCTTATGCCATCTTTGTTTACTTCTCATTGCTATTTTATGGACTATTTCAGGAGAGTCTTTCCTGAAAAACACAAATATATTAGACAGCATAAAAAAAACAACACCATAAGAAATCACTTGCCTGTCCTAACGCCGATGCCAAGCTAAAACTGATCATGTTGAATAGAACAAATGGGTAGCGACTGGCAAATGGGATGAACTCAAAGATTTCTCCTGAGACAATTAGGCCTGTGGAGGAAATTACAACATGATATAGACAAGATGTAAGAAAGATTCTTGCTATTAAACAAAAAACCATTTAAGAGTAAAGGAATGACCTAGTTATATGGCAGTAGAAAAACTTCACTAACATATTATTTTTCAAACTTCACTAACATATTATTTTTCAGCTTCAAGTAGCTTTGGTCTTTTTCTTCCTCAAACGCTCCATATAGATCACTTGTTAAACCACTATTTGGGATTTGTATGTAATCCGAGCCTAAGAGCGATTGTATGTTGTGTCAGTTATGCGCCTACAAGTAGGCCAGCACATCCAATTTCTGCTAGGCTTTTTTATTTACTAGGTAACTTCCTAGGCCCCTACCCCAGTAGCCTCTTGCGACATGCCTTGTAGGTCGCAGTGTTACTATTATTTGCTCTCTTTGAGAGCCCTGGCAACACACGGACACAAGTAGCTTTGAAAGAACATAACACTCAGAACTGTTACAGTGTGGGTAGAGAGTAGGGGTAAACATGGGAAGTAGGGATCTGATGACAAAGTAGTTGACACAGAAGTGGTTGTGAATAGTTTTGGATCTTCATCAGATGTGATGAGTGAAGCTTACTGACGGCCATGTGTGTCAGTAGCTAGAACAGGAGAAGCGGTTGCAAATAGTTTTGGATCTTCATCAGATGTGATGAGTGAAGCTTGCTTACGGTCATGTGTGTCAGTAGCTAGAACAGAGAAGTGGTTGTGAATAGTTTTGGATCTTCATCAGATGTGATGAATGAAGCTTACTGACGCCATATGTGTCAGTAGCTAGACAGGAGAAGCATTCAATAGTATTGATCATCATCAGATGTGGTGAGTGAAGATTGCTGACGGTACTCTGTGTCAATTTTTAACATTTTTACGACTAGAAATTGATTTGACCATAGTGTAATTTATTTAAAGTACAATGTTCAATTCTTTTTTGTCAGTGGCTTGAGTTCTGGTTAACTGAGTGTCTACTGTACCATTAGCTGTCCAGATTAATCTTATTATGTCCAATTATTGATGTCCATGTTGTATTTGAACAGAAGTAAAAGAGTTCACATTTCTTTTGTGCAATTCCAGTGCTAGACTACTAACTAGACCTCAAGAAATGATTATGACAAGGTACAGTGAAGAGACAATCATTCTTTAAACTGTCTAACTTGATATTTCAAATATTATATTGATTGATTGATTGGACCATTATCATTGCACTTCGGTGAGTAACCATGTGTGTTCCAATCTCTTTCTTACACAGGAAGATCTCAGCTGCAGTGCATTAACTCTGTAGCACTGGCGAGAATCCCCGATAGAATTTTGAAGATGGTGAAGATATTTTTGTAGGAATTTTATTTTTAATCTTTTCTAGTGAATTCTGCCAGAGACCCCTATTTTTTTAAATTATATAGATTATATTTTAGTAATGATTTGCTTAGGTAAGAGTGAGAGGTTAGGTAACATGAGTTCTCAGTCATATTCCAGGAATGTAAAATAAAAATTCCTTGTATTGTAGTGGCTAAGAGGACAAAAGGTAGATATCACACACTGACCTATAGCCAACCATATCACTGAGAAAACATTAATAAAAAGCATCATGCTGTTTGCTCCAGTCTTGTAGTTTGTTTTCATCTTGTCTTGAGAAGCTCCAGTTAAACCATCTAGGGTAAGGGAGACCAACTGTTGAAGAAAATAGTTTTTTAAAATGTGATAATACCTGGTACATGAAATGCAAACATGTCACCATGAACAATAAAAGAGCATTATACGAGTACAATGCAATCATTCTCCCAACATTATGCTATCAGTGCCAAACCTGGATGATGACATCAAACGATAGAAGACAGATAGTCGTAACAGAGATGAAGTGTCTACACAGAATGTTAGGAGGGAGTATCAAGAAGAAACAGGTTTAGAAATGAAGACATCAGGAAAAAAAGCGGGCATAATATCAGTACTGAACATCAAAAAACAAATTAAATGGTTCGGCCACCTAAGCAGATTACCCACAGACAGTGCGCCTCAAAGAGCAGTGCTATTCCGATACAGTGGATACCAAGCAAAAGGCCGTCCCTGCAAAAGATGCGGCTCAGAAATAACAGAGGCAGTGAAAAACACTATTTATGAAGCGTACACAAAAACCTGTTCTAGACATTTCTTCTTATCCTGACGCTGTGAGGTAAAACAGGATCAGAGATAAGAAAACCCAAGTTATTGCAGGTGTTATCTCCAGTATGAAAGTTGAATGTAATATTTTCTGTCCTTTGTCCAGATCACATCAAACATCAAGTACCATGACCACAGTGAATGTTGACAGCAGAAGATCTTCAACATTCCCTGTCTCGTCTTGATACATCTTTACAGTGAAGTCTGGTGGTAATAAATCCTTTCCCAGAGGATACTCAAACAATGCATATTAAATCTCAAGATTCCAAAATAACTCATATAAAGCCCAATCATAGGATTCTCACATAATTAATTTCAAAATCCTAACAGAGTATTCTAAAATCATCCATGTCAAATAGATAATTCTTAAATCACTTATATCAGACCCTAAACTGTCTTACATGCCTACTTATCTTTTGTTTGCTTGAAATATTGTCTAGATATCCAATGTTGTCTCTTATATAAACTTTGTTCTATTTTGTAATTTACATAGAGGTCTGTGTAGTTTTCATTCCAGTGTTGTGTTTCCCTTTTCCAGTGAGGTTACATCAATATCAATATTAGGGGCAGTCTTGAAGCATGTACTATGCAGTATGGTGTGCATATCCACATGGCTGAGTTGTTGATCTTGAATATATGTGGCTGAGAAACCCCAAAGCCTGAGGATTCTCAAATCATTCATACCAAATCACAAGCATTTGCACAGAGCATTCTCAAATCATTAATTTCAAGATCTCAAACAGGATTGTCAAGCTAGTTATTCTCTGGCGAGGACACTAAAATTAATGTTGAATCAATCCAGTGATTTAAGGGGTTTGGAATTACACAGTGTATAAGTAGAGTTGGATGCTTGAGGGCCAGAGAGATGAGTGTGTTTAACCAGCGAGTCACAGGAACTATCAGTATGCATACCATTTGACATCTGCTGGGGAAGATTGAGCACCTATGGGTCTGCCCGAAGTGCTGTGATGTCAGCTCAGTAACAAATAACCAAACTATTACAGAAAATATGAAACAGATGGAAAATTAACAGACGGAAAATTCTCAAACTATTCATACTAACCTCAAACAGTTTCACAGACAGGATTTTCAATCCATACATACGTCTTATTCATGTAACTAAACTTACCAAAAGAAATTCCCAGTTCCAAAAAGGGCCGATCATCAGTTGTAGATGTCTTCTGATCTTTGAACATAAACAAAGCCACACCAGCGACAATCAGCAGAACACAAAAGTACTTGGCTATTGGGTACCTCTTGGCAGCAAAGATAACTCCCAAAACCATAACTGGTATAGGCTTGACAGATTTACCTAGTACCTGGACACACAAAATAAACACAGCAACAGTCAATTGAATTGTTTCAATGTTCACTTTTCCTGTTTGACCATCTTCATCAAAATGTAACATTTGTTTTAGTCTTATCTTATCTTAACCACATTTGCAGTGAAGCGCGTGGGAGATTTAGTTTTCTATCTTGTGCCAGTCCATGCTTTCGTATGGACTTTGAGATTTTATCTACCCATCATGTTCTTGGCCTGCCTCGTGCTCTGCGCCACATTTGTTTTAGTACTTTGTCAAAAATATATAAGAGTACCAGTCATGTAGCTAATTTAACCCCAATCCATGAACAAAATAATTGAATAAAATAAAGTAGGACAGTTGTTATCTAACAACAATAACACAGATATTTTCAATGTTTTGACTAAACAGTCTTTCTAATTTAAGGCGACTTGAAAAAAAAACCAATGATGTGTTGGCTATCATTTGACTGAAATGAAGATAATAGAAGACTCAACAATATTGGTAGAGTAACTAAAGTAGGAGGGATTGAGTAATAAAATATGTCAATATCTTAAAGTTCATCCCCAGCTGAACAGTTTTGGTCATATCCGCAGAACTAAAGATTGAATGCCATGACAAGCATGGGAGTTCAAGAGTTACTGATTTAGGCAAGACACAAGTTTGATGGAAGGACCAAGGCTTGGACTGGAACTGAATCGGAAGAGAGACAGCTGATAGGGATGTGTAGAATTCTGTCAGGATGGCATCTACAATACAGTGTACAAGAGATGTGGCGAATAATATCATATCTGGATGATCTCTACACTACGGTAGAGGCGGGTCAGAGTCATGATTTGCAGACTCATGGGTTTCAAAAGAATGTATCAGATACAAGCAACCTATGTTTCAAATGACTGTGGTAATGATCTTTATCTGGAACACTCTCCAAGAGAACCCAAACAAAACACATGATGAAATTGGACGTGTAGGACTGAAAGGAGCAAAATATCACAGCTTATCTGTTGTAACCACAGCACAGAATACTTACTCTCATTGGCTCAAAGTGGCTATGCTAAAGGAAACACAGAAGACACCAAACAGTTAAGACTGGTGGATTGGTATACATCAATCTCCTTCCAGGAATGTGATAAACATGGAGTAATGATTAGATACAGGACAGATGGTAACCTATTCAATCTCAGAAGGTTCAGATCTCCCCCCAAGATGAAGGAACCAACCATCACAAACCTGTTATTTGCAGATGACTGTGTTTGAGGATGCCTGATAAATGTATACCAAAACAGATGATCTATAGTGAGCTGAGGTAAACAATTGGCTAGTGGACCAAAAAAAAACACTTCAAAGATAAAATGTAAACATTTTTTGATACAGAAATCACATGCTAGTAATCCCTTGTGCCCAATTGTAAATGTGGGGCTGCAAAACCACATGAGGAACTCACATAGCTGAGAATCATTTTACTGCTGAAATGCAGAGTAAATGAGCTGTGTGAAAAGACAGCACACAACACCCACATGTTCAACCCTTATCATGTATGTTGCCACAAATACCAACACAAGACGGTTACTACAGGGTGTTCAAGATTAAAGCAGCCCCATTGACAAATCGAAAGTTGCCAGATAATCTATCGCGTTATGTTTATGTACTATTTAAACCGGTTCTGACTAGCTCGTTTACGTCACATTTGTTCATCGCCCTTTCCCGCACTACAATTACATACCGTCACATAATCTAGACCTATACTACGTCATAACTGAACCTTCTATTTTCATACATATATGCCAGATTGACTCCATTCACAGGCTGCTATTATCTTGAACACCCTGTATAATATGAGCAGATTGGAACAAGTCATTCTGTGCCTTAGAACAGGACACAATCGACTCTACAGCCACATGTATACAAAATTCAAGATTGGCAATTCAGCCATGTGTACGAGCACATCAGACTGCAGAGCACATACTTCAAGACTGCCCCGAATATGATATACTGAGGCAAACTGAATGGCATAACGAAACAACACAGGACAGAAAACTACACAGACCTCTGTATGAGCTAGAAAAGATAGTGAAGTTTATACATGAGACAACATTGAATATATAGACAATATTTCAAGCAAACAAAAGGAAGTATCATGTATATCCCAACTGTGGTAGGGGATTGCGCTCCAGGATTGGACTTTACAGTCTCATCTGCACACACCAGAGAAATGCAACAGCACATGTCTGAAGATGTTGTTATCATTGCATGCAATGGGCACCTTATATCTTACTCCCTGCAATAAACTATGTATCTTACTCCCTGCAATAAACTATGTATGATGAAATAACATGAAACTTGAGAACACTGTTACCTGGGTAGGATAAGTAACATGTTGGAGAGAATGATTGCTTGCCAACATGGCTCCAAGATATGTCAGAGAGCAGATTGCATACAGGCTGTTTGGTGTGCTGTCTTTCTCTTTGGCAAATAGGAGCATTGCTGAAGATACAAGATGTAAACAGGTAACACCAGTAAGTTGATTATGTGGCATAAATATATTATCATCATGAATCTCATGTCTAGCAATCAATGCATTTCCATACATCTAAGATAGTTCCTTTTTTCTGTATTCTTCTGCTTCTTTACCACATGACCTTTAATTTTCTCCCAAGATTTTTAGGTATTTAATGTTCAAGGCCTTGTGGACATCTTATTTTTATATTGTACAATACAAATCATGGACAGAGAAGAAAACAAACAGATCTACCCAGAAGGAACTCAAAATCAAAGAAACTTGCTGCTGATACAAATAAGAATGAGAAAATTGAATTATTTTGGACATATAAAGAGACAAGAAGGATTGGAGATCATTATGGAAAGAGGAAGACCACGGAGATGTATTCAGGATGTAACTGATGATTTGAGCATGGCGGCTGCAAAGGCCATAAAAAAAAAGAAATATCTGGTCTATGAGTAAAAGAAATATCTGGTCTATGAGTAAAAGAAATGTCTTGTCTACGAGTAAAAGAAATATCTGGTCTACGAGTAAAAGAAATATCTGGTCTATGAGTAAAAGAGATATCTGGTCTATGAGTAAAACAAATATCTGGTCTATGAGTAAAAGAAATATCTGGTCTATGAGTAAAAGAAATATCTGGTCTATGAGTAAAAGAAATATCTGGTCTATGAGTAAAAGAAATATCTGGTCTATGAGTAAAAGAAATATCTGGTCTATGAGTAAAAGAAATGTCTTGTCTATGAGTAAAAGAAATATCTGGTCTATGAGTAAAAGAAATATCTGGTCTATGAGTAAAAGAAATATCTGGTCTATGAGTAAAAGAGATATCTGGTCTATGAGTAAAAGAGTAAATTCTGGTCTATGAGTAAACGAAATATCTGGTCTATGAGTAAAAGAAATTCTGAAGGACTGTTAAGGTGGCAAAGTTTTGCTCAGGACAAGCTATTTGATGATTAAATATAAAAATATAAAAGATCAAACTGAAGAAATCGTAACAACTTGATAATGACACAAGTATATTGACAAATGAATAATATCTGCTTTAGTTTTTTGCCAATAATTGTGTCAATGTAAAAATGTTTGTTTAATAGCTAATGATTTTAAGAACTAAACATACTGTATTTCTAAATAAATAAGCTAGTTTAGTTTACAAGCTCATTTCTTATCCTTTCATTAAATCTGAATTACAAAAATTATATCAGATAATCTGGAAAATATGTTAGTTAATTGCATATCCTTTAAAGGACTTTGCGAATCAACCGCAGCTTTTTAACACTGTTTGTGATTTTTCTAGGCATTAATACATTCAGTTGTTTGCCATTTATTTCTAACGGGTGTCGTCTTTTTGTAAAATTCATGCGAAACAATTTGCAACCAAACTGTCCGCAGCGTGATTCGAACTCAGAACGTCGTTAATAGACCAAGTCACTATCCCCTAAGCCACAGACGCCACTGGAAAATATGTACCATCCAGATTTGCAAGCATATTTTCTGGCTACCGCTGTTGTAAACATTTTAATTTGAATATTGTTTCCTTGTTAATATTTCCATATTTCATTTCTGACCGTGATTTTTTGGGGTTAGTTTATTTATTGCTGATGATGATTCAATACCACACTTATATTGCTATGTTCTGGAAGACTAATAACAGTTCTACATAATACTGAAAAAGGTTTTATCCACTTTTATTGTTTAACTTACTTATTGTGGAGTTGGCATGGCATTGGATTCATAACAAGTGTACATAGTTAAATTCTTGGTTGTATGTTTGTTCCAAATCTCTAGGAAGTGTGAGCTTTACCTTTTTACCCTGTTATAGATCTGGGGAGGAGTTTCTGTGTTGTTTTCTTCCATACCCAGATGACTAAAAGACTCAGTGTGGTATGCAATGCTGCAAGTTGTGATGCTACTACTCATATGTGGTCTATAAGTGGTTGGTTACTGCAGTGTTACAGACACTAAGTCACTATCTCTGAGAGGGTGCTCCAGCCATATATATCATGACAGTCATTTGGGACAGTCATTGCTTGCATCATTGAATACATTTTTTTTTCTGAATTAAATCTGGCAAACTTCTTTGTAAATTTTCATTAGTCTTCTTCTTCCTGGAAAGCTCCATATCGACCACTTGTTAGCCACTGTTTGATTTGTATGTGATTTGAGCCTAAGAGCTATTGTATGTTGTGCCAGTTATGCATCTACAAGTTGGTCAGCACATCCAATTTCTGCAATGCATTTTATTTACTATTGTAGCTTCCCTAGGCCCCTTCATCAGTCCCCACTTATGTCATGCCTTGTGAGTCGCAGTGGCACTATTCTTTGCTTCCCTTACGGTCCCCGGCACCACATGAACAAAATTTCATTAGTTGTCCAAGGACAAATAGCAGTATTCTTTGGGATTTTGCACCATGTAAACGAGACAACACCACAAATGTTGGGACACATGGCGCTTCTGTCTAAATTAATCCCAGCGCGGTTGATCGCCTTGTAACCAATGTCCATGAGATCAAGCACAAACTACCAAGTTAATACTCTCTCGCCTTTTATCCCTCGGATGGTCAACTTATGTCAAGTCTTCCAAGCTTTATCTACCTCTTGCAGCCCCTTCTATGTATCATTAATCTCTGCCTCTAAATCAATATATTAATACAAATCCCTCAAAAACTGGCCACTTTTATCTGTTTTTTTCTTCTTAAGTACAATATTATTGAAGTATTTGTTACTGAAGAGCTTATGTGAAATGGATCTATAATATGAGGATCAATGAGGCTGATTTTGAAATGAAAAAACTGAACCCTACATGTAAAAATCAATAAATGGGAGTTTTGTATAGAGTAACTCACTGCAACAGCAAATAAATAATTTGGTGTAGGTATCCAGCACAGTTGTCACCATCAGTTCTCTTCTCTTCTACCATTTACTTCTTTATAGAAGTGTTTGAGGAGGGGAGGGGTGTTGTGATTTTGTGTGCGCATGTTCTAGTGCACTTAGTAAGTTGTTATTCATTTTTGGCAGTTCTTGATGCCGTCATGCCATCTTTTGCGTGGTCTTGCTCTTGCTCTGTACTTGTTATGCTTTTTCTGTGTGGCTCTCTGTGGTAGGCGATACCAGGGCATTCTTGTCAGGTGTCCAAACCATTTAATCTTCTTTTATGAATTGCATGACTTTTCAGGTTAGACAGTCTATAGACTGGTATTCAAGTTGTCTTACATGTCTCGTCACTGTACTCAGTCATCATCATCATTTTCATGTTAGACAGATTAAGATTGGTTTTTGAAGATGTCAGATCATGCCTTTTTACTGTATCATATTCTCAGCTCTTCTATTCCGGTCAACAGAAGTCATAATGTCCATGCATGTTTGTGCAATGAGGTGTCCCTTAAACGTGCCTTTTACCCACTCTCCTGGATTTTGTCTTCCAGTATATTCTGTAGCAGATATTTATGTCTCATATTGCGGCTAATAAGCAGATTACCAATTAATAGTGTGCCTCAAACAACAATGTTACTAAGATACAGTGGACTGTGGCTAAGTGGTTACGCCCCAGTCTTGCGCTCCAAAGGTCGTGGGTTTAAATCCAGACCACGCCATTCTGTTCACAAGTGCATTTTTTCCAGAGATCCCTAGTTGTTGCAGGAGCTATGGAGTTCATGCTTTGGGCACTACTCTCGGCAGATGGTGCATTTCTGCGGAGAGGGACCAAGCCATATGGGGTAAAAACCTGGTGCAATGAAGTCAATCCTTTGGCTTAAAACCCTTTAGTGGACACAGAGCAAAAGACCATCTCAACAAAAGGTGGACCTCAGAGATAACAGAGATGATGACAAACAATGTTTATTAAGCGCACACAAAAACTGGTTCCATTAAATCTCTTCTTATCCTGATGCTGTGAGGCAAAACAGGATTAGAGAAAAAAAAAGTTTGTGAAAAAAGTCAGCATTTTATTTGCAGTTGTCTGTCCATGTGTCCTTATGTGTTCACTCAGTTTTTACTTCATCCAGGTTGCTTGTTCTTTCTGCAATATCAATAGATCTCAAAATCCTGCAAGATTTTTCTTCCTTTACATTTAGAAAAAATACTGCTAGCAGAGGTAAGATAGTATTAATCGATATCATGGACTCAATGCACTAATGAACAAAGCAATCAATATGATCATTAGAAGCTACAGAGATGTGGTTTTACAGAAGAATGCTGAAAATTCCATGGACAGCGAAGAAAACAAATGATGAGGTTTTAAAACAGGAATGCACACAAAGAAACCGTATACAAAGATTAAGAATCAGACAATCAAGGTTCTTCGGACATATAATGCAAAGAGGAAGTTTAGAACATTTGTTGACAACAGATAAAATTCAGGGAAGGAGAGGTCGTGGAAGACAGAGGGAGAAGATATTGGATGATCGGACATCGTGGTTTGACAAAAGATTGACATCAGAACTGATTAACTGCACTATGGAGAGAGAGTTGTGGAGAGACATGATCGCCTATGCCGGCAGGCATGGCATTTGATTGATAGGTTAAATGTATATCTTTTAATAATTATTGCTTCATCTTTTTTCCATTTCTAGTTGTTCACATTTATTTTTGTTTTTAGTTACATATTTTCATTTTAGTGTAGCTAAGAATTTATTGTCTGACTATATGTTTTGTCTGGCATATAGGAAGTTCAAATTTATTTGCTTTTTATGGAATTCTTTGCTTGATAATGGACTTTTGGTCGAAATGTCGCTGCACATTGTTATTTAACTTTGAAAAACTATATTACTTTGTTTTTACATGTTGCATCTGAGATGGAAGTTAATGATGACAAAATGGTATGGATATATATATATATATATAAGAGATCTCACCAATTTTTGCATATGCTGCATTGATAATACACTGTACAAAAACTAGTGTCAGTGTGAAGTGGAACTTCTCCTGATTTTCTCCCTCACCATACTTTCCTTTGGTGCTGTCAACAGATAAATCATAAGATATTATATCAGATTTGGTGGTGATAAACAGACACTACATCAGTTGCTAAAGCTCACATTTATTATTGATGATGGTTGTGTTGTAACACTATTTATTCCATCATCTGCAAACATTGTCATATGACACATGGTAAGACGTTTGATCATAACTACATCTGGGTTCTTGTGGCATTCAAGTCCCAACAATCAAATTATGTTCGATTAAGGATTGATCTGCTCTCTACAATCATATTTTCCAGTTATATTTATTTTTTCATGTATTTAATTGATGCACTTTATATCTTCTCTCTTATTCCGGTTACTTCTTTCATTACTTTGCCTGACCAGTTTTTATGTTAGTTTTAATTTTGTAGTTAAGTTTCTATTTCTTCTTCTTCTTTATGATCGGTTTTGTATGCTCGTTTCAACAGTGAGATGGGTTGCCTCTATGAAGCTGCATATCAGTTGGAGTTCCCCCTAGCTTGCTTTGTAAGCTTTGTTCACGAGGCCATGTTTCGTTTCGCTGATGTATGTATGATGGACAGGACTGCAGGATGTGCTCTGGAGTCCGTGTTTCAGTCTGAATTCTGTGCATGTGATGTTTCTATATCTAATGTCCCTTTCTTCCTTGATTTGTACTGTTTTGTTTCACGGATTAATTTTTATAGCACATTTTTATTGTGCCCCACACTTGATATTTTGGTCACATGAACGGCTATTGTTGTCCTTTGTCAAACATGATGTTTTGGTTATCTCATCAAACAATCATGTGTTGTCTCCACATTGAAGGTTGGTTGTAATGGCTTTCCAACTAGTCTGTCTCTTGCCCTGATGGTACACTCTGCCAGACTATGTCAGTCTTTGAGGCTGGGTCAATCTGAGAGTCGTTACGATTGGAAAAATATTCCACTTAAATAAATAAGATTTCCTAAAGTCTTTTCGGACCTTAAAGATGAAGTGTCTGCCACTTCATATTTCTAGTACCTAGTGTGCAGGAGGTAGAAGGGTCAATTCCATTCCTCCCGTAGGAATGTTGAGTGTGGGATTGAACCCACAACCCTTAGAGTCCGAGTCGATACACTTACACATTACGCTAATCTGCCCCACAATCAGTGTTATAGTCTACACAATATAATATCATGAATAGAGGTAATTCTACTCCACCAAGGACACTCTCAAGTCTGCACTGATAAAGGAGGATGGATTCTGGCTGAATCCAAGTGTTTTTTGCATCTAGTAAAGCAGTAGATAAAAACTATGACCCACTTAGCACAGAGGTTGTATGAAGATATGTGGCATAAATATCATGCAAAAGTACAATAGGCCTTGCTTGACTTGAACATCAAATTGCAAGAAATACTGGAGAGAAAATCACAGATCATGAAGGGGCAAAGTGATATGATCATACAATCCTTTTTATTGATGACCTCTAGACTATAGGGTAGATATGAAGCAAGAGGAAGAATAACAATAACTCTATAAACATATAGGCACAAGAATATAAATACAATTCTTCTTGTTTCCTTTCATTGTACTTTAGTGAGGTATTGGGAAGAGATGTAAGGGTTTTCTGTGTGTCTGGTGTAATGTGTTTTGTGATTCATTTCTTTAAAGTTGTCCTTGAAACTGTCACTCCTATCTTTTGCATGGTCTTCCTCTTGCTCGGTTTTCATTATATATTTTTTTATGTGGCTCTCTATGGTAGACAATATCATGGCATTCTTGCCAGGTGACTAGGCTATTTATTTAATCTGGTGTTCTTTTATAAATTATATGACTTGTTTCATTGGTAGTCTTCTTCTCATTAATTTTAAACTTTATCACTGTTACTTCTGTAGCTATACTAAGATATCTTATCTCTGTTGTCATGATTTTCCGCTCAATGGCTGCTGCGAGCGACCTAGTTTGACACTGATAGCATAATGTTGGCCAAAAAATAGTTCTTTATGAGATTTCTTTAGTATTCAGATATCTTTTTATGTGTCAGATGTGGTGTTAATTGCCCCAGTGCCTGGGTTTGTCTTTGTGAACGGTATGTCTGAAAATTGCCCCTAGGTATTTGAACTCACTTGTTTGTGTGATGTCTGTGTTATTTAGTTTCTTCTTTCCTTCCGTTCTAAACAACAAATTTAATCACTCTTTATGATTTGTTTGATTTGCGCAGAGAGTGGAAATATGTGGTACCTTGGTTTATAGGCCCCTACACATGTAGGACAGGTGCATTAGAAAATGTTTGCCTATTTCTTTAGTTTTATTGAGAGGGTTTCTGCCTATCTCCATTGTCACTGTTTTTCAGTGTTTATTTTCGAATTATATACTTTACCCTTGGTATTAACTAGACTCGGATGTTTCTGGGAGAGAGGGGGGATTCTCCATTTCATAAAAGATTATGCACAACATTGTTCTTATGACAGCCTGACTGAAAGAATCTGTCCCTAGCAAGTTCTCCTGCTCCCTCCAATGTCATGTTTAAGGTTTCTTTAATGTTCTGTTGTCCCCATTGTCGTGGTTGTCTCCTGCCTCATCTTCCAGGAACCAGGCCCCCCACTACTGTTTCTCCAAATAACCGTGACAAAAGTGTTAAGACTGTGTTGAGACCAAAATATTTCAGTTTCAGGGACATGATGTTGTTTATGATCCAATGTTCCTTGATGTTCAGTTCTTGAAGGATGTCTATATTTTTACCTTCTCTGTCCATAGCTTTCTAAGAATGTTTCTGCAGAGCTTTGTTTCAAAGGGTTCTATTTTGGTCCATGATGTTATGGTCTCATATCATACATATGTTGCCACAGGAACAAATTTTCTCTCAGACATTTTACTTCTATTTCTATATTTGTTTGTGCTATGAAATAATTTCTTCATATTGAACACCCTCTGAAATGCCATGGCTGTCTTCTTCTGATTACTTTTGCACAATTTATGTTTTTATTATAAAACCAAGATATTAAAAATTTGTGAAATTGTCAATGTTTTCATTATTGACAGTAATTTTGAACTGACATTGTGCTTTGGCAGTGGACATGTTTACTTTCTTCGTATTCTGAATTTTTTGGGTATCAACAAACTGTTTTTTTAACAGACAAAATTAGCTGTTCCAGTCCCATGGCACTAACTGACAGGAGAACTGTGTCATCTATATATCTTGAACTCTGGAATCATCTAGTATATTTATTATATTGTACTATTGACCATTCTATTCCCTTATCAAATATTTATAATCATTTCTGCAAACACAACTGTTTCGCAATCTACAGATACGAAATTATGTGAGAACTAAAGTTGTACACTTTTGTAATTTGCTGACTCATCCCAAACTATGGTTCTCATTTCATAACCTATATATATTATGCAAGCTTTATAACTTCTCTGCACTCACTTTGCCTAGATCTCACTTCTGACTATAGTGCTGCCTATTAACATTTAATGTTCGGTTCTTTTCAAATGTGAAGTCAAACATTAATCAATGATTAATCTTCTTCTTCAAATGCTCCATATTAACCACTTGTTAAACCACTCTTTGTAGTCTGTATGTGATCTGAGCCTAAGAGTGATTGCACATTGTGCCAGTTATGCGCCTACAAGTAGGCCAGCACATGCGATTTCTGAAACGCTTTTATTTACTAGGTAGCTTCCTAGGCGCCTACATCAGTCGCCTCTTACGACATGTCTTGTAAGATCGCAGTGTTATTATTTTCTTCTTCACTTGCGGGTCCTGGCAACACACCGGCAAATGATTAATCTAATATGGATGGTTAGGGTGTCTGAAAGATTGTTATTATTTTGTCATGTACACTTCTTATTGTGCAATCTCTAATGATATGCTCAATTCACTGTGGACCACAAATTTGGCAGTCAGTTTCAAATTTCCCCCAAGCTAGTTTTCAGGTCAACTGAGTGCTACCACATGTTGCTTCTCATCTCACCCAGGAGAGAACAGTCTTGCAGGACATGCTCCAGTGTCTATTCCACCTGATGACAAGGTAGAGAGCTATTTTGACTTATTTCTAGTCTATGTTAGCGTCTGTTGAGTCCAGTACAGTGGTTACCGGGCCCAAATTTGGGGTGTAAAGAATAGAACCACTGTTACCTGCCACGCATGTCATAAGAGGCGACTAAGGAGGTTTGGCTGAAATCAGATGCACATGTCCTAAATGTGTAGAAATATATGTGTTTAGGGGTCTACCAAACCAATGTGCAACGTATACACGTTCTTGGCAAAGATCAAACATATCACAAAGAGTGATTAAAATTGGTCTAAAGAACAAACGCAAAGAAGAAGAACAACCTGTTCTGCTGAGGTCTTTGAAAAAGTCTTTCTCATATCATATTCAGTGTTTGGTGTCCAGTCTATTGCAGACTTTCTCTTTATGCAAGTTTCCACTTGAAAACATTAACTTTGTGAACTTCCTTTGTGTACACTGAAATTCTAATACTTTCAAATGAAGTATCATAACAGTGACTTGCCCACTCAATGCTAATGGTCATTTCTTTAATATTTGTATTTTATATCTATAATTTCACATTTGTGTCGCAGACAAGAGTTTTAGCTGGCGTCGGTCACTATATTTTATCAGATATAACCTCAGGCGGCTAGCTGTGAGACGCCTCATAGCTCGGGTTCGAACCTACTGTCCGGCATTTGTTCGAGTCCCTGGTCTTACTCAGGATGATAACGTGAGTACCTCTGAAATCGGAGAAAATCTGCCTGTATGGCGAGGGAATACTAATTACGAGTACATTGAGCACACGGCTGCCAGTGTAAGTAATTTACAATGTGCACGCTGCTGCCATTGTAAGAAATTGGAAAAACGGATTTTCACGCAAAAATCAGTTTCAGAGATGAAACTCGTCTGAGTTGAAAGCGGACGAAAGAAAAAAAAATAAAATAAATAACCTCAGCAGAAATGGTTCTTAATGCTGAAATATGAACTCCTTCATGAGGAAGTTTTCCATTCTTTTTTCAAAATCATTTTATTCTCACACCTCATGCTGGAAACAAGTATAATACTTCTATAGCTAGATGTGTCTCCATACTGCCATGTCACAGATCCCAATATAATATGTTAACAATTCTTATCTTTCTCCATGTTACCTCAGTGAGGTGTGAGAAGGATGAGGGGGGAAGGATTTATGTATTTCTGTGTTCTTTGTAAGCTGGTATTCATTTGTCTACAAGTTTTCTTGATCACATCCATCCAACTTTTGCAGTCTTCATTTGCTCTGCATTTTTTTTGTCTACAACAATATTTAACAATAACAAATACAGAATTTTAATCATTAATCAAATTAATGTTTTACTAGTCTATATAAATACTCAATACTCTTACCATCTTTAACAATTATAAACTATAGAACAGAAAAGATGATGAGTTGATAGACTACCCAACCCCTCCTTCCTCCCCAAAAACAAAGAAAAGAAAAACAAAGTTAAATGTTTTAAATTACATGTTATGTGACTATGTCTGTTTATGATGTTAATATTGTTTCAATAACATGCTAAATACAGCTTGGCTGATGCTCACAAGCTCAAGCTGACTAAATAAATTTATAAATTATAATATTTAAAATTAAAAATGTGTAGAACTAGATGTTTGTCAAGTTACCGCGAACACTACAACTACAAACAAATTGATTAAAAATAAAATAATAACACAACAGCGCCGATCAATCCAGATTACATTTTGTATTAACTTAGTAGGCCTAAACTAGTATTAGTAAATTTAATGTATTCAAATGTATTGTCTGTTCTGCTTGTACACGACAGTAATCCGTAGTTATTATAATTATATATAAAATAATAAAATAATATGTAGCAGCTGCTGTAAGTGAAGTAAAAGTACTAAAAGTCATGACTGCGATTCCTTCTTCAATTTATTGAATATAATTTAAAATTGTAAAGTTTGAAACATACTCATAGTCATACCGTACCACTCACTCACTAGTCACACTGTAGTTATTTTGGTGTACATTTTTAACAAAAGGGTATACTCATACTGATACTCAGTTAAGCATTTATAAAGTTTGGGTAATTAAAAACTCAATTAAGTTTAGACATTTAATATTTGACGGTTGACAGAAACATTAAAATTTAATTACTTACATTTTCTCTTGAAGGATTCCATAATAGAAATAGCAAAAGAAAATCCCTGCTGAACAAAATATTAATTTCTTCGTGCTCGCTTCTCCCATTGTAATTATTGGTGCACCTGCAGTATCTGATTTGCCTTCTACAACTGCCGTACTAGCTGGAGTTGCTTTGGCTCGGTCCGTATCTGACATAAAATATATGAACTAGGCCTTGGTAACATAAAATAGACCGAAATCTTAAACGTGTCGTTGTTTCGTAGCTTTTACATTACTTCCGGTTAACGATAAGGGCAGAAATAGACTTGGAGATATTTCATTGGTCTAAAACTAAAAAGAGGCGTGTCAGATAGGGGTGTTTTCCAATGTCAGCTAAAAATAAGACAATACCAATTTGCTAAGACCAAGAGCTTTATCTAATTGCAATCTACATACAACGCACCTGCTGCATCGGCTTTACCTCCGTTATGTTCAGTTCTGCTCTATTATGTTTTTGGGACACATGTGTTACGTTAATGAAAATATGAAGTGCGATCCTTTTCATTCTAACCAATGCATACCAACAGTGTCATTTTATGTGACCTTTTCTCAATTATCTATTTTGACGTTTGTGTTGTTTTCTTTGGTCATGTACATGATAAAGACCTTTACATCGAAACGTTGACGTTGCTTGTTACCATACTTTGCTAATATGCGGTATTTCGCGTTTTATGTTTGGACTAACAGTATCCATGTGGTATAACCATCAAAAGTAGGAAAGATTTCATTATTACTTTTCATTTCAAACATTTTGTAGCCCTTATGATAGAATAGAAGAGAGGTCGACCTAAAGAGACCCTGAAACGAACTTTGCTGAGAGAGGCACGAAATATCGGTCTCAGTTCCATGGAGGAGATTGAGCGAGTTGCCCAGGATAGAGCGGTATGGAGAAACTACTTGCAGGCCCTATGTAACGTATAACGGTACGAGAGGAATTACTATTATGATAGAATCGCCTGTTACTAGTATCGCGATCTAGTACCATATAGAATCACATATTTGCCACAGTCGATTTGAACGTAGACTGTCAATATAACATTTTAAACTGTATGTCCAATCATTTTGTTTCAACACACGACTCTTAACTGTGGTCTCTGTGGCTAATAGGTTAACTCGTTGTCTTACATTCTTAACTGTGGTCTCTGTGGCTAATAGGTTAACTCGTTGTCTTACACTCTTAACTGTGGTCTCTGTGGCTAATAGGTTAAGTCGTTGTTTCCACTCTTAACTGTGGTCTCTGTGGCTAATAGGTTAAGTCGTTGTCTTACACTCTTAACTGTGGTCTCTGTGGCTAATAGGTTAAGTCGTTGTCTTACATTCTTAACTGTGGTCTCTGTGGCTAATAGGTTAACTCGTTGTCTTACACTCTTAACTGTGGTCTCTGTGGCTAATAGGTTAACTCGTTGTCTTACACTCTTAACTGTGGTCTCTGTGGCTAATAGGTTAAGTCGTTGTCTTACATTCTTAACTGTGGTCTCTGTGGCTAATAGGTTAACTCGTTGTCTTACACTCTTAACTGTGGTCTCTGTGGCTAATAGGTTAAGTCGTTGTCTTACACTCTTAACTGTGGTCTCTGTGGCTAATAGGTTAACTCGTTGTCTTACACTCTTAACTGGGGTCTCTGTGGCTAATAGGTTAACTCGTTGTCTTACATTCTTAACTGGGGTCTCTGTGGCTAATAGGTTAACTCGTTGTCTTACATTCTTAACTGTGGTCTCTGTGGCTAATAGGTTAACTCGTTGTCTTACATTCTTAACTGGGTCTCTGTGGCTAAAGGTTAACTCGTGTCTTACATTCCGAAGATCGTGATTAATAAGCGTTGGAAACTACTGCTGGCTATGTCAAGTATAATTCTTACAAGAGATTCTGATGATGAATCGCTGTTACTAGTATCGCGATCTAGTACCATATAGAATCACATATTTGCCACAGTCGATTTGAACGTAGACTGTCAATATAACATTTTAAACTGTATGTCCAATCATTTTGTTTCAACACACGACTCTTAACTGTGGTCTCTGTGGCTAATAGGTTAACTCGTTGTCTTACATTCTTAACTGTGGTCTCTGTGGCTAATAGGTTAACTCGTTGTCTTACACTCTTAACTGTGGTCTCTGTGGCTAATAGGTTAAGTCGTTGTTTCCACTCTTAACTGTGGTCTCTGTGGCTAATAGGTTAAGTCGTTGTCTTACACTCTTAACTGTGGTCTCTGTGGCTAATAGGTTAAGTCGTTGTCTTACATTCTTAACTGTGGTCTCTGTGGCTAATAGGTTAACTCGTTGTCTTACACTCTTAACTGTGGTCTCTGTGGCTAATAGGTTAACTCGTTGTCTTACACTCTTAACTGTGGTCTCTGTGGCTAATAGGTTAAGTCGTTGTCTTACATTCTTAACTGTGGTCTCTGTGGCTAATAGGTTAACTCGTTGTCTTACACTCTTAACTGTGGTCTCTGTGGCTAATAGGTTAAGTCGTTGTCTTACACTCTTAACTGTGGTCTCTGTGGCTAATAGGTTAACTCGTTGTCTTACACTCTTAACTGGGGTCTCTGTGGCTAATAGGTTAACTCGTTGTCTTACATTCTTAACTGGGGTCTCTGTGGCTAATAGGTTAACTCGTTGTCTTACATTCTTAACTGTGGTCTCTGTGGCTAATAGGTTAACTCGTTGTCTTACATTCTTAACTGGGGTCTCTGTGGCTAATAGGTTAACTCGTTGTCTTACATTCCGAAGATCGTGGATTAAAATCCGGAATATGCTGTTCTATTCAGAAGTATATTTTTTTCAAGAGATCCCTGCTGCACGAGCTGTTGAGTTCCATGGGGCAATCTTGAATCCGTGGGGTAGACAGTGTCTCAGCAAGCAAACCATTTTGTTGGATCATGGTCCGGAACTTCCAAGTTGTTCCCGCCGTAGTCTATGTTGTTCTCTTCTCTCGATCGTTCTTTTTTGGCCATTTTGATTATTCTTATTGTGATATATAAACAGCATTTGCCAAGAACGTTTGTTTTACGTCACATCTTCAGTACCATTTGGAGCTCTGGTGCTTGTCCTTCGGCGATGTGTCCGATTTCAACCAGCGTTTACTAGGTTCGATCTCCGTCAGCCTATGACTGTCCCCAGCCGACCTGCAAGGCAACATGTTGCTATTTTCTTTTAGGGTAGCGACCCTTAGACGACCTACCCCCCCGGGTTGTTAAGCGTCATCTGCCCATGTTACCGGTCTTTTTTTGGACTACTTGGTTTGCATACCGTCCAGTTTTGTGTATGGTTTGCTCCTCTAGCTTTTTGATTGTCCCCAATCTAACTATAAAGCAGTAGTAGTTCCCTACGAGTGGTAACGCGCATTGGATTCAAGCATCTGCTGGGCTATCCAGTCTTCCTGCACATTTGGGTGGCCCGCTCACCCACACGCCTGCCTCGCCCCCTCGTCGCTCCACCATCAGCGCTGTGCACGTCTGCTCCCCCGGTGGGCTCACCCATGCATCGTTTGCATGCGTGTTCGCTCTACTTTGGTGCCTGCTCACCGTGTCTATTGGTTCTCAACGTGCACACATTTACCATGCCTCTAGCCTGTCTGGACACCGATCGCAACTCGGCCCCCACCTCAGGGCTCCGAGTTTCGCCCTATGTGGGCCTACGTACAACTCATCTCGGGCCAAAGTTTTGCTCCACGTGGGCCCACGTTTCTTCTCTGGATGCACCCCTCATCTCGTTATGTTTATCCGTTCAGCTTTTCCCATCGGCCGGAGAGATGTGCATTAATAGTAACTCTGGGATTCCGCTCGTCTGCGTTGCGAGCGGATCTCATCCAACGTGATCTTGGTTAGTGCCAGCTCACTAATCCTATCATGGCGTTGTCCATTTGCGCCTTTGACCCCCTATGTTGTTCAAATATGTACAGTAAAATAAGTCATATTATAACCAGCAGAGCTAGGATGGAGTTAACTTTTTCAACTTCGATCTATTTGTGACCCGTGTAACTGTTTTCTTTTGTATTTTGAAAAAAATCGCAAAATACATACAATTTATATGTTTTTACCAGCATGGGGTGCTGCTCAGTACTCTAATAGATACTTCACATTAAAGTCAGGATATTAAAAATGTGAAATAATTAATTTTCTCGGAATAATGTTTGATACAAAGTATATTTTACTATAGTGCGTTTACAAATGTTTGCCCTCACTCAAGTTCAATTTTAACAAAAAGTATCTGTTGTATTCATTATTGTTGTATGTATCAATGTTGTAACACTGATGTCCTGAAAGAACTAAATGTTAAAGAGAATTGGCTGATAAACAACATACTATACAGAAAAATTACATACTTTGGTCACATCAAGCGTCACGATGACCTGGAAAGAACAATACTAGAGGGCAGGGTCCCAGGACGCAGAGGCAGACCAAGAAGAAGATGGCTACAAGATATTAAAGAAACCATGAATATGACCATCGACGAAGTGGGTGAACTTCAGATGTGCTGCAAAGAGAGCAACGTCCAATAAAGGATACGCACCTTGATGATGATGATCTGTTGTATTGATATGAAAAATAGCATGCAGCCTTATATTTAGCTTACCAAAGGGATATGACATTGACTGTTCGAAATGCAGCTTAGATTTTGCATATCGGCGAATTTGTTTGATGTTTTGGAAAAACTAGCAAAACTGTGCCGAGGAACAAATTTTTACAGTAATACACTTCATATAGGTTAACGATAGCATCAAATGTTGACCCCTGTTCGTTTAGCAATGGGCGCCATGTATAGAATTAACATATGCATATATTTTCATAGACGTGGGAAAATATTATAAAATAAAAAGTGACTGGAGTATTCAGCATCCATAAATTATTGACTGTTTTCTCTAAGAAGGGATGCCTTCAATCTTGAAAGTATTTTTCCGGATATGCAGGAAAGCTAAGGATAGTCTTCTTCTAGCTTGTTTCGTGCAGTCTCCATTTTTGTTAATTATAGCGCCAAGATATTCAAAATATGTGACGTTTTCAACGTCTTCATTGTTGATGGTAATTTTGGGTTTAGATTTTTGGTTTGTGGGTGGACATTATGTGATGATGGACCTATCCTCCCAAAATAAACGGAAGTGGTCAATAAGAGAGGCTGGGGGTGTAAATTAAAAAATATGAATTGGAAGTTTACTACGGAGAATACCAGATTCTGATCAAGATTTCGATTGCGAGCTTCATATATAATACTATTCATTTTTTAATCAATCAATCAAATGCCATGCCTGCCGGCGTAGGCGATCATGTCTCTCCACAACTCTCTTTGCTTGGTGCATGTAATCAGTTCTGACGTCGATATTTTGTCGAACCATGATGTCAGGCCATCTAACATCTTCTCCCTCTGTCTTCCACGATCTCTCCTTCCCTGAACTTTACCTGTAGTCACCAAATGTTCTAAACCTTCTCTTCGCATTATATGCCCGAAGAACCTTGATTGTCGGATTCTTATTCTTTGATAAGGTTTCTTTGTGTGCAGACCTGATTTAAAACCTCAACGTTTGTTTTCTTTGCTGTCCATGGAATTCTCAACATTCTTCTGTAAACCACATCTCTGTGGCTTCCAATGATCGTATTGATTGTTTGTTCAGTGTCCATGATTCGCTGCCATACATCAGAATTGGTTCAATATAGCATTGGAGTATTCGTTTTCGCAGTGTCATTGGTAGTGAGTTCACGCATAGTGTGTTCTTCATTTTCATAAAAGCTGCTTTCGTTTGAGCTATTCTACTCCTAATCTCTGTTGTACATCTTCCATCTGGTGTTAAGAATGTTCCTAGATACTTGAATCGATGGACTTGTTTCAGTGTTGTGTTATTTATTTTGATATTGCATGTTGGTGTTTCTTGTTTCTTGGAGACAACCATAACCTCTGTTTTCTTTATATTCATGCTTAATCCTTTCTTTTCACTTTCTCTCACTAGTATGTCTATCAAGTCTTGCAGATCGTGTTCATTTGTAGCCATGAGAATTGTGTCATCAGCGTATCTTAGGTTGTTTATGTTTTGTCCACCGACTGCTATTCCTGTTTTTTCTTCTATAGATCTCATAATGTTTTCGCTATATAAGTTGAATAGGTCTGGTGAGAGTACGCACCCTTGTCGTACTCCTAACTGTATCGCCTGATAGATTCCAATCTTACTCTCTAGTCTAATGGCTGCGGTTTGTTGCCAGTACAAATTCTTGATCAGTCTAAGATCTTTACCATCAATATTTATACTTTCTAACATGCTGATTATTTCTCCATGTTTTACTTTATCGAAAGCTTTTGCGTAGTCTATGAAACATAGGTATAAGTCCAACTTCATTTCTATTGATCTTTCCATTATTGTTCTTATTGTATATATTGCGTTGTTTGTTCCTCTGCGTTCAACAAAGCCACATTGTTCTTCCTTAACTTCTGGTCTTATTTTGTTTCGTACCCTTCTCATAATAATGCTGAAAAGTAGTTTTGTTACGTGACTCATGAGGCTGATTGTGCGGTGTTCTTCGCATTCTATCGTTCCTGCTTTCTTTGGTAGTGCTATAAAAATGGATTGTCGTAAATCTTTGGGTACATATCCAGTGTTGTAGATGTCATTGAATAATTTTGTTAAAACGCCTATGCCCAATTCGCCTGTTGCTTCTATTTCTTCTGTTGTTATGTTGTCTGGTCCTGGGGTTTTCCTTTTCGTGTGTCTTATGGCGTTGATAACTTCTGATGGAAGTATTTGTAGTCCTTCATGGTTGTAATTGATGTTTATTTCTTGTCTGTTATCACTGTATAAGTCCTTAATGTACTCTGTCCATCTTTCTATTTTCTTGTCTGTTTCCATCAGGATATCTTCCTGCTTTGATTTTAAACATCCAGTAGTTGTACGTTTACGTCTGCCAAGTAAGTCGTCTACGTTTTCGTATATTGATTTGGGGTTTTCTTTGTGTTCTGTTTCGATCTGTTTGCATTTTTCATTTAGCCATTCTTCTTTTGCTGTTTTACATTTTTGTCTTATCTCTTTATTGATTCGATCATATTCTACTTTATTATGTTTGTTTTTCCTTCTATTTTCCATTAATTCCAAAATGTCTTCCGTCATCCATTTCTTTTGATCCGTTGACATGTTGTGTGGGTTAGTTCCTTTGACGTTTGTTGGATTGATTCTTTAAGCATCTGCCATTGTTCTTCTATTGTTTCTATTTTTCCATAGCGTTATATCTGTTTTGTATAATGCGTTTAAATGAGTCTTTCACTTTTGTGTCAGTCTTGAGTGTTGATGAGTTCGATATGATGTTTCTTGCGCTCCTCTTTATCTTCTTCAGTTTTATTCTTACTTTTCCTATCAGTAGTGCATGGTCACTGTCGCAATCTGCACCTGGTCTTGTTTTTATATTTAGCAGTCCATTTCGAAATCGTTTATTTATCATAATATAGTCAATTTGATTGTGTGTGTTGTTATCTGGACTTCTCCATGTCCATAGTCTTCTCGGATGATGTTTAAACCAAGTGTTGCCAATTATCATGTTGTTTATTGTTGCCCATTCTATAAGTGTGTTCCCCCTATCGTTTTCTCTCCTAGGCCACATCCTCCAGTTGTCTCGTCTACCTTTTCAGAGCCTACCTTAGCATTGAAGTCACCCATTACAATTGTCACTTCATGAGCCTTGCACTGTTTTATAGCTATTTGTAACTGGTTGTAGAAATCATCTAGTTCTTCTTCTGTACTATCTGTTGTTGGTGCGTATATCTGTATGATGTTGATATCTACTGGTGTACCCTGTAGTTTTAATAGCATTACTCTCTCTCTGATATTGTCCAGAATCCTTTCACCATTTTTGCTCTCTCGTCATCTAATATTATGCCTACTCCTTTTGTGTGATTGTTTCCTCCTGAATATATTATTCTAAAGTTGTCTGAATACATTTCTCCTGCACCTATCCATCTCATTTCACTTATTCCTAATATGTTAAGTCCTGTTCTTGTCATTTCTTGCTTGATGTTTTCTAGTTTACCACTTTGTGCTAGAGTTCGAACGTTCCATGTTCCGATATTTAAGAGTTGTTTTCTATCGGTGTTGTTTTGTTGGTCTGGTTTCATTTCGTTGTTACCGATACGGTTGTGTTGAGACATGAATTTACTAGGGATAATTACGACGGTAGGTTCCTCTTGCTTTCCGTCGGGCAGTGACTATACTAGCCGGGGATCGTAGCCATTGTCTCTAATTGAGATCATCTGCTCACCATCTCGGAATAGAGACCATAACTGACATTAATTGTCAGCTGCTCTCACATTCCATTCGCCACCTGCTTCCATGGCTTCAGTTGACCTAGTTCACAAGTTACCGGGAGAACACCGTGTTGTCGTGTCGCTCGAACTGATAAATGTGTCCATTTTTTTAATACTAATGATTAAACCATAACTAGTTTGCAACAGTCAATCACAATGTTTTATCAGAAAGCAATTTTCTAGAAGGGTGGGGGTTGAGGGGCTTGCCTTAACATGAGGACGCCCATGTTCGACATACTCTTCTATATATCCTAATTTCACAGGTTTATTCATCCCCCCTGTCCTCTCCATAGAACAATGATAAATATATGTAGCAGTCTTAAGTTTATGTATTTGTTTTGGTGCTGATACACTGTTCACGTTGTTACATATCTTCTTGACCATTCATATTCCTTTCTGAGCGTCATTGTCAGAGCTGCCGATTTGTGTTATTACATGCTCACGATATACAGAACATGACGATTGTTTCAGGTTTAACTACTTCGTTTCTCTTGTTTTGCATATTACCACTGGTTTTGTTTCCCCCATATCCAGGATATATATTTTACATTTGTTGCTTGCATGTTCTAAATGCTTATGTAGTTTTTTTCTCGTTGTCCGATAATATCAATATCACCGAAGCCACCAGAACAGCGCAGGACAAAAACACAAAACCACGACACCCGATATCAGTGTAACGATAAAAGAAGAACGAAAACTGAACATGGCATACATTTAAGTCGCCACCGTACTTGATGTAAACAGGAAATGAAGAGCAGGCGGGGCGAGCATCTCTAGCTGACCAAATCAATAGCTGATCGAAATCACATACCACAACCATCACCTCTACTAGCAGGATTTTAATCGGGGGTTTATCGTACATAAACTCAATACAGTGCTTGCGATGCATAATCAATTGACACTATAATGTTATCCATGCACAGGACATAGGAACATCAATATGCAATTGTGGTGAGTACCCATTTACTATTTACAAATACGAATCAATAGAGTGTTGGTGTAAGTGTAAGGGGTGAGTAGCGCATAAGTGGCAGGGGATAAGCTGTATAGTTATACCAGCCGTGTTATACCGATGTGTAGCAGTAACTTCTAGGCGCACGAGAGCAAGATAACAGTCTGCGAGCTTGAGTAAGCTATGAATATTACCAAAAGACAAAGTGATTAATGAGAAACTATTAATTAACATTCATATGCTGATGCATTAGAATAGATACATCTGTAGCCGTGTAGGAACCATACCCGCCATCAACTATATTTAGAAAGAGAAAATAAGTTTCGGCCATCTTATGAGAATGAAGCCGTCAATTGCGTCTTCACGCCTACATCAATAGAAGGTCAAGTTTACAGATCCAACAACTGTAGAGACAGGTTAATATAATTCATTCAAAGAAACATTACCACACCACCAGTTCACAACTTCTCTAATACATCAGGCATATGTAAGCTGGGAATGTAAGCTTTCCCTGACTCATCATCCCAACTATGAATGACTCAACATAACAAATAAACATATCATCAGAACAAGTATTTTATTTTAACCAAAATTTTTGTATCTTGGTCATTTGTCATCAAATTTTTAAATGGACTAGTTGTGAAGTATATGGATTATATCTTGACATTGTTGATAAAATGTAATAGTTATGAAATTGCATTAGTTCAGCAATGCATTATGTTTCGACTTGCTAGAATCTGTGTATAGCATAGATTTGATGCTAACATTTTATTTTTATCACTTTTATCACCTTAATTTCTTCATGTTTGATATCCTTTTATTTTAAATTCTTCATACTTTGTCATTTTTAAAATTTCTTTTTATGTTTTCTCATCTTTAAGTCTTCACATTTACCACTTGGTCTCTTTTGATATTTCTTGTTTCCCCATCTTGCCATCTTCAGTTCTTCACATTTGCTACTTTTGTTATTTAACTCTTTATGTTTAAAAAAAAATGGTATTACTAAATCTTCACATTTGCTAATTTTTGTTTCACCTTGTCATATCACCTTGTTAGGTTTGCTACTGCTGTTATCTTCAATTCTTCACATGTATGACTTTTTAATCTTTAATTCTCGTTTTTTTTTCTCAGTTTGATATCTTTTACTTCATGTTTACTCATTTGTCATTGTCAATGCATCATGTCTGCTCATTTGTCATTGTCAATATATCATATTTGTTCATTTGTCATCGTCATTGCATTATGTTTGTTCATTTGTCATCATCAATGCATCATGTTTGTTCATTTGTCATCATCAGTGCATCATGTTTGCCTATTTGTTATTGTCAATGCGTCATGTTTTTTAAAATTCTTCATGTTTACTACTTTTGTTATTTTTAATTCTGGATGTTTACTACTTTTGTTATCTTAATTTCTTGATGTTTACTACTTTTGTTATCTTAATTTCTTGATGTTTACTACTTTTGTTATCTTAATTTCTTGATGTTTACTACTTTTCTGACACTTTCGGAGACTAAAAGATACTTCACGAACATAGGAAAGCCTTGTGAAAATATAACGTTTATTGTAACCAACTTTCCAAGTTGATAAATTGTACTTGTATTTTATTTGTTGAGTGTTTAGAAAATCTCACAGTGTTTATAAACTCTTATTACTTTAACCTACACTACAACTAGATTATAAATATTCTCCATCTTTTACTGAATGTCTCTTGTTGCAGTAATGTCCTGTCTCTATTTGGTAATGTCCTCCCTCTGTTGCTGTAATGTCCTGTCTCTATTTGGTAATGTCCTCCCTCTGTTGCTGTAATGTCCTGTCTCTATTTGGTAATGTCCTCCCTCTGTTGCAGTAATGTCCTGTCTCTATTTGGTAATGTCCTCCCTCTGTTGCTGTAATGTCATGTCTCTATTTGGTAATGTCCTCCTCTGTTGCTGTAATGTCCTGTCTTTTAGGTAATGTCCTCCTTCTGCTGTTGTAATGTCCCTCTGTTGCTGTAATGTCCTGTCTCTTTTAGGTAATGTCCTCCTGTTGTTGTAATGTCTACCGTCTAACTCTGTTGCTGTAATGTCCTCGTCTGCTGCTGTAATGTCCTGTCTATTTTAGGTAATGTCCTCCTGTTGCTGTAATGTCATGTCTCTATTCGGTAATGTCCTCCCTCTGTTGTAAAGTCTTACCTCTGTTGTTGTAATATCCTCCCTCTGTTGCAGTAATGTCATATCTCTGTTGATGTAATGTCCTCCCTCCCTCCCTCTCACCTGTTCTTCTTATCTTTATGTTTTTATTTTCTGTGCGTCATTTATTACATGGAGGGTAGTTATCAAATTGCTCAACCTCCAACGTGGAGGACCAGTAGACCACATTTAGTTTGACCTTTCTTCATTGACATATTCTTCTTTGAACGCACCACATTGACCAATTACTCTGTGTGATTTGTATGTGATCTGAGCCTAAGACCGATTGTACATTGTGCAAGTTATGCGCCTACAAGTAGGCCAGCACATCTGATTTCTGCGAGATTTTTATTTATTAGGAGCTTCCTAGGCCCATACCTCAGTCGCCTCTTATGACATGCCTTGTATGTCGCAGTGTTACTATTCTTTGCTCCCTTGAGAAATCCGGCAACACACGGACGCTTGACATGTTCGACTTGAGTAACCTTGTCAGGGACAATGTTCATGTCGGCATAGCTTTCCTGGTCATTGAAGTACGAAAGCGGCACCCTTTCCCCAACCCCACTACAAGCTAATGGCATTTTGGTGGAGCGGGGGGGCTCCACTGATCTGGTTTATAATTAATTTTCCGTGTGTAAAATTTAGGTAGCTCCACACAATTAAAATTTAGTAGTGAAGGACAAATTGTGAACTCCACGCGATTCACGTACTAAGTGTGTTTGGTGAGTAAATGTGACGTAATCTTGAAATGGACGGTTTGCGAACATGACGCAGGTCTACTTCACCGTTTTGAACTCAGAAATTTAGCGCTTGCTGAAAAAGTTAGTGTGCTTTAGATTCTCATTATCAAAGATACAGAATCATTTACATTTAGTCGATAGATAGTGAATTCAACGTGGTTTATGGGCTATTATTTTACATTTATTGTTGCAATGTCCACATTTTTAAGTGTCATTCCATTAATGAAATAGATTAGCATGAAAACGATGTAGTACAGATGTGGACTAGTCTGTATTTTGGGCAAGGCAAGTTGTTTGCACACGACGTTGACGACCTTGGTCTTTGGAATGTATTAGCTGTTCCTTTTGTTCTCTGCGTTGTGACGATGTATAAGAAACCGCATACGAATGCCATCATTTATCTAAGTCACGTTTTCCCAAAGTAATAAGTTACATCATTGCACCGGGGTTTTCCATCTGGCTCATACCCTTTTTGCAGAAAAGGTACACCACCTGCCGAGAGTATTGCGCAAATGAATCACCCTCTATCGTTAACAACAATCCTAGAGATATTCGGGACAAAAATCCGCTAGTGGACCAAACGACTCCCTTCGGATTTATCCCACGACATTTAGAGCGCAATGCTACCACTGAAGTTGGAGAATGACCACCTGAATGGCGAAGGAAACCGTTAATATGGTATGGAGGCTTTCACGAAAAACTCAGAAGTGCCATAACGGGCGCACTGACTACGCCTGCATTCATAGCGGGTGAACGCAGAAGAAGAAGAACGCAAGGCAAACGGCTCGACCACTTTACATTATAAACCACTTAATAACCTTTCAGATTTACTGACTGGATAACAGAGAACACCATGTTTATTATAATTAAACTATTCATTAAGAGTATATGGAGAATTATTTATTTCGATTTGCCTCCCATGATGACGTAAAGAAGTGATAATAACCTAGATTTGCATGCTATAATTATTAACGCGACGAGGTTCATAATTGTAACAAAACAGGTTTCTTAATAACAGCATTATTAGACAAGGTAAAGAGATAATTCAAATCAAATCATAGGGCAAAGTGCAACAATTTTGAAATGTAAGCATGAACACTTATATAACATTGTACAACACAATCTTTCTTCCAACATTATGATATCAGTGCAAACTTGGACGTTGACATCAAATGATAGAAGAAAACTAGTCACGGCAGAGATGAAGTGTCTAACGTGTTCGTACGCGTTGGACGACGGGTGACAAGCCCCCTGTGAGTGCGGTTAAATTCACCGGGTTGGCAAAAAAAGTCACAGATTCTCCAGATTTACGGTGATCGTGGCACCGAGCCGAAGGGTTACAATGTTTATGGCATCGAGCCGAAGTTCAAGTGCTTCTGGATAGAAAAACAATTTTAAAAATGATGAAGTTTCTACGCAGAATGATGGGAGTATCAAGAAGTGACCGCTTTAGAAATGAAGACATCAGGAAAATAGTGGGTGCAACATCAACTGAACTCTTATTAAAAAAACACAAATTAAATGGTTCGGTCACATAAGCATATTATCAAACAGACTGAAAGGACAATGCTATTCAGATCTAGTGGATACAAAGCAAAAGGTCCACAGAAATAACAGAGGTAGTGAAAGACACCATGTATGAAACACACAGAAAAGCATGTTATAGAAATGTCTTCTTATCCCGACACTGTGAGGCAAAACATGATTAGAGAAAACAAGAAGACTAAGACAGATAAGTACACCGTGCATAGTGTATAACGTAGTTTCGTTAACTGGTGTCTGCACAAATAGACGGTCTGAGATGGTATGATAGCGTCACACATGAGGAATCTAAGAAAAGAGCGAGATTGATCCCAGTGAACCAAGAAGGGAAGGAAAGACGTTGGTGCAGGATATAACACATCATCAAGGTGCGTATCCTTTATAGGACGTTGCTCTCTTTGCAGCACATCTGAAATTGTCTCTTGCCAGTTCACCCACTTCGTCGATGGTCATGTTCATGGTTTCTTTAATATCTTGTAGCCATCTTCTTCTTGGTCTGCCTCTGCGTCCTGGAAACCTGCCCTCTAGTATTGTTCTTTCCAGGCCATCGTGACGCTTGATGTGACCAAAATATGTAATTTTTCTGTATAGTATGTTGTTTAACTATGGTAATCAACAAGGAAATGGAAAAACCTAAAATGAATATAAAAATACATGGAGAATTACTACATCAAGTAAAAAGCTTCTCATATCTCGGTCAGATGATAACAGATGATGGCAGATGTATAACAGAAATTAAAAAGAGAATAGGAATGGCCAAGGATAATTTCAATAGTATGAGAAAGTTACTGACATCCAAACAAATCACAAACAGGCTAAAAATTAGAATGATCAAATGCTATATATATCCTATATTAATGTATGGCTCGAAACATGGACAATGAACAAGCAGTTAGAAGACAGAATTGATGCATTTGAGATGTGGATATATAGAAGAATAGGCAGAGTTTCATGGACAGAAAAACAGACAAATAAACAAGTTTTAGGAAAACTAGGCATGAAGAAACAATTATTAAGAGAAATAAAATTCAGACAAGTAAAGTATTTTGGGCACATAAAAAGGCATGACACCATGATAAAACATTTACTAGAGGGGAAAGTTGAGGGAGAAGAGCAAGAGGAAGACCGAGAGATAAGTGGGAGGGAAACTTTAGGAAATGGACAGGTTACAGTCTGGCAGTGTGCAACACCAAGGCGAAAGACAGAGGATGCTGGAGATTCATTGCAGCCAACCTTCGATGTGGAGACGGCACCTGATGATGATGATGATGTTGTTTATCAGCCAATTCTCTTTAACATTTAGTTCTTTCAGAACATCAATGTTCTTTCTTTTTTTCTGTCCATAATATTCGTAGGATCTTTCTGTAGCATTTAGTTTCGAAGGACTGGATTTTCGTTCTTAATTTTGTGTAATAGTCCATGATTCACAACCATAAGTAGCCACTGGGAAAATGCATGCTCTCAATATTTTTAATTTTAGTATTTTGCTGGTGCTTTGCCACATGTTCTTCATTGTGTTTAACTTCTTGATTGCTATTGTCAATCTTCTTGAGATCTCTTTGGAGCAGTCACCGTTATTGTTAATTATTGAGCCCTGATATTCGTAGCTCTCTACACATTGGAGTTCTTCATTGTTTACTTGGATGTTAGGTGAGCCTTTTGCTTTGTCAGTTGACATGATTTTTGTTTTTTGTGTAATCAAGTATAGCTAGATGTTGGTCTTCCCTATGTTTCTTGGTCGTCATGATTAGGTTTTCCAAACCTTCTTTGCTGGTGGATAATAATACTATATCGTCTGCGTATCTAAGCTCTGATATGCATTTGTCGCCTATAGTGAGAGGGTCGTAATTCACATAGTTGGCATCGTCTTTTACATTCCTCCTGATGTTCTCCGCATATATGTTGAATAAGTATGGTGACAAAATACATCCCTGTCGTATAACCCTTTTGAATCTCGAACCATTCAGCTATTTCACCTCCTATTTTAATGGTCGCCTATTGTTTGTGGTATAGAGATTCTATGAGTTGTATTATGTGTGTTGGAAAGTGCATGTCTTTCATAATGTTCCACATTTTCTGGTGTTGTATATGGTCGAAATACACTTTATATAACACACTTTATGAAAATCTGAGGGGAATATAACAAGATGGGCCTCTACTGGAAACAAGAAGGAAAGCGAAAGAGAGGAAAGTATAGACATATACATGGATACGGAAGAGCTGGAGTGAGGTGCAAGAGATAGCTAGATATAGGAAGATTTGATATGTGTTGGTTGAGGGATCATGCCACAATCACATTTAAAAAGACAAAACTGAGAGAGAGACCGTTTACAACGAGAAACCAGAGGCTTGCAATGATACACACATTTACATATATGGAAAGTATAATAGCACCAAGCTGTAGTACATTATATTATAGTAGTTATTATATATATTATAGTACACTATATTATCGTAGTAGTAGCAACATTGTGACATTAAAAAAGGGTCTTAAGACAAAGGATTTACGTCATTGCACCTTCTGGTTTCCCTATATGGCTCCGCTTTTGCAGAGAGTGTTGCGCAAAGCACGAACTCCTTCGCTCTAGCAACAACCTAGGGATCTCTTGAAAAAATGGCATATGTAACTCGGTCCAGATTCAGAACCTACAACCTTCCGAACGACAGGTAAATCTTAACACTTAAAAACTCGATGAAATCCTTTTGTTATAGATGTCAACAACTGGGAGAATGTTGCTCAAGACAGATCAGCCTGGCGCACACTTCTTCGACACGGTTCTTCGGCCTGCGAGGCAGATAGAACAGCACGGATGGAACAAAAACGTCAAAATAGAAAGACAGTAAAACTTCCCACAGGCGCAAGTATACCTTGCCCACACTGTACACGGACATTTCAAGCCCTTATCGGGCTCACTAGTCATCTACGCACACACAGACAAACATAACGCAACTACATTTCCTTGGATGAAAATTTGTGTGGTCATCATCATCCGTGATGGACGAGCATCATAATCAACACTTCGCCATAGAGACATCCCTTCGTGACACTGACTGTAGACTGTATTAGTGGTGACTTTGTAACACTAGATTGTAATAGTAGTGGCGTAGTAACATAAGCCATGGTAGAAGAATAGAACAGTCGTCGATGATAACTGTGCTTATACAGTTGAAGATCACAAAATGTTTCGTCAATCAATGATAAGTGACAGAAGAAGTTGATAAGAATAGAGAAGAATCAGTTCGCACTTACTAACACTCTGTGCCATAGAGGTTATGTATTCGTCTCTCGTGCCAAAGATACCAGATTCGCTTCCTCGTGGAGCCATCGGTATATTTTTCCAGAGATCCCTGATCTCAGTGTAGGTGATATAGAGTTCCTAGTCCTATCGGAGACGGACAATAAAACATAGGTCCCTTGTTCAAGTTGAGCACGTAAAACGTAAAAGAATCCATGGTAGTTCAAAATCGAGAAGAGCAGGCTGGAAAGCTGCTGCCCGGGTAAATTCAGGTAAATTCATTAGAAAAAGATAAATAAAAATATCTTCACCGTCTTCTAAATTACACCTGGACCTCGCCGGTGCTACTGAGTTCGTGCACTGCCGCTGAGATATTCCTGTGTTGGAAGATGCCGGAGCACACATGGTTACTCATCGAAGTGCAATGATGATGGTCCAATCAATCAATCAAACAGATATGCTTTTATATCTCGAAGATGACCAACGGGCTGATTAATGAACACAATTTAAAACAAATTTACCAACAATAACGCATCCTCACATCAATCAACTACGAAATACTTGGCCCAAAGACAAAAACAAAATCTAGCTACATAAGTCGACTCGTGACATCAGGTGATGAAATAAATAAACAGTGAGTAATGTAGACAGTGGCCATGTGAACAAAATGACTTTTGATCATCATTGTGGATGAAGCTGTGTCCTAACGATAAGAATTCACGAACCTCAATGGTAAGCACTTTTTTTCTGTATTTCCTTGGGATTTGTCCATTCATCGTCACTTTCTCTACTTAACATTCAGAAATCAGACTAGGACAAGAGACATAAACTATTATTGTTTCATTACCGCTGACCGTCGATGTGGAGATGGTACTTGATCTGATCTAGACAAGAGACACAAAATATCTGTTTTCATAAACTGCTGACCTTCGATGTGAGATGGTCACTTTGATCTGATCTAGACAAGAGACATAAACTATTGTTGTTCATAACTGCTGACCTTCGATGTGGAGATGGTACTTGATCTGATCTAGACAAGAGACACACAATATTGTTGTTCATAATTGCTGACCGTCGATGTGGAGATGGTACCTGATCTGATCTAGACAAGAGACAGAAAATATTAAAATTCCACTACATCTAGCCTTAAAATATGAAGATGGTACATGATCGAGTTTGCTGTGTTCAAGCTTATTACATATCTTGAACCTTGCATAAACCATTCGTTCCTTGCCCTCAATTAATTTGCTTGTTACCCCAACTGTTACTCAAGCCAAGTGTGCTGAATCGCTAACTGGGAAGTAGGTCGTTTCTAGGCCAAAACAGTTTAACCCGCAGACTGAATGCCAACTTAAGTGAGCCTGTCACATGATGCCACAAATAAGTCTATTAGTTCATGGTCTCACAGAGATAGCGAAAGAATTCATATTTGCATTAGAAATGCGTTCCGGTGTAGGATAGATAGATAGAACTTTTTAAAGAAGCAAATATGATAGTCCCACCCCGCTCTCACAGCTATTGGACAATGATTTAGCGAAACGTAAGATATAGATAAGGGGTAGAGATACATCTATTAAAATGTGGGCACAGGTTCAATTTCAGTGCCCACATTAGTGTCACCCTCTTCTCTCTCTCTCTCTCTATGCCTTTTAAACCTGGAATGGGGCCTAGGCCCTCAACCGGGTACTTAATATACTTATGTAGTATTAAATTGACAACGAAGAAAAATGATGCGGTTTTAAATCAGGTCTGCACACGAAGATACCTTATAAAATAATAAGAACCAGACAATCAAACTTCTTCGGGCATGTAATGTGAAGAGGAGGTTTAGAGCATTTGGTCAGACAATCAAACTTCTTCGGGCATGTAATGTGAAGAGGAGGTTTAGAGCATTTGGTCACAATCCTTTTCCATGTCGCTGGGTTTCTTCTCACAATCAACTTCTTCGGGCATGTAATGGAATGGGGTTTAGGCTTCAGTCGACTCAAACTTCTTGTGTAAGTATTAAATTCGACAACAAAGCATAATGATGAGATTTAAATCAGGTCGACAATCAAACTCTTGATTAAAAGAGAGTTAAGGTCAGACAATCAAGCTTCTTCGGGCATGTAATACGAAGAGGAAGTTTAGAACATTTGGTGACAACAGGTAACATTCAAGGAAGGAGATGTCGTGGAAAACGGAGGGAGAAGACGTTGGATGGTCGAACATATTGGTTCGACAAAAGACCCTGCTACGCTGGCAGACACGACACTTGATTGATTGAGTATTAACTCTGTGGCAGGGAGATAAGGTGTCCCCCTCTCGCTTCATAGGTACTCGGTTTGTTCCCCACATGAAACGATAGGGAACAAACTCAATCAATCAAGAGATTAACATGTTTAAGAAAGACACAGCAAGCTATAAGGGGTCTAACTTATATGAGATAGTTGTACTGGTTTAGGTTCAATTGCAGTGTCTGTTATCTGTGTCCCTAGGGAGCATAATATACCTGTGTGATATTAAGTTAGTTTGTCTGATTAATTATCCTACTCTTCAATCAACCATATCTTCTACCTTTTAAATCAACTATCTCTCCATCCATCTCTACTTTCAAAGTCTCTTCTCCATTCTGCTCTAAATCATCATCATCTCTCCATCTCTACTTTTCAAGGAAGTCTCTTCTCTCTCAGTTTCTGCTCTGAAATTATCATCTTCCTTCCATCTCTACTCTTCAATAAGAAGTTTCATTTCTCTATCTTTAAACTTTAATCATCCATGACCTCTCCATCTCAGTTCTTCAACCAACCCTCACCTCTATTTGTCTCAGTTCTTCTATCAACCCTCCTCTCTATGCTTCTCTGAGTTGCTTCTTGATCGCTTTCTGATCGCTTCTCTTGATCGCTTCTCTTGATCGCTTCTCTTGATCGCTTCTCTTGATCGCTTCTCTTGATCGCTTCTCTTGATCGCTTCTCTTGATCGCTTCTCTTGATCGCTTCTTTTAATCGCTTCTCTTGATCGCTTCTCTTGATCGCTTCTGATTGCTTTTGATTCAGCCACGTTGCCCGGTGGTGCCGGGCCCCAAGAGAAGCAAATATACTACCACTGCGACCTACAAGGACATGCCGTAAGAGGCAACTGATGTAGGACCTAAGAAGCTACCCTAGTAAATAAAAAGCATAGCAGAAATAGGAGGTGCTGGCCTACTTGTAGGCGCATAACTGGCACAGCGTACAATTGCTCTTAAGCTCAGATCACATACAAATCACACAGAGTGGTTAACATGTGGTCGATATGGAGCGCTCGAAGAAGAAGATTCAGCCATATAAGTATTTCTTTATGTTACTGTTCTCTTCTGTATGTCAGACTGTATGTATGTATATCTGTGTGTTACTGTTCTCTTCTGTATGTCAGACTGTATGTATGTATATCTGTGTGTTACTGTTCTCTTCTGTATGTCAGACAGTATGTATGTATATCTGTATGCTACTGTTCTCTTCTGTATGTCAGACAGTATGTATGTATATCTGTGTGTTACTGTTCTCTTCTGTATGTCAGACTGTATGTATGTATATCTGTGTGTTACTGTTCTCTTCTGTATGTCAGACTGTATGTGTGTATATCTGTGTGTTACTGTTCTCTTCTGTATGTCAGACTGTATGTATGTATATCTGTGTGTTACTGTTCTCTTCTGTATGTCAGACTGTATGTATGTATATCTGTATGTTACTGTTCTCTATTGCATGTCAGACTGTATGTATGTATATCTGTATGTTACTGTTCTCTTCTGTATGTCAGACTGTATGTATGTATATCTGTGTGTTACTGTTCTCTTCTGTATGTCAGACAGTATGTATGTATATCTGTGTGTTACTGTTCTCTTCTGTATGTCAGACAGTATGTATGTATATCTGTATGCTACTGTTCTCTTCTGTATGTCAGACTGTATGTATGTATATCTGTGTGTTACTGTTCTCTTCTGTATGTCAGACAGTATGTATGTATATCTGTGTGTTACTGTTCTCTTCTGTATGTCAGACAGTATGTATGTATATCTGTATGCTACTGTTCTCTTCTGTATGTCAGACTGTATGTATGTATATCTGTATGTTACTGTTCTCTTCTGCATGTCAGACTGTATGTATGTATATCTGTGTGTTACTGTTCTCTATTGTATGTCAGACAGTATGTATGTATATCTGTGTGTTACTGTTCTCTTCTGTATGTCAGACAGTATGTATGTATATCTGTATGCTACTGTTCTCTTCTGCATGTCAGACTGTATGTATGTATATCTGTGTGTTACTGTTCTCTTCTGTATGTCAGACAGTATGTATGTATATCTGTGTGTTACTGTTCTCTTCTGCGTGTCAGACAGTATGTATGTATATCTGTATGCTACTGTTCTCTTCTGTATGTCAGACAGTATGTATGTATATCTGTGTGTTACTGTTCTCTTCTGCATGTCAGACAGTATGTATGTATATCTGTATGTTACTGTTCTCTATTGTATGTCAGACAGTATGTATGTATATATGTGTGTTACTGTTCTCTTCTGTGTCAGACTGTATGTAACAGACAGAAAACGCTTTAAAGACACTCTTAAAGTGTCTCTGAAATGCTGATATAGACAATACGTGCTGGGAATCCTTGCAAGATCGCCAAATGTGGCGCTGTAACAACAAAAGAGGAACCGAATAGCTGAGAATCATCGTATTGTTGAGTCACAGAGAAAACGAGCAGCGCGAAAAGACAGAGCACACAACACGCACATGTCTAACCTTGATCCTGTATGCCCCACCTGTGGTCGGGGATTCTGTTCTAGGATTGGACTCTACAGTCACCTCCGGACACACCAGAGAGGTGCAACAGTACACGTCTGAGATTGTTGTCATCATCGCTTGCGATGGACGGCTATTATGTATATCTGTGTGTTACTGTTCTCTTCTGCAATGTCAGACTGTATGTATGTATATCTGTGTGTTACTGTTCTCTTCTGTATGTCAGACTGTATGTATGTATATCTGTATGCTACTGTTCTCTTCTGTATGTCAGACTGTATGTATGTATATCTGTGTGTTACTGTTCTCTTCTGTATGTCAGACTGTATGTATGTATATCTGTGTGTTACTGTTCTCTTCTGTATGTCAGACTGTATGTATGTATATCTGTATGTTACTGTTCTCTATTGCATGATAGACTGTATGTATGTATATCTGTGTGTTACTGTTCTCTTCTGTATGTCAGACTGTATGTATGTATATCTGTGTGTTATCTCTACTGTTTGACCAGCTTAAATTCCTTAGACTGTACTTATAGTTATAGTTATCACCGAGATAACTAAACATATCAGTGGGACACACATGTTCTTTTATCACATACAACTGCCACATTTATCTACACCTGTCAGATTTGTATAAGAAATAAAATCTTATTTTTAAGTTACAGTTAATATTCGTCAACATGGTTAGAACAAGTTGGGGCAGGGGTAAAAGATATACTGAATGAGAGGGATATAGATACTTTAGGGGGTTTACTTATTGTTCTTGTTTCACTTCTGCTTGATTTGTCCTGAAAACATACACATTTGATGATAGAAAGAGGGATTGTTGTGATGGGAGGAAGACTCTAGAAGACTTTGCTTAGCTTCTAGGAATAGTAAATCATTTCATGTCCAGTACATCTTTGATGTTGTAAGAATCAGGGTAAAATCTTATTGGAGTAGATCAAAGTTGCAAGAATCAGGGTAAAATCCTATCTGAGTAGATCAAAGTTGCAAGAATCAGGGTAAAATAATATCTGAGTAGGTCAAAGTTGCAAGAATCAGGGTAAAATCCTATCTGAGTAGATCAAAGTTGCAAGAATCAGGGTAAAATAATATCTGAGTAGATCAAAGTTGCAAGAATCAGGGTAAAATCTTATCTGAGTAGATCAAAGTTGCAAGAATCAGGGTAAAATCCTATCTGAGTAGATCAAAGTTGCAAAAGTCAGGGTAAAATCCTATTGGAGTAGATCAAAGTTGCAAGAATCAGGGTAAAATCCTATTGTAGCAGATCAAAGTTGCAAGAATCAGGTTAAAATCCTACCTAAGTAGATCAAAGTTGCAAGAATCAGGGTAAAATACTATAGTTGCAAGAATTGGAGTAAAATCCTAGTTGCAATTTTTTATCATCAAACACCACATTACAAGGGCTGGATACTGTGTAACAGCAGGTGTTTAGTGTCATCATGAGTGCAGTGAAATCAATGCCTATAGTATAGCTGGAGAAAATAGATGAAGGGGATTTGTTAAGAAATATGAGGGAAGATACAAGCACTGAGAGATTGCAAAGACTTGAATATACTGACACGGACAAGTTCTTCTGCGTGTCACATGACCATGAAGAAAACATAGAAACACTCAAAATGTTTACAACAAAATATCCAGACACCATATTTAATGACAGGTTACAGTGAGAGACATGATAGGACGAGTTTATCATCTGTCTCTACCCTAACTCTAATCCTAACCCTATTCATATCCCTAACCCTATCCCTAATCATATGTATAATCCTATCTAGCATAGCATGATAGATTGTGAAGAGGTCTCTGTGGTGTGGAGGTAAGGTGCTCACCTCTCGCTTCAAAGGTACTCAGTTTGTTCCCCTATAGAACTATCAAGATATTTTTCCAGTTTCCTGATCTCAATGTTGGTGAGATGGAGTATGTAGTCCTATCGGAGATGGACGATAAGTTGCACTTCCCTGTTCAAATTGAGCACATAAAAACCCCTTGATAGCTGAAAATAAAAAGAGCATGCTGCAAAAGCGCAGCCCGTGAAAAATTCATAAAAATGATTCAAATAAAATTATAAAATTCATACAAAAATAATTTTCATCATATTCAAAATTACCTCGGGGATCCTTGCCGGTATTACGGAGTTCGTGCTCTGCCGCTGAGATCTTCTTGTGTAAGAAACAGATCAGAATACATATAGTTATTCACCGAAGTGCAATGATGATGGTAGTATCAATCAATCATTCAATCAATCAATCATTAAAACAATCAATCAATAGATTAAAATAGGGTATGGTGAAGACATATAACTTATCATCGGTCTTCAGACTGTCTAACCTGAAGGTGATGAACTTTTTTAATGTTTAGTTTCAGTTTACTGTGCACCAATAGGTTGTATTAGTTTGGATGTGTATTTCAGTATTATAAAACAGTATTTAGCAGTTTTGCTGTTACATTTAACCTTAACTCTCTGATAGCTTCAAGTTTCTTTACTTCTTCTCTACAGATTGGCTCAATGGAAGTTGCAGCCAAACTTAAGCCTTCCAAGCCATGGAAGACAATTCCTTCACCAAGTAAAGATGAGATTTCTGAAGTTGTGGGTGCCTATACCAATACCACAGGCAAGTGTGAGTCATTAATAGTATACACCGCAAGTGTAGTACATTAATAGTACCGCAGTCAAATGTGGTCCATAAATAGTACCGCAGTCAAGTGTGGTCCATTAATAGTACCGCAGTCAAGTGTAGTCTATTAATAGTATACACCACAAGTGTGAGTCATTAATAGTATACACCACAAGTGTAGTCCATTAATAGTACCGCAGCCAAGTGTGGTCCATTAATAGTACCGCAGTCAAGTGTGGTCCATTAATAGTACCGCAGTCAAATGTGGTCCATAAATAGTACCGCAGTCAAGTGTGGTCCATTAATAGTACCGCAGTCAAGTGTAGTCTATTAATAGTATACACCACAAGTGTGAGTCATTAATAGTATACACCACAAGTGTAGTCCATTAATAGTACCGCAGCCAAGTGTGGTCCATTAATAGTACCGCAGTCAAGTGTGGTCCATTAATAGTACCGCAGTCAAGTGTGGTCCATTAATAGTACCGCAGTCAAGTGTGGTCCATAAATAGTACACTGAGTCAAGTGTGGTCCATTAATAGTACCGCAGTCAAGTGTGGTCCATTAATAGTACAGTAAATTTTGGATTGATTGATTCATCATCAAGGTGTGTATCCTTTATAGGACGTTGCTTTCTTTGCAGCACATCTGAAATTCTCTCTGTCTCTAGCCAGTTCACCCACTTCGTCGATGGTCATATTCATGGTTTCTTTAATATCTTGTAGTCATCTTCTTCTTGGTCTGCTCTGCGTCCTGGGACCCCACCCTCTAGTATTGTTCTTTCCAAGCCATCGTGATGCTTGATGTGACCAAAGTATGTAATTTTTCTGTATAATATGTTGTTTATCAGCCAATTCTCTTTAACATTTAGTTCTTTCAGGACATCAGTGTTCTTTCTTTTTCTGTCCATGGTATTCGTAGGATCTTTCTGTAGCATTTAGTTTCGAAGGACTGGATTTTGATTGATTACTTGAGTAATTAATAAGATCATCATCATTGCACCTCAGTGAGTAACCATGTGTGCTTCAATCACTTTCTCACACAGGAAGATCTCAGCAGCAGAGCATGAACTCTGTTGCACCAGCAAGGATCCCCAATGTAATTTAGAAGATGGTAACAATTATTTCTAGGAATTTTATTTTTTAATCTATCTAAGGAATTTTGCCAGAAAAGAGGCTTTCCCGCCTGCTCTTCTCAATCTTGAACTACCATTGGTTCTTTTATGTGATCAACTTGGGACCTACATTTTATCTTCCGTCTCTGATAGAGCTACTAGGAACTCGATCTCACCTACACTGAGATCAGGGATCTCTGGAAAAATATGCAGATGGTTCAAAGAGGGAGTGAACTGAGTATCTTTGGAACAAGAGCTGAACACCTAACCTCTCCGCCACAGAGACGCCATTTCGATCCATTATAGTACAGCGGTCAAGTGTGGTCCATTAATCATCATCATTGCCCTCTTTGTCTCAGAAGACAGTAGGTTTTTACATCACGTAGATGCCCGTCTGCCCAGCGTGTTCGTAACGCTTGGACTACGGGTGACTATCCCTCTGTGTGTGCGGGTTCAATTCTGCGGGATGGCAGAAAAAGCCACAGATTCCCCAGATTTACGGTGTTCGTGGCACTGAACCGAAGGGTTACAATGTCCATGGCACCGAGCGAAGAGCTGAAAAGCTCAAGTGCTGCTGGATCGGAAAAACAAAAAAAAAACATCACGTAGTTCGTTCTGTGCCGAATCACATCATCTGTTGTGGCAGTAATTCCCTATACTGGAGTGGCAATCCTTGCCCCAGTTGCTCCAGGTGAAACTGAAGACTTAAGCTAATGCAGGCTTACTCTCTGTTAGTAATCTGCTTATGTGTCCAAATCATTTAATTTGTTTTTTTTTTATGAAGTTTAGTACTGATGTTGTTTTGTACACACCTTTTTCCTGATGTCTTCACTCCTAAATAAGTCTTTTCTTATATCCCAGCTCTATGCATAGACACTTTCTCTTTGTCAGGACTAGTTTTCTTCTGTTATGTGATGTCAGCATCCAAGTTTGACACCGATACCATAATGTCATGACAAAGATTGTGTTGTATAATGCTCATTTAGTGTACATGATGACTTGCTTGCATTTCAAAATTTGTGTTATTTATTCTATGATTTGAAGTTATTCTGTTGTATCAGTTCTCTTGTTTTATAAGATCCTTCCTTCTCTGACAGAAGACAGCAGTTTTCACAAAATGTCCCAAGTATCCAGCTTAGATACTAGGTTGGAGATAGTGGATGGGGACTCCAGTAAGGAAGCCACTTTATCAAATTCATACAGGTATATCTTGTTTATTGCTGAAAGTTGTAATAGTCACGTTGTTGTTGGTGTCACACTGCCAGTGTGTGCCGGACTCGCAAGGGAGCAAAGAATAGTAACACTGCAACCTACAAGGTATGTCATAAGAAGCAACTGAGGTAGGGGCCTAGGGAAACTACCCTAATAAATAAAAGCACCGCAGAAATCAGATGTGCTGGCCTACTTGTAGGCGTATAACTAGCACAACATACAATCACTGTTAGGCTTGGATCACATACAAGTCACAAAGAGTGGTTAATAAGTGGTTGATATTGAGAGTTCAAAGAAGAAGTTGGTATCACATGATGCTGATGGTTCAGAAATTTGACTCCAAAAGGAACACATTTTAAAGCAACATTTGATTGCAACTTCCTAGCTGTCCAGTATATCTGTGCATAAATTATTATTATAAATAGTATTTATTGATTCTGCCATTTTATTTCTTAACTTTGACATTTGTTCTGCAGTTTGGAGTGGGAAAATCTGTTCACAAAACCAGGTATGACTAAAACATTGAAGGAGAAAGCTATGGAAGGTAGCCTGCGCAGTAGCAGATTTAGGAGTGTTGCTTGGAGAGTGAGTATCTTGTCCACTTTTATTGTCTGTGACATGTGTCTTGAGAAAAAGGACCAACAGTTTTTACAAACTTTGTAAATGATTTCAGTGTTTGTTCATGGATACAGTATGCAGATCTAAGGATCCTTTATTTGGGAGGTGCTCAGTTTCTTCCAGCCTGTTGAATGCTTCAGCATCACATCACTTACACAGTAGTTCCGGTGACTATTCCAAATTGTCCCCCAAGCTCAGAATGTCAGGTACCCATTTTATACTGGGTAGACTAGGTTACTAATGGAGCTTCTATATGTTGTTGGAATAACCCAACCCACTAACTACGCTACACTGACTACACATTACTACTAACTCTGGCCTACTTACTGTAATACACTGACTCTTAACATACTAACTGTACAACATTGGTTTCAGCTTACTAACTGTAGTAGGTCTTGCCCACTATGTGTACTGCAATAAGTTCATTCCATTATGTGTACTACACTAACTATACTAACTTAGGCCTACTTACTGTAATACACTGACTCTTAACATACTAACTTTTCCAAGCTCGATGTCAGCCCAATACTAGACTTTATAAGTCTTGCCATATGTGTTGCAATAATTCCAACTCCAAATTTTGTTACACTACTAACTATACTAACTCAGGCCTACTTACTGTAATACACTGACTCTTAACATACTAACTGTACAACATTGGTTTCAGCCTACTAACTTTAGTAAGTCTTGCCCACTATGTGTACTGCAATAAGTTCATTCCATTATGTGTACTACACTAACTATACTAACTTAGGCCTACTTACTGTAATACACTGACTCTTAACATACTAACTGTACAACATTGGTTTCAGCCTACTAACTTTAGTAAGTCTTGCCCACTATGTGTACTGCAATAAGTTCATTCCATTATGTGTACTACACTAACTATACTAACTCAGGCCTACTTACTGTAATACACTGACTCTTAACATACTAACTGTACAACATTGGTTTCAGCCTACTAACTTTAGTAAGTCTTGCCCACTATGTGTACTGCAATAAGTTCATTCCATTATGTGTACTACACTAACTATACTAACTTAGGCCTACTTACTGTAATACACTGACTCTTAACATACTAACTGTACAACATTGGTTTCAGCTTACTAACTGTAGTAGGTCTTGCCCACTATGTGTACTGCAATAAGTTCATTCCATTATGTGTACTACACTAACTATACTAACTTAGGCCTACTTACTGTAATACACTGACTCTTAACATACTAACTGTACAACATTGGTTTCAGCCTACTAACTTTAGTAAGTCTTGCCCACTATGTGTACTGCAATAAGTTCATTCCATTATGTGTACTACACTAACTATACTAACTTAGGCCTACTTACTGTAATACACTGACTCTTAACATACTAACTGTACAACATTGGTTTCAGCCTACTAACTTTAGTAAGTCTTGCCCACTATGTGTGCTACACCAAGTCTAGCCCACTAACTGTACTAACTCCAATCTATAAGCTGTACTACAGTTTAAAAAACAAATCAAATCTACAGACAGTAATTTAATATGGGTCATCTGAACACTTTAAAGAATTTTTACATATATCAGCTTCACTGCAGATCTGTCCCCACATAGGTCAGTTTACAGGTTGAGTTGTTTCACCCCCTTCCCAACCAACCCTGAGGAAATAAGAGAAAAGAAGAAGAAACTATATGAAATTCAAAAGAAATCAACCCAATATTAAACTAAGGATATTTACTCAAAAGTCAAGCCAGCCGTTATGTGCATATGAGAAACATGGAAAACAACAATACAACTACCAGAAAGATTCTACTTCTTTCTTTCTTTCCTCAATTTCTGTTGTGTCTTTCAGCATTCAGATTACGCAAAGAGTTCTGGCGAGTGCCCTCTAGTGCATCTCATTTATGGTGTTTCCTACCACATCTGATATTTCTGTTGTCCATTGTTTTGCAGGACGACCTTTGACCTTGAGAGCATTGTATCTGAATGAACATGAAAATCATAGCATATCCTTTACATGAAAGTCACCATAACCACAGTAAACAAGTTGTTGATTTTCTAGGCATCACTTATACATTTAGTAGTTTGCCATTGTATCTGAATAATAGTACCAAACAGTTACAGGCTTTGATAAATGGGCTGAGCAAATATAAAAGAATGGTAATGGTATGACAAGGTTACTAATGAGGAACTCAGGGAAAGAACAAAGCAAATACCAGTGAAACAAGAACTTTAGAAACCATGTTGGCATTGAAAATGACATAAGTTAAGAGGACCAACTATTGGTATAGCAAGGTGGGTTGTAAGTAAAGGAGTAAAGAAACCTATTTAAATACCTCAAGTATATTGGGAGCATGGTGTTAGGCCCGCATTTTTCAGTGACATTCAGTACTTGATGGTTAATGAAGGTGAGTTGTGCCCGCGTGCCCAGCATGTTCGTAGCGTGTTGGACTACGGGTGACTAGTCCTCTGTAAGTGCGGTTCAACTCCGCGGACTGGCAGAAAAGCTACAGGTTTCCCAGATTTATGGTGTTCGTGGCACCGAGCCGAAGGGTTACGATGTCCATGACACGAGCCAAGAGCTTCAGCTCAAGTGCTTCTGGATCGGAAAAAAAAAAAAAAAAGTTGGTGAGTTGTACACTAGGAATAAATAAAAAAAAGCACACAGTAAAACCAAAAACCTAAAATAGAAGAAAATTAGAAACATGTATTAAGATGACAAGAAATGAATGGAAATGATAGCACCATACAGTCAAAATAGAATTGTATTTGCTTGTTGTGAGCTCATGCTCTAAATGGAGCCAGAATCACTATAATTATTATTATTAGTTTAGTTAGTACTGGATCACCATCACTGCACGTCGAACAAATTAGTCCATAAGTGCTCCGATCTCTCTCAGTATGTCCATCGTGTGGCATCAACGACACCGGTTCTTTGTTTGTTTACAATTCTTCTTTGTCTGCCAGCATAGCGTTCTTGTCGAGCCACACCACACTTAACTTTGAGTTCTTGCAGTCTGGTTAGTGTTGTGGATGCACCGCTATTACGTGAATCATGTACACGCCCTCTCTCCTTAAGGAATTTATAATATCAGCCTGGTCCATTGCTCGTCCGCTCTGGACAGCAGCCATACCTGCAAGCCTATCCGCACGTTCATTCCCCTTACACCTGCATGCCCTGGTACAAAAATAAAACTGATCTTTGTCAGCTTAGACCTCCCAGCGATTCTATCCAATGTCTCCTAGCCCATCCTGTTTCAATCTTCCTGAGAATTATTATTATTACTATTAAAGAAAGCATGTCAAGTAAAACTTGATGCAACATAAGCCATGATTACAGTAGAGGTTAGGTGCTCACCTTTCATTCCAAAGGTACTCTGTTTGCTCTGTTGTGGAGCCATCAGAATATTTTCCCAGAGATCCCTGATTTCAATGTAGGCGAAATCGAGTTCCTGGTCCTATCGGAGACGGACAATAAAATATAGGTCCTATGTTCAAGTTGAGCACGTAAAGCTTTTCAAAATCGAGAATAGTGGGCTGGAAAGCCACAGCCCGGGCAAAATTCATTAGAAAGATAAAATAAAATTCCTACAAAATATTTTCACCATTTTCTAAATTACATCGGAACCTCGCCGTGCTACTGAGTTCGCACCGTGCCATTGAGATTTTTCAGTTTAAACAAGAGACAGAAGCACACATGGTTACTCACCAAAGTGCTTTGATGATGGTTCTGTCAATCAATCAATCACTCAATCAATCAATCAGTCAATAGAAGTGCATATCAATAACTATTTTCATTCTTTTACTTTAATAGATTTTTTTGGAGGTACTTCTTCCCGACATGAGTGACTGGATAGAAAGAACACAGAAGAGTCGTAACAAATATGAAGAGATGAAAAATCGTGTAAGTTTATGAATGTTAGTTCTCTCATGTCACAAATTATTAGAATAATTGTTTTAATAGTTAAACTGTAGGGGACTGCCTAGAGTAGTGAAGTAGCTCGGCCTCAGCTGTGAGACCTATAGCTCGGTTCGAACCTACTGTCCGGCATTTGTTCAGTCCTGGTCTTACTCAGGACGATAACATGAGTACCTTGAAGTCGGAGAAAATCTGCCTTAAAGGCAGGAATACTAATTACGAGTCATGAGCACACGGCTGCAGTGTAGTAATTTACAATGTGCACGCATGCTGCCATTGTAAGAAATTGAAAACAGATTTTCAGCAAAATCAGTTTCAGAGATGAAACTCGCTGAGTTGAAGCTGACAGAAAAAAAAAAAATAGTTAAACTTCTGAGAGGACCATGAGTAAAGTCCAACCAAGGAAGAAAGGGACATTAGATATAGAAACTTGACTAAAATTAAAAGTAACTTGAAAACTGGAAAGGCAAAGGAATGAAAGAAGTAACCGGAATAAGACAGGAGATGCAAAGTGTATCAATCAAATACATGAAAATTATCAGAGAAATGACCTTCATTTTGTCCCTTATGCACGAGGATTCTGTGGTAATAAATGAGCTGATGGATTGGCTGGCATGGCTACAATGGTAGAGGGAGCTGCCATGGACCGAAATGACATTCTTGACGCACTGAAAGAGTTTCCAGGTGGAGGAGTTTCAGGGTTGTGAATTCCACTATCTAACCAAATTGAGAGAGATGGTGTGAATGCAGCCAAGGAGCGACATACCAAATTTGCTAGAGATTGCTTAATCAACTGGCGGTTGGGCTGCTGGATGCTGCTGGATATGTGAGGTAGAGATTGGAGCATCTATGGATGTCCGAGTACTATGATGAGTCCTCATTAAACTGATAACTGAAAAGATGGGAAATGGGCAAAACAACTATTAGAGTGAATAATGCGCCTGTGTGGGCCAGGCCCGCTAAGGAAGCAAAGAATAGTACCACTGCAACCTACAATGCATGGAAGAGGCGATGATGTAGGCCCTAGGAAGCTACCCTAGTAAATAAAAGCATCGAGAAATCGGATGTGCTGGCCTACTTGTGGGCGATAACTGGCACAACGTACAATCACTCTTAGGCTCAGATCACATACAAATCACACAGAGTGGTTGACAAGTGGTCGATGTGGAGCGTTTGAAGAAGAAGAAGAGTGAATAATGGCAGCCAGATGGTACAATGGTGTTCAGATAGTACAATGATGACCAGCTGGTACATTGGTTTGGTGATCGGATGGTATAATGATGATCAGATGGTACAATGGTGATCAGATGGTACAATGGTGATCAGATGGTACAATGGTGATCAGATGGCACAATGGTGATCAGATAGCACAATGATGCAGTAGTGATCAAATGATACAATTGACCTAGTGGTTCCCACTAAATGGGTGAAAGAATAGAACTCACTGTTCTCTGCATGTCGTAAGGCGATAAGGGGGTTGGCTGAAATCGGATGCATTGCCTAAAACGTTTCTTGCGTAGGAATACCAATGTGCATGATAACGCTTCTTGGCAAGATCAACATATCGTAAAAGTGATTATCATTGTCCAAGATTCAACGCAAAGAAGTAGAATGATCAATGGTGAGCTTTACTATAAATTATGACCAAAGTGACATTGATAGTCAAACCAGATATGATATAAATTATCCTTTCTGTTCAGCTGATAGTGAACCTCCAAGAAGCTCGGGATCTGCCAGCATAACACTCAACAACCACCTCACAAGATGAAGAGGCAATATTTCATAGAAATTAATAATATAATATATTCTCTCACAGTTATGTAATAGCCTCAATAAATTTCTCCATACTGCTCTGTCCTGGCAACTACTCAACCTTCCATGGAATTGAGTCGATATGTCTTACCTCTTCAGCAAAGTTTGTTTCAGTTCCTAATAGAAATTAATACAAAGTAAACAAAGTCTAGATTGTTGATACAGTCATTGAAGTACAAATGTTTGAAATATTGCTGTTACTATAGAATTATTCTTACCTAACCTGAGTCATGATACTGATAATAAGTTATAAATATAATCTCGATATAAAGATATCAGTAGGTTTATATCGCTCACTAAAAGCAAATGTGACTCTGACAGATTTTCTGAAGGTTTGCATTCTTATCACCAGTGTCTCGCATTCAGCAGTTACTACACTTCAAGTATTTGTAGTAGATTCAAAGGACAAGGATCAGGCCTTGTGGTCAAAGCACTGTGTGCAACCAAGAATTTGCAGAGTACTGAAGGAGTATAAAAGCATGCCTCAGCATCATGCCTTGAAAATTGGGTTCATGCCAGAACCAAAACTTGCAAAGGATAAATGAACAGACTAAAACAAATGGAGAAGAGACATATACGAACATCAACATTACTACAAGGACTGCCATTCTGTACTCTGGAAGAAGCGTCAAAGAAGGTGATTAAGACAATCAGTGGAGCATAGAGGCAGATATCACAGTGATTACTGCATCTGTGATGCCCTTGACCTACCACACCCACATCACAGAGTTACTTAACCACTAAGTCTCTCAGTGGAGTATTATTATTTTTACTCATAAGATCTTACAGTGTGCTGAGTCATGACAGTTTTGTTGATCAATGTTAGAAAAAATAAATAGTTTATTATATAATATTGATCTTGTCTTTTTTTTTGTATTCCAATATTTTCTAGAATTAATGTTGAATTTATTAATATCAAATTTTTAGTTAATCTGTAAAAATAACAATTTTATAATATAAATTCTTCCATTATTACTGTTTCAAATGATCATTTTTCAAAATTTCCATTATTAACTGAACAAATGATCAATTTATTAATATCAATTTTCCATATTAACTGTATAAATAATCCAATTAAATATCATTTTCCATATTACAAAGCGACTGCAAAGCCTGATATCGTTCAGAGTAAGTTCATGATGTGCAGAACCGATATATCGCTGATGTCTGTTCACGAACAAGTGATCTTCAGAACCCTTACTGAAGTTAAAAATTAAACGAGCATATATGTGGGTACATTACTATCTCCATTTAACAAAGATTAAAGAGGAAAGCAGTGATTATTGCATCTGTCATTAGACTTTAAAGAAATGTCGCTGATGTTTACAATGTAACTGAGTCCCGTTAGATCAAATTATAACCTTGTATTAATAAGAATAAATGACCTATAATACATTTGAGTAGAAAACGTATCAGTAGTTGAATCTAAGTAAAATGCACTAAAGAATGCATTATTGTGAATGCTCACTAAAAGAATATAAAACAGACCAGTTAGATGAAATTTAGAATATGATCGACACTGATATCTTCATTAAATACACTTTGCAAACTATTATAATATAAGAGTATACAAACGGCAGAAGAAAAATATCTATGATTTCTTTTTAAAATAGTCATGTACAATAACCACCTAAACTATATCACCTGGACAACTAATTTATTATGTGTCCACATCCAATTAGCAACAATTTAATATATAATATGTCATACTTTAGAGTAACAGTACAAGAGTTATAAAGGATTAAACTAATTGACATTGAATGTTAAATTTGAATCGCAAAATAAATGCGTCCAGAGGTCAAAATAATACAGGGCGAAAGGGTTAACTGTAACAAATGATCCAATTTATTAATATCCATTTTCCATTATTAACTGTAACAAATGATCCAATTTATTAATGATGACCATTTCATACAGAGTCCATGGAACAAATTTTTTCAAGATAATGAACTGAGACTAACCATCAAGCAAGATGTTATCAGAACGTAAGTTTTCTATATGTTTTATACATATTTCTGTGCACACATAAAACTGTCATAATCTCATGTTAAATGTGCAATATATACATAATAGCTGTAAGCCCTAAGGTTAAGCACTTAGTAGGTTCATCAAATAGGTTCATCATCCTGCGCAGAACATTGTCACCCTAACAGTCATTCGGAATTTCTCTCTCATAGGCCAGTTGTCTCACTTCTGCAGCCGCATGCTCAAATCATCAGTTACATCTTGAATCTATCTTCTCCGTGGTCTTTCTTTTCTCTCTTTTCCAGGATGTCTCCTTCTATAATGGTCTTCTCCAACCATTTTTGTCTCTTTATATGTCTAAAATACTTAAATTTTCTCATTATTATTGAGCATCAGCCAGTTTTCTTAGATTTTGAGTTCTTTCTGGATAGATCTATTTGTTTTCTTCTCTGTCTATGATATACAGAGGACTCTTCTGTAACACTTATATTCAAAAACACATGTTTTTCCACTGCCTTGTTAAACATCCATGTTTCACACCCATACGTTGCCACTGGGAATATGCATGCTCTTAGTATTCTGATTTTTGTTTTCCTATGAGTTCTATTCTATACTGTTTTTAGTTGTTTTCTTTTGTAATGCAAAACACATAACAACAAAGATGTATTTTACAAATTACAAATAATGACAAAATATAGCAATGTTTCGACCAACAAGGTTTTATCAATCAAGCAAACGAACTTGTTGTTCGCTTGCTTGATAAAGGCCTTGTTTATCAAACGATGCTGTATTTTGTCATTATTTTTGTAATTTGTAAAACTACAGTACTTTGTGATTACATGTTTTGCCAATCAAATAGTTTTACTGCAGTCTTATATATATATATATATATAATATATATTGTGAATATTTGCTTTTTGTAAGGCCATGTTTGTTCTTCTTTTAATTTCCTTCATCCCATTTCCAGCTATTGTTAGTAGTGAACCGAGATATTCAAAACTGTTCACATTTTATATTTTTTCTAGGTTGATAAAAATATCCTTTGTCATGCTTGTTTATCCGTTGTCATTAATTTTTTAAGTAGGTTAGACTCTGCTAATCAAGTTAACCTAAGAAGAAAAAAATGTACGAAGAAATTAAATGTAGAATTATCTATGAAGAACAGCTCACAGAAACATTTAAGATAAGAACTGAGGTTTAGAAGAAATATCTCTTGTCACCATTTAAACTCCTACTTGATTTACAGAAACAACAATATTGGACAACAAAAATGGAAATTAGTGAACTATAACTAGCTAGTTTAAAGATATAGATAGATTTTGCGGATGGTCTCTTGTACAAGTTTGTGTTATGACAAACGTCTGTGTTATGTAATTGTAATCCTGTTTTTCTAATGTTATTTAACCATACGTTATTTCAGTATCAAGTCTGTTGTGGAGCTTTGCTATCCTAGACATCTGTCTTCAAATTGTTATAATTCATTTTTTATCTATCTTTACGATTTGAATCAGTTTGATCTATTCCTTCTTCTTTCTTCTGTGTTCGCCCACTATGAATTCAGGTGTAGTCAGGGCGCCTAGCTTCTTTTGGCTGATTTTTGCATGAAGGCCTGCTTTTCTTATTACATCTGTAACCATCCTATTTAGATCCATGATTTAGTTCATTTAGGATTCATTATGTTTTTCTGTATTGTCCCTGAAGAAGACTTATAGTCGATACTTTGGATTTTTGCTAGTTGTAATATTTTATTATTCATTTTGCTTGCTTATGTGATACCATACATACGTGTTTTTGTCCTCAAACGCCCATTTATTATGTATTACCGCAACTTCCATTGGTTTTCCAGATCTGATCTGATCCGCTCTGACCATATCAGATTTGTAGGTTTCCGCACATCGCTTTTCTTATTAACAGTGTACCCCGCCATACAGCAGGCCTTCTCCGACTTCAGAGGTCCTTAATATATTTAATATTTGATATATTTAAGTTTGATAAATTTTGTTTTTATACTTGTGTCATCTAATGTCTTTGCTTGTAATATTGTTCTATTACTATTTGTATGTAGAAATTTTATTATGTTAAAACAATTTTACACCTTGTTTACTCTCGCATCCTGTTTCCTTCTAACAACAATATAGAACATTTAGCAGATATACCAGCAGTCATTGGTCAGTATTTTTCTTGTCTATTTAGGGTTTTGTGAAGTTTTGCGGTTGTAGAGTTGTCGTTTTTGGTGGTGTTATTTGTATGCTCGTAGATTTGTGATTTTTTATTTTTTCTTGATGCTTGTAAAGAAAATGAGGGATGATTTTAACCAAAATATTTGTTGTTGCTTCTGAAAATGGGGGATGATTATTTTTGGTTTGGTTTACGCTAATTCAGTTGAATGTAGCACCATTGCAAGAAACAGGAAGTGTTGATATTTATTGTAGCGACCTTTGATGGGAGAATGATACCATATCAATAAATTTAGTCTCTGGTTGACATCTTTCTGCCTTTACAGGCTATATTATGTAAGTTGTTTTGTTTAATGAGGTTGAGGTAAACATAACAGAAATGACAATGATACAAGCGACTAGCAAGACCAGTCTGGAGTGAGAAAAGTCTTTTATAATTGTTTCACAGGATTCCAAGTACATTGTTGCCACCTCATACCCCGATGTATCATTTCATGCATTCAGCTCCTAATCTTCTCATTGCAATAAGTTTCACATTTATTCTAATTTAACTTTTGATCTCCATCTTCATGTACTGCAGTCAGGAACCTCCTGTTTCTACGAAGAATTTCAACACCTGTATCATGCATTGAAGTATTTTGGACATATAAAGAGACACAAAGAGTTGGATAAGACCATTATGGAAGGAGGCATCCCAGCAAAGAGGAGAATAGGAAGACCACAGGGAAGATGGATTCAGGATACAACTGATGATTTGAGTAAGATGGCTGCAGAGGTGGGACATCTGACCTGTGAGAGAGAGAAATTCCGAAGGATTGTTAAGATAACAAAGATCTGCCCAGGACAAGCTATTTGATGATGATGATGTATCATTCCATGAACTCCGTAGCTCAGGAAAACAAACACTCCCTAAGAGTCTAAGGAAAAAAATGCACTTGTGATTATTCCTCATAATGGAAGACTGAAAAGAATACAGAAGAAAAATATGTTTCTACAAAATCAGTGTATTTTTTCATTCAGTTATTTTATTTTTTACTGCTGGACTCATTGTTATAGCAATGTATACTGCATCCGCCAGTGTACAGACTTTCTGTCATCATAAAATATAGAGTGAGCCTGTACATCGACTCAGATGGGTTGATTGATTGATAGGACCATCATCATTGCACTTCGATGAGTAACCATGTGTGCTCCATCTCTTTCTTACACTGGAAGATCTCCGCGTTAGTGCACAAACTTCATAGCACCGGCAAGGGTCTCTGATGTAATTTAGAAGATGGTGAAAATATTTTGTAGTAATTTAATTTTTAAAGAATCTTTCTAATGAATTTTGCCTGAGTTGTGGGTTTCCAGCCTGTTCTCTCTCTCGATTTTGAACTGCCAAGGGTTCTTTTACATACTCAACTTGAACACAGGTCATACGTTTTATCGCCCATCACTTATAGGACTAGGAGCATGATCTCACCTACACTTGAGATCAGATATCTCTGGAAAAATATCCTGATGGATCCACGCAGGAGCAAACCGAGTACCTTTGGAACGAGAGGCGAGCACCTAGCCTCTAAGCCACAGAGATTCAGGAGGGTGAAGGGTTAAATAATCAAGCGATTGAACTGAGGACTAGACATAAGAAGCATTTGAACATTACACACTTTGATAAACACAAATATCTCAACATATAAATAATAATGAATTGATAAACTATACTGAATGAATTATTGATTCTTCTTCCTTCTTTCTTACTTTTCTCTACTCCTGTCTTTTCACAGCATCAGGATATTTATAGAACAGGATTTTGTGTGTGCCCTTTTATAAATGGTGTCATTCACTGTCTTTGTTATTTCTGAGGTCCACCTTTTGTGTGGACAGCCTTTTGCTTTGTATCCAATGTTTCGGAGTAACATTGCTTTTTGAGGCTGACTGTCTGTTGGTAATCTGCTTACGTGTCCAAACCATTTAATTTGTTGTTTCTTGATGAAGTTCAGTACTGATGTTGTACCCATTTTTTTCCTGTGACGTAATTTTTCTATCATTCTTTTCCTAATTTTCTTATATCTTTTGATGTCAATGTCCAAGTTTGATACTGATAGCATAATGTTGGGAGAAAGATTGTGCTATATAATGCTCAGTGTTCACGGTGACATGCTTGCGTTAAACAATATGTGCCATTTGCCCTATGATTTGATTTGTTTTATTGCATCTATGTTGAATTTTGTTAATTATTCTTCCATTTGCTGAGAAAATGCTGAGAAAATGGTACATCAAGTGTATGTTTTACTGAATATAATGATAATCTGCTTATATGTCTGAACCATTTAATTTGTTGTTTCTTCTGAATTATTTATTATTGTCTTGTTTTAGTTTTTTATCCTGTGCCAGGTGTGTTACATCTATAGTTGTTAGTCTTTGATGTCGCAGAAGATCTGTGATATTATCTTCTTCTTCTTCGAACGCTTCATATCGACTAGCTGTTAACCATTCTGTGAGATTTCTATGTGATATGAGACTAAAAACGATTGTACATTGGATCAGTTATGCGCCTACAAGTAGGCCAGCCCATTCGATTTCTGCGATGCTTTCTATTTACTAGGGTAGCTTCCCTAAGTCCTACATCAGTCACCTTGTAGGTCGCAGTGGTACTATTCTTTGCTTTCCTTGCAGGTCCCAGCACCACACGGGCATAATATTATCTATGCATCCAGTTGTTGGCCTTCCTCCTGTGGCTCTGCGCTGTGTTGCTGGTTGATATAGGCACAATATAGTAGTAGATTTGGTTTCATTCTCATTAGGTGACCGAACCATTTTTTTCGGTTCTCGTTTAATATGTTGGATGCATGGTGTGATTCCAACAATATTTATTGATTATTAATGACATAAATGTGTCAACATTTTTTTGCAGGGAATTGTTTTATAATTGTTTTGAAGTCAGTGATATAATTTCCATGTCAATCAGTCACAGCCAGTTCAAACTCTGCTGTGCATCATTTGTGCTACAAAATTGATTTTTTATTAGCTTACATTTTTAAAGTGAGCATTTCTCATATTGCACATGAACAATATGAGATCATTTTACATTAAAAACAGAGATTTCAAGATGCCTGCAATTATTTTGCTGTACAACATAGTGTCTCAAATTTTATCACCAAGAAGAATGTAGTTTTTTAGTTGCTGATAATCATTTAGATCACCATCATAGTGCTGACATGTTTTGTTCAGCTCATCTGTACGGATTGACTGAAGAAGTAAAAGAGATTTCAAATTCATTAATAAACTTCTACACATTTTGTTAGGTCAGAGAATCTAAAAGGAAAGGATATTTCCACCGTGAATTTTTCATTTTTATTTATATCTCTTTTCTTAGTCCATCATATCCAGTAAAAGATACACATCCCTTTTGTTTCCATCGTTATTGGTTACTGAACTGACATCAAGCACTTTGGGTAGACCCATCAGTGCTTGGTCTCCCTCAAAGATGTCAAAGGGTGTGCATACTGATGGTTCCTGAGGTTTTCTGGTTAAACACACTCCTCTCTTTACCTCTCAAGCATCCAGCTCTACTTGAATTCCAATACTCCTTAAATCGCTGGATTCACCATAAATTTTAGTGCCCTCATCCAACAGTAGGTCGTCAAGAGACCAAAGAACATCCCCCTTATCCATCCTAAACTCCTAAACAATCAATGCTTTTGATGCAAGTCTATCCGCTCTCTCGTTGCCGCGAACACCCTCATGACCAGGACGTTAGATCTACATGAGTCTGGAGTTTGTAAGCCTCTATGGACGATATCTATTCATACCGCAACCTGTCATTCTGGATCTTCAAAAGCATTGTCGGAGAGTCAGAAACAACAACAATGGGCCTAGTAACCATTTTCAGAGAGCTGATGAAGGGCAGCAGTAATGGCCTCAACCTCCATCCTCATACTGGAAGTAGTTGCCTCGTTTGCTTCACTTCATTCTTGTACAATGCTACTATGCGCTTTGGCCAAGAAACCCCAGCCTGACTTCAAAATCGCCTTTGCTCAGTAAACAAACCACAGGGTATGAAAGTAGGTTCCTTATGTATTTGTATAAATATATATATAAATAAAGTTATCTTCTTCTTTTGGTTCGTTCTTACGATCAATTTTAATCACTCTTTGTGATATGTTTGATCTTTGCCAAGAACATGTATAGTTGCACATTGGTTTGGTAGGCCCTCAACGCATAGACTTCTACACGTTTAGGACATGTGCATCCGATTTCAGCCAAACCTCCTTAGTCGCCTCTTACACATGCATGGCAGGTAACAGTGGTTATATTCTTTACACCCCAAATGTGGGCCCGGTAACCACTCGGACGAAATAAAGTTATGATATCAATGTAGTCTTGTAGCATATAATGCTGTAGCTGTGCAGAGACTTCACAATACTAGACTTTAGTATTTGGAAATTAGCTTACTAGTTGACTTCTTTTTTTATTAATACACTTTTACAGCTGGACTAACTGAAAGATCTCACATTCATTTATCAGCAATCTCTCTCTCTCTTTTTTTTATCTTATTATTTCTCATTCCCATTAGAACATAGAACTGCATCTAATCATTAACATTTATATACTATTTTTTAAGATATGATCTCTGTGGTGTAGAGATTAGGCGCTCGTCTCTCGTGTCAAAAGTACCAGGTTTGCTCCTCGTGGAGCCATCTGGATATTTTTTCCCGAGACCCTGATCTCAGTGTAGGTGAGATCGAGTTCCTAGTCCTTTTGTAGATGGACGATAAAACGTAGGTCCCATGTTCAATTTGAGCAGGTAAAAGAGCCCTTGATAGTTCAAAATCAAGATTAGCAGGCCGTAAAGCCGCTGCCTGGAAAAATTCGTTAGAAAAGATTCAAAATACAATTCCTACAAAAATAGTTTCACCATCTTCAAAATTACATTGGGGACCCTCGCCGGTGCTAGGAAGATGAACTCACCCGTGCTAGGAAGATGAACTCGCCCGTGCTAGGAAGATGAACTCGCCCGTGCTAGGAAGATGAACTCGCCCGTGCTAGGAAGATGAACTCGCCGGTGCTAGGAAGATGAACTCGCCGGTGCTAGGAAGATGAACTCGCCCGTGCTAGGAAGATGAACTCGCCGGTGCTAGGAAGATGAACTCGTCGGTGCTAGGAAGATGAACTCGCCGGTGCTAGGAAGATGAACTCGCCCGTGCTAGGAAGATGAACTCGCCGGTGCTAGGAAGATGAACTCGTCGGTGCTAGGAAGATGAACTCGCCGGTGCTAGGAAGATGAACTCGCCCGTGCTAGGAAGATGAACTCGCCCGTGCTAGGAAGATGAACTCGCCCGTGCTAGGAAGATGAACTCGCCGGTGCTAGGAAGATGAACTCGCCGATGCTAGGAAGATGAACTCGCCGGTGCTAGGAAGATGAACTCGCCGGTGCTAGGAAGTTCATCTCTTTTCAAAAGACTGCACCCTTGCTCAATATCGCTTTCCTCACAACTCTGTCATCAGCTAGTTTTTCCCATTTTCTCGGACTGATAAAAACGTTTTTCATTGAGGCCTTGCAGACATCCTTATTATATAAGATTTTTGAATACAGTATTCCTAATAGAACATTGTGTCCTCAAATTGTTCCCAAACTCTATTTCAGTTTTTCATTGTAGTTTCTGTAACAAAACTTTTAGCATCAGTTTGGTTTATTAGCACTAGCTCAACACTTGATAGCCTGGGAGAAAGATGTCTTATAAAACACAAATTTGTACAAAGGAGTTACTGATACAATATTTTTAAACATAAAATTCCATTTGAAAGTACCACTTCTACTGAGTTATACTGTAGCATACTGTCAAATCTGATAGATTATAGAGAGGCTTTCAGAGCTGACTTATGGTCTGTATAATTTAAAAAAAATATTTATTACTTTTGAATTAACTCTTTCCGCATCAGTTGCCACACACTGCATCACAGTGTATTCCGTTGAACACCAATCGCTGCACACTGCGCCATTCGTGTTGTTTCCCTTATACAAGTCTTTCTAGTTTTATTTCTATTATTTTACTTCTACTACTTTTTAAAACCTTGTTATTCTAATAGGTTGTCCAGATTTCTTCAAATTTGTATATAATAAGATATATATGTTTATTTATTGACAAGTAGTAATTTAAAAAAAAAAAAATCTTTTTGTGGCTTGCTTTGAATTAACTGTGTGCAACTGAGGAAATAACTGTGTACAGAAAGAGGTAATATACCAGTGCTCCAACCACTTTGCTAAACCAATACCAATTAATGTGTGTAAGAAACCAAATATTTTCTATTTACAAGAGAATAAGGTGTTTTAAGAACCTCAGGAGAAGCACCGGAGTCATTGAATATGATTAATAAATAGAAAGTTAACAAGTAATAGGGTTCAAAAGATTTGTTCAAATTCTTTGTTTGGTGATTTGTTTTTCTGGAAGCCCCAATACTTGTTCATTTTTTATTTACAGAGGTTAGACATATCAGTTGTCCATGATGTACATATATAAGTACAGATGATTGTATGTACATTTTTTTCCCGATCCAGAAGCACTTGAGCTGAAAGCTCTTGGCTCGGTGTCATGACATCGTAACCCTTCGGCTCGGTGCCACGAACACCGTAAATCTGGGGAACCTGTAGCTTTTCTGCCAGTCCGCGGAGTTGAACCCGCACTTACAGAGGACTAGTCACCCGTAGTCCAACACGCTACGAACACGCTGGGCACGCGGGCATTGTATGTACATTAAATATGATTGTTTACTTCTTCTATTGCAGCTATCCAAAGATTGAATTCTTTCAGTCCAATCAACTTAGGAACTTGATGGTCGATATTCTCTTCATTTTTGCTAAAGAAAATGCGGACGTCTCTTATCAACAGGTTACTGTATACTACCATCATAATTGGTTTTTGTTTATTTTTCAGATTTATTTATGTGCTTGTTTCTTTATATTATTTTTATTTGTGTGTTCAGTTTGTATGTTTTGTTTATGTGTTTTTTTAAAAAAATTATTAATTATTTTTTTTAATAAAGTGAATAAAATAGTCACTTTCATCCGGGGAAAAATGGTCACTTTAATTGAAAAAAAAGTTCACTTTTCTCTAAAATTAACACAAATTTTGTTAATTATAATAATAATACTGATAATGCCAAATTATCATAGATTAAACGTTGACTTAATACTGAACTTTATTGATAAAAATATAATGTAATGTGTAGATATGTGGTATATGTTAATAAGGTATTATTTATTTAAGTCACATTTGTTTTCATCATATAGATTTTGCTGATCCTCACAACTTAGTCACTTTGAGAACAGATGTTTAACTTAGTCATTTTGTTTGGGCCACATTCTTTATCTTGTTGTACAGTTCAGTGCAGTTCTTCTGATTGACATCCTCACACAATGGACAAGTCTGATGTGTACCATCCTCCAATACAGTAGTAATCTCAGTGTTACCACACACACTTTACCCAAATGTTGACACTTCTCTGTCCACCCTGCTGGAAGTACCGGCATGTTTGGCATGCTTCACCCCCATTTCAGTCATCATCATCATTAAGTGCCATGCTAACAGACATAGGTTATCATGTTCTTCCACAACTCTTTCTTGTTCTAACTATCAGTTCTGATACTGTTTTCACACTATGACATGATGTTAAGCTGTTTAAAATCATATCCTTCTGTCGACCTCTAAGTCCCGTATGTCTCTCAAAACAGGTAAATTTATGTTAACCTTTTCATAAATGTTGAAACTTCTGTATTTAAATTTTGGCCATGCTTCACCCCATTTCAGTCATCATCATCAAGTGCCATGCCAACGGACATAGGTTATCATGTTCTTCCACAACTCTTTCTTGCTCTATCAGTTCTGATACTGTTTTCACACTATGACATGATGTTAAGCTGTCTAAAATCATATCCTTCTGTCGACCTCTATCTCTCTTCCCATGTATCTTGCATGTTGTCACACAGTATTTACTTTTCTCTTTTCATAACATGTCCAGGAATGTTTTTTAAATGTGTTTGAAAAGATCTGTTTTTGCTTGCTTTCTTGAGAACCGCCATTTCAATCAGGTGGGTCGCTTGTGTGTTGCGGGCCTACAAGGGAGTAAAGAATAGTAACACTGTGATGTGAGACCTAGAAATGTGAAGTAACAGGCACTTTCTACCCTAAGGTTTGAAAAAGCTACGGAAAATGTTATTTATTTATTTATACCACACCACATTACAATACAACAACACAAACCCAAACTGAAACTCTTTCTTATTGACCAAAAGATCATCTCGCTGGCTTGTTGGCTGACTGACTAACCAACTAACTCACTAACTAAACATCTTCTCATCATCATCATGTGTTATGCATGTATCATGCTAATGTAGTATAGCCTCTCCTTTCCCCACCTGTCAATCAATTGTTCATGTTTCCATTTCACATCTAATTCCCATCATTATCATTGACTATATTTGTTCTATTTTCACTAAAATTATTTGATTGTTTTTAACTTCATATTTTCATAGATATTTTTCCCATTTTATTTCATTTACTGGATTCCTTGACTGACATATTGTTTTATTGTGCATGTTATTTTAACAATAATTCTGCAGGGAATGCATGAACTGCTTGCTCCACTTATCTTTGTCCTGCATTGTGACCACCAGGCTTTTCTGCATGCTTGTGAGATAGATACTGAGCTGTAAGTATTATATGTGTATGTAAGTATTATATGTGTATGTAAGTACTATATGTGTGTTTGTATGTATTATATGTGTGTGTGTAAGTATTATATTTGTGTGTGTAAGTATTATATGTGTGTTTGTAAGTATTATATGTGTGTGTGTAAGTATTATATGTGTGTGTGTAAGTATTATATGTGTGTGTAAGTATTATATATATGTGTGTGTAAGTATTATATGTGTGTGTGTAAGTATTATATGTGTGTGTGTGTGTAAGTATTATAAGTGTGTGTGTGTAAGTATTATATGTGTGTGTGTAAGTATTATATGTGTGTGTGTAAGTATTATATGTGTGTATGTAAGTATTATATGTGTGTGTAAGTATTATATGTGTGTGTAAGTATTATATGTGTGTGTAAGCATTATATGTGTGTGTAAGTATTATATGTGTGTGTAAGTATTATATGTGTGTGTAATATATATATGTGTGTATGTAAGTATTATATGTGTGTATGTATTTATATATTGTGTGTAAGTATTATATGTGTGTGTGTGTGGCATATGTGTGTGTAAGTATTATATGTGCTTAAGTGTTATATTTGTGTGTAAGTGTCATAGTTGTCTGTAAGTGCCATAGTTGTGTGTAACTGTCATAGTTGTGTGTGTCATAGTTGTGTGTAAGTGTCATAGTTGTATGTAAGTGCCATAGTTGTATGTAAGTGTCATAGTTGTGTGTAACTGTCATAGTTGTGTGTAAGTGCCATAGTTGTGTGTAAGTGCCATAGCTGTGGTGTAACTGTCATAGTTTGTAAGTGTCATAGTTGTGTCTAGTTGTGGTGTCTTAGTTGTATGTAAGTGCCATAGTTGTATGTAAGCATTTGGCCATAGTTGTATGTAAGTACCATAGTTGTGTGTGTCATAGTTGTGTGTGTCATAGTTGTGTGTGTCATTGTTGTGTGTAAGTGCCATAGTTGTGTGTAAATGTCATAGTTGTGTTTAAGTATTTAAGCTCTCTAACATTTTTGAAAGTTCCTGATGGTTTATTTTGTCGGACGCCTTTGTGTATATAGCACAAGTATAAGTCTGTTTTTACTTCTATTGATCTTTCTATTAGTGTTCTTGTAATATAGATATAGCGTTGCCTGTACCCTTGCCTTCAACAAACCCACACTGTTCTTCACTGATTTCTGATCTTATTCTGCTTCTCATCCTTCTCATTATTATCCTCAGTAGTATCTTTGTCATATGGCTCACAACACTGATAGTGCTGTGATCTTTGCAATCGACTGCTCTTGATTTCTTTTGTAAAGCAATAAATATGGACTTTAGTAGATCTTTTGGAACATAACCACTGTCATATATGTCGTTTAAAAGTTTTGTTATCACTTCCGTTCCTAGATTTCCTAGAGTTTGAATTTTTTCTGCTGTTGTCTTATCTGGACCTGGAGACTTTCCCCTCTTAATATGTTTTATGGCATCTTCAACTTCAGCTGCAAGTATTGGTGGTCACTGGTATATTTAGTTCTGCTCTGTCATCATCGTAGAGTTCTTCAATATATTCCGTCCATTTTCTAATTATGTTTTCTTCCCCCATTAATATTGCACCTACTTTGGATTTTAGACATCCAGTTTGCCAGTGTGTTTTTCTTCCTGTGATTTCATTTATTTGTTTGTGCAAGGATGTTGTGTCTTTATTATGCTGTTTTTACATTTTTGTTGCATCTAGATTGAGCCAGTTTTTTAGAGCACATTCATATTAACATATAAGAGTGTACTTAGAAGAAGAAGATCATCATGCTTTAGTTTGCCCTGGGCAGAACTTTGTCTGCTACCCTAACATTCTTTCAGAATTTGTCTCTGTCATAGACCAGATGTCCCATCTTTGCAGCCACTATGCTCATATTGTCAGTCATATTGTCAATCCATCTTCTTCTTGGTCTTCCTATTCTATTCTTTGCCTAGATGGCCCCTTCCATAATGGTCTTTTTCAATCTTTATGCCTTTTTATATGTTCAAAATACCCCAATTCTCTTCATCAGCCAGTTTTTATTTGAGTTCCTTCTGGATAGATCTAGTTGTTCTCTTCTTTGTTCATGGTATAATAGGAACTTTTATGTAACACTAGATTCAAAAGCCAACGCCGGTTCCAAGCCCGGATTAAAAAGGAAGAGGACTTGTGCGTGAGGCTAGCTACCTCATCACAAGAAATTGAAAGAGCTACAGAAACTTGCAAGAAAGGACGCCATACAGGTAAACAGACCAGCCAGGTGGTGTGCGGTGCACCTAGTGCATCAATGACGGTTGCTGATGAAAGCCGCTTTGCGGAAGTCAGCAACCCGACTCTTACATTACTTGGCTCAAAAACACACACTAAAATTGGATTTTGGAATGTGAGAACGATGGCCACGGCTATAGAGAGTTATGGAGAAGTTACTTGTAGGCCCTATCTAACGTATATCGGTACAAGAGGAATTATTATTATTATATTATATTCAAAAGCCTATGTATGCTTTCCCATTGTCTTGTTAAATTGAAGAAGAAGAAGATACCGGTTTCCAAAATAATACAAGCAAAAAATATTGTTATTGTTTAAAAAATGGAATTCATATTGTTACTTATGTAATTTTATATTTATAAGAACATAAAAATGTGTCGCCCACTATCCCATTAATTTAGCTCTCACATCCGGTGCCCTAGCTTCTTCACCCTAATTATATTGTGATGTTGAACTATGATTACAGTTCTAATTTATTATAAACTAATTATAGTTTTTTATTCACAAATTCTCTCACACAGCTGCCATCGAGAGTAAGTACATTTTTGTTTGTTTAGTTCTGTACTGCTATTGACTGTCATGTAACTTACATCTTGTATTTACATTTTAACTTCACATAATCTTCTTCTTCTTCTTTTGTCGTCACACTGCTACCGGGTTGTTGCCCAGTGTCGTGGTTTTCTGTTTTTGTCTTGTGCTGTTCTGGTGGCTTGTGTGATTGTTATCTTTGCTCTTTCACAGGATTCTGCTACGCCATCTAACCATCTTTTCCGTGGTCTTCCTCTTGCCTTCTTTCCCGATGTTCTGTTGTAGAAGACTCTGTATACTGTGGAGTTTGGATGCATTCTTATTAAGTGGCCAAATCACTTCATTCTTTGTTTATCTATGTAATTCAAGCACGGTTTGTGCCAACTTTCTTTCTTATGCTGATGTTGGTGATTCTGTCTTTTCTTGTGTTGTTGGTAACTTTTCGCGCAATGCATTTCACATGTAGTTATTTTTGTGACTGCGCTTTGCTCAATGTCCATGTTTGGCTCTGGTAACACAAAGTAGGTATATAAAAATGCTGTTGATCATCTGTTGCTTAGCTGCCTGTGAAATTTTTGGGTGCCTTAACAATGGGGCTAGCTGGTAGGTTACAGCATTTGCTTTTTGTACTCTAGCCTCTATCTCTCTATCCAGTTTTCCGTCTTCTGTGAATATGCTTCCTAAGTATTTGAATTCTTTCACTTGGTTTATTTTAGTGCCATTGACATGGATGTCTAGATTATTATGTTTTCTTCCCATATTCATTATTTCTGTTTTAGTGTTGTTGATTTTCATGTCACATAATATTCAATGCACATAAATCCATAGTTTTCCTAACCATGTAACTCAACCATGTAACCCAACCATGTAACCTAACTGTGTAACCTAATCATGTAACTCAACCATTAACAAACATTTCACAGATATAAACATATATATTAACTATAGTTGATCAAAAGGCCAGCTTATAAATCTCTAATTGGTATAACCCTTCACATTAGCCTACCTACCGTGGTTGGAGGGTTTGTGTGTCTTGATGATCCTTCAGACTATGTCGGCCGGAGTCTAACTCCTGGCAGGTCTAACCAAGCTGAACAGACTGAAGGTGAAAGGCCAGACCAAACAAATGAGAGTAGGATAGGACCCCATAAGGTGAAAGCGCAGAACCTACCGGCGAGTGGTAAATGCTCTGGTTGCAACCAACCCATCCCCCAGCTATGGGACAAATAGCAGTAGTCCTCTCTCTCTCCTTGAGGATGACATCCTTTTTCTTGTCTTGTCTTCTACTTCTATGACACTTCCCCCAAGTATATGGAGATTAAAACTAAAGTGTAGATTAAAACTAAAGTGTCCAGGGAGCACACACTGCATATAAGCCTGGGTTGGTGAGCCCAGTGACAGAAGGCTGACGACACCAAGAGTAGGACGACTCCAGACAAACCTGGAAAGACAGATCTCACAACAGGGAACTGCTACAGTCTAGAGAACAAACTCAACAAAAGTGTCATCAGAAACGAAATGTGTCAGCCATTATTGGTGGGGAGGAATCAACACATATGAATGACTTAATGGTCTAATAGGACTAAGAGCTTGATCTCACCTACATTGAGATCAGGGATCTCTGGAAAAATATCATGATTGCTGCATGTAGAGGAACTAATTGAGTATACTTTAAGTGAGAGACTAGCACCTTGCCACAGCGACCATGTAAATATACTGGGATTTTCTGCATGACTATTCTCCTCCGCCATTGCTGCCTAAGATTACTTAGTTAGTTAGTTTGTTCCTTTAGTGCCAAAGGGCGGCACATAGGGCAGAGGTTTTAGATCTCCATGTGATACGGTTCTTTGCTAGCAGTTGGAGATCTTGTATGGTTTACATCCCAATAGTTTACTTTCTTGTTGGATGGTTCTTCAAAGAGTGGTCTTTGGTCTTCTACGTTTTCTTTTCCCAACTGGTGACCACATAAGGACTTGTCGATTTAGTCTCTTTTCGTCTGATCTGTTCAATTGTAAATGTTGGATCATGGGGATTCATGGTGGGATCTTTAAGGATATCTTGTATTGAGAGTTAGTTTCTGGCCAAAAAAAACTATGTGATGATCCATCAGTTACTATAATGCATACAAGAGACTTGCTTGAAAGACATACACCCAACTTGAAGGAGCTTGTCCAGCTCAGATCCATACTCCTAGAGATATTTTATCAAGACAACTTTACCTTGTTTTGCCAGCCATTTATATAGCGTTAGTATTGACCACATAATTTGTGTTTGAATCCAACAAATTTTTTTTTCCAGAAACGTGATGAAAGAAATGCTGGATCCCACATATTTAGAACATGATGCATAGTAAGTAATGGCGGGAGAGTTGATGTGTTATTAGATTGGCTTGATGGTTAGTGTTTGTAAGTTGTTGATTGTTGGTTGTGTTGTCAGTTAAATGGTTTATATATTTTAATGGTTCACTGCTTGCATGGGTGGTTGACTTTTTGGTTTTGTAGTTGTGGAGGAGCATCTGGCCGAATGGATCACGAGCTCCTATTTGAGATACCGGTTCGATCCCTGGTAAGGTCACAGATATTTTTTTCTGTTAGGGGCATAAAGAAAAATCCTAACCTGAACAGTTTCATGGTGACTGCCATGTGGCCATTAAATTACTCAGGCTCATGTTCTCCCCCTACCCACCTAAAAGCAGTATTATGCAGGTAGTAAAGAAAGTAGTTGGTTGTTGGTTTGGTGATGTAGTTGATTGACTCACTGGTAGCATAGGTAGTTCTTCTACATTTCCGTCATTGCAAAAAAATAAAGTAGTCAGGGATTGACACATAGGTCAACAACAAAATCTCTACACTTAATCGATGTGTGACCATTATTCTCAAGGTTCCACAAGTCTGGCCCACACTGGGATCCATTGTTATTTGCTAGGTTGTCTTTGATCTGCTTCATTTTCTTCTTCTCTCTCTGAGTTCCTTGTGTGACAGTTCTTGTGATGGTTTCTAGATTGCTTCTGAGTATGTGCCCCATCCAACTCCATTGTCTGGCTTTATCTCTGTGGGAACTTCCTCTTGGTTGCACCTGTTGAGTAGTAGGGAGTTGAATGGTTGGTGTTGTAGGTGGTTGACTAGGTTTTAGTGTTAGTGGTGGTAGTTGATTGGTTGGTTGTGTAGATGGTGGTGGTTGATTGGTATGTTGGTCGTGTTGGTTGATTGGTTGGTAGTGTAAGTGGTTGATTGGTTGGTAGTGTAAGTGGTTGATTGGTTGGTAGTGTAAGTGGTTGATTGGTTGGTAGTGTAGATGGATGGATGGATCTAATGTGTTGACTTATTGCTTGTTTTTGTATGTGTATCTTATTGTAGTGTTTCTGCTTATCTTATGGCTATTCTCTCTTCCCAGTACAATGTTCTGTCAAGTCATGAAAACAGTGGAGCCATGGTACTTGTCCAGAGATTGGTTCACCAACCAATCCAAGGTAAGCCAGGTTTATATCTTAGAGAGAAAATAATGAATGATTTTCAATGTACCTACAGGCTTATCACCTAGAGAAAAAGTAATGAATGCAGGGAACTTCCAGGTTTATGTCCTAGAGTAGAGAGTCTAAAGGTGAAGGATTGACTTCATTGCAGTTCTCTTTTTTTTTTTTTCCCGATCCAGAAGCACTTGAGCTGAAAGCTCTTGGCTCGGTGTCATGGACATCGTAACCCTTCGGCTCGGTGCCACGAACACCGTAAATCTGGGGAACCTATAGCTTTTCTGCCAGTCCGCAGAGTTGAACCCTCACTTACAGAGGACTAGTCACCCGTAGTCCAACGTGCTACGAACACGCTGGGCACGCGGGCGCAGTTCTCCATATGGCTCCATCCCTGTCTGTAGAAATGGCATGCCACCTGCCGAGAGTGTTGCATAAAGCATGAACTCCGTAGCTTCATAAAAAATCTCATTAAAAACATTTCACATGTGATTCAGTTTGATGTCCTACCGGCAACTCCTGCAACTCCTGCAACCAAACTAATATCAAGTGTCGTGCTTGTACTTGTTGAAGTCGAGAGGAGGTAGTTGATGCTTGGGTAACTCAGTTACACCATAAAAATTGTTCAGGCATGTGTCTTAGAGAGTCATATCGTGGTAGACTTCATGGTAGAAGATGTCATCCTCTGTATCAGCTCCAGTCACCAGTTTGACCTGCAGCAAGGATTGTCACTCCAGAATAAGCCATTACAGCCACAACAGACAATGTGACTCAGCACAGAACAAACTACATACGCAAAACCTATTGTCTCCTGAGATAAAGAGGCTGCAAAACCTATTGTTTCCTGAGACAAAGAGGCTGCAAAACCTATTGTCTCCTGAGATAAAGAGGCTGCAAAACTTATTGTCTCCTGAGACAAAGAGGCTGCAAAACCTATTGTCTCCTGAGACAAAGAGGCTGCAAAACCTATTGTCTCCTGAGACAAAGAGGCTGCAAAACCTATTGTCTCCTGAGACAAAGAGGCTGCAAAACCTACTGTCTCCTGAGACAGAGAGACTGCAAAACCTATTGTCTGCTGAGACAAAGAGGCTGCAAAACCTATTGTCTCCTGAGACAAAGAGGCTGCAAAACCTATTGTCTCCTGAGACAAAGAGGCTGCAAAACCTATTGTCTCCTAAGACAAAGAGGCTGCAAAACCTATTGTCTCCTAAGACAAAGAGGCTGCAAAACCTATTGTCTACTGAGACAAAGAGGCTGCAAAACCTATTGTCTCCTGAGACAAAGAGGCTGCAAAACCTATTGTCTACTGAGACAAAGAGGCTGCAAAACCTATTGTCTCCTGAGACAAAGAGGCTGCAAAACCTATTGTCTACTGAGACAAAGAGACTGCAAAACCTATTGTCTCCTGAGACAAAGAGGCTGCAAAACCTATTGTCTACTGAGACAAAGAGGCTGCAAAACCTATTGTCTACTGAGACAAAGAGGCTGCAAAACCTAATGTCTCCTGAGACAAAGAGGCTGCAAAACCTATTGTCTCCTGAGACAAAGAGACTGCAAAACCTATTGTCTCCTGAGACAAGAGGAGCTGCAAACCTATTGTCTCCTGAGACAAAGAGACTGCAAAACCTATTGTCTCCTGAGACAGAGACAGAAGATGAATCTATGCAAGCAATATTTAGGAAAACTTTAGAATTAAAACAATTTGTAGAGCTATTGTCAGTTTTAACAATAGAATATCTTTTGTTTCAGAATGGGTCCGTGAGAAGCCTGGAACGAATCAATGCAATACCATTTAGCAAGTCTCAAGATTTGAACCCATCCAGTGTCATTGTAGCTAAACTGACTCGAATCCAGGATGAAATTCTTAAAACTGTTGACCCTGAACTTCACCAACATCTAGAGCAGCTGGAGATTGTGCCCCATATTTATGGAATGTGAGTCCTTTTGTTTTCATTTATTGTTGATCTTATGTGAGATGTCAACACAATATCAAGGGTTGCAGATAGCGACTATGATAACACTTGGGGCTAGTGCTCACATGCCTGGACAATTTCTAGGGTATGAGGCCATCTTGAAAAAACTCCACTACCACAGTTCACACGGTTTGCATTTGGACAACAGGAGACCCTGATCCTTTATTCAGGATCTAAATTGCAAGTACCACTGAAGTTGGAGTAAGGCCCGCCTGAATAGTGAGGGACACTGATGATAAGAAAAGCAAGCCTTCATGCAAAAATCAGTCAAAGGTAATCAGACATATTAGGTGCCCCGAATTCATAGCAGGCGAATGAGGAAAAACATCCCAAACAAAACTGATCTGATCTAGACAAGAAACAGACATGTTCTGATCTGATCTAGACAAGAAACAGACATGTTCTGATCTGATCTAGACAAGAAACAGACATGTTCTGATCTGATCTAGACAAGAAACAGACATGTTTGTGATCTGATCTAGACAAGAAACAGACATGTTCTGATCTGATCTAGACAAGAAACAGACATATTGATCTGATCAACAGAAACAGACATTTCTGATCTGATCTAGACAAGAAACAGACATGTTCTGATCTGATCTAGACAAGAAACAGACATGTTTGTGATCTTATCTAGACAAGAAACAGACATGTTCTGATCTGATCTAGACAAGAAACAGACATGTTTGTGATTCATCATAGCTAACATGTAGTGTGGAGATGACATTTGATCAGATCTGATGCTAGGTGGAGATACTGGCACAGACCTGGATCAGAGAAATCACCTTCATTTTTATAACTGGGTTTGCTGAAGTCAGGAGGGATGAACAAGCTGATAGTTTGAGTGGCATGGCTATGATATCGGAGGTCACTGCATTGGACCAAAATTACATTCTTAAAGCATTGAGTCTTTCCGAGCACAGGAGTTACAGGATTGTAAATCCCATGCACTGATTAGAATGAGAGAGATGGTTGTCAAGATTGATACAACCCAAAAAGAACGACATACTAAATATGCAAAAAAGATTGATTAATTAACATGGAACTTTTGTTTTGGGCCGCTGGATGCTGCTGAATTTGTTGAGGTGGGGATCGGAACTCCTATGTACATGTCCGCAGTGCTATGATGATAGTCTTCATATAACTGATAACAGTTTCACATTTTACTAAATTCATCAATTCCCAAAGTTAAGAAATTGACACTGCCTCAATTTAAACATGAAATTTGCGAACATTAATTTTTAACTCTTTCCACGCTTTAAGCCGCACACTGCGCCACGGCGGAAGTCCGTTGCACGCTTTAATCCGCACACTGCGCCATAGAGTTGCTTCCCTTAAAAGAAGTCTTTCTAGTTTTACTTCTACTATTTTACTTCTACTACTTTTCAACCTTGATATTCTATTGGGTTGTCCAGTTTTCTTCAATTTAGTATATAATAAGATATATATATTTATTTATTGACGAGTAGATGGGATCGTAATTCAAAATTTTTTTTGTGTGTTACTTTCCTTGAATTAACTGCTTAAAAATCGATGAAATAAATGGGCGTGGAAAGAGTTAAATGAAATATTAGTTTGATATGTTTTTAAAACTATGGACATTGACTTTTAAAAATATGTAAAGGTGAGGCTATAAACATTGCTTTGTGCATGCACAGGAAAACAATATTGTTGCTAATATTATTTTATTTCTGTATTGATTACAAAAAACAGTCGCTGGTTGCGGTTACTGTTTGGTCGGGAATTCCCAATGCAAGACTTGCTGATGTTGTGGGATGTGATCTTTGGTGATGGGATTACATTTGACCTGGTGGACTATATTTTTGTAGCTATGCTTCTATATCTTCGAGATATTTGTAAGTAGTGTGCATAATATATCCCAGACATATACTTGCTCTAGAGAAGTTGTGACATTTGTTAGAGTTTTATTATCCTATATCTAGCCTGTGATACCCTTGGCGCTTAGGGCATCAACAAATGCATACCATTCTGCTCTCTTCTTGGCCATCCTCTGTATTGTGTTCCAGCTATGATTCATTTTTTTAGTTCTTGCTCTACTGTTATTCTCAAAGTTGTTTTAAGTCTTCCATGTTTTTGTTTTACACTCTGGTGTTCATCTGACTGCAGTTTTCATGATAGTCTCCATGCTTATCACATATCCGATCCATCTTCCGTGTCTCTATTGGATGATGGTGTTATATTCTCTTGCTCGCCTGTGCATTGCGGGCTCATAAGGGAGCAAAGAATAGTAACACTGCAACCTATAAAGCATGTCATAAGAGACGACTAAGGTAGGGAGGTCTAAGCTGACAAAGATCAGTTTTATTTTGTGCCAGGGCATGCAGGTGTAAGGGGAATGAACGTGCGGATAGGCTTGCAGGTATGGCTGCTGTCCAAAGCGGACGAGCAATGGACCAGGCTGATATTATAAATTCCTTAAGGGAGAGAGGGTGTACATGATTCACGTAATAGCGGTGAATCCACAACACTAACCAGACTGCAAGAACTCAAAGTTAAGTGTGGTGTAGCTCGACAAGAACGCTATGCTGGCAGACAAAGAAGAATTGTAAACCAACAAAGAACCGGTGTCGTTAGTCGCCACACGCTGATGGACATACTGAGGGAGAGATTGGAGCACTTATGGACTAATTTGTTCGACGTGCAGTGATGGTGATCCGACGACTAAACTAAACTAAGGTAGGGACCTAGGAAGCTACCCTAGTAAATAAAAAGCATCGCAGAAATCGGATGTGCTGGCCTACTTGTAGGCGCATGACTGACACAACGTATAATTGCTCTTATTCTCGGATCACATACAAATCACAAGGAGTGGTTAACAAGGGGTCGATATGAAACGTTCGAAGAAGAAATAAATTTGAAAGTTTAGTATTCTGCAAATAGACAATAAGCAGGAATAACGGAGATGATGGGGTAAGTCAATAGCAAATTATAGAGTACTTAGGAGTGCTAAATTATCATGTTTTAATATAACTCTGATATGGGTTTTTTTTCCCAGCTCCGGGAAGGGATTTTAAGGTACAGGTGGCCAGGGTTCAAAGGGTTAACATTATCTGAGTACTATTACTTCTGTTGCAGTACTAACCAGTGACTACACAGTTTGTCTAACAGTTCTCATGAAGTTTCCACCAGTTTCTGACAGTCATTACTTTGTGGCTAAAGCATTATGGATTCGGGAACCAGATGTAAGTATCAGTTCTGTCCATGTTTGTTTTCCTAGTAGTGCCTGTTGTGTGTCCATCAATTAGTGTTTCATAGGTCTAGTTTTATAAATAAAATTATATTTTGTAATTCCATTGAATCTCTGGGACTCCGTTGTTGTTTCTGACTCTCAGTCGATGCTTCGGTAGACCCAGAATGGCATGGTGCGGTATGAATGGATGTTGTCTGTAGAGGTTTCCAACCTCCAAAGACTCACATGGATCTACTGTCCTGGTCATATTGGTGTTCATAGCAATGAGAGAGCGGGCATGCTTGCATCAAAAACATTGATTATTGGGGAGTTTAGAATGGATAGTAAAGTAAAGTAAGGACCTTTCATACCTCGTGTATGAGAGGTCAATACAGTGTTAGCCTGTATTTCATGACCTCGCACGATAGGTGATGTGGTCAGCATCAGCGCTTTACTTTCCCAGAGCATGTCTGGTACCAGTTGAGGCTGGTCGACCTGAGAGCCGTCGGTGGAAATTACGACTGCGGAGCTGAACAGACCACCAGCCTTCATACGGTTCACTAACAACTACGCTAGCGGCTCCTTAGAATGGATAGGGGATGTTTTGGTCTCTTGGCAGCCTACTGTTGGATGAGGACAGTAAAATTGATGTTGAATCTATCCAGCGATTTAAGGAGTTTGGAATCATTATTGTGCAAGGGCTGGGTACTTGAGGAGCAGAGAGAGGTGTGTTTAACTTGAGCACAGGAACCATCAGTATACATACTGTCAACATCTGTTGGGAGGCTGAGCACCTGGTCTGCCTGGTGTCCTGTGATGTCAGTTCATACAACAATAGGACCAATGCTTAGATAAAACTTTGGCATATTGACTTGATTCTAGGTGTATGGTCAGAATCATTCCACAATGAGAATGGAACATTTGTGACCATAATCTATATCAACTCAGTCTCACTTTGGTACCAGAGAAACACTTAGAAGTAAAGATGACACACAGGGAGAGGCCATTTGGGAAACCCAGTGCAATGAAATCAATCTTTCATTTTTAGATCCTTTAGCTAGTGGTATTCTATTTTACTGTTCCAACCACAGGTGTACTCCCAGCCGTCTAACTACACACATCAGGGAGCTATTCGAATCAGCAGCAGTATGGACAGTAGCACAGAGAACATCAGTAACTGTGCTAGTGATGGAGGCAGTAGAGGTATTGGCAGATGTAAGTTTTTGTTGTTGATGTAACTGTAGTATTATCTTACTTAACATCATTTGGTTGATGTGACTAATTACATAACTCAATTTGCCTTGATTAATGTGTGTTACCTCAATATCCGAGGTACTTCAACCTACCTCGATATCCCTAAATTTGCCTAAAGTAATTATTGTTATATCTGCATTTTATTGGCCTAAATTTGGATGCATTTGTCCTACATGCTGCAGTGGCCTAATGGGTGCAACGACTCGTTTCGGTTTGGAATATTTTTATTGCACTCCGGACATGTCCATAGGTGCTTTGGTTTCCTTCACAATATCTCCAATAGTGTCCAGTGACTAACCATACAAGTTTGATGTTGGTTGATGAGCCTACTCGTACGCTTGTTGTGCTGTTCTTTTCTTGCCACTCCAATCTTCAATCCAAGCTCTTGCAATCTAGCTGTTGACATGGATTGATTTAGATGAAAGTCTTCTTGGCTGCCACACTCTATAGGAGCATTCAGAATATCAATTCTGCTCATTGAGAGTATTCAAGTTCTTGACGCAAACCACAATGAGTGGTTAATAAGAACAAACAAACGAACGCAAATGAACAACATATCTGCATTTATCTATAACTTGTTTCAATAAATGATAATTATTTTAATATCTGCATTTAAGCATGATTCATCTGTCTAGGTTACCTTGATGCTTACATTTATGTATTCTCTAAATAGCTCACTCTAGACATCATGGTCAAAGTAACAAGCAACAGAACAACCTGCTGGGTGGCTTCTCATCATTTTCTCGTAAATTTAGCCGCCCTCGCACTCTCTCAGTTCCAAAGTCATCAAGTGAACCTATGAATCTACAGACAGATGTATCACCAGGTGGCGGTAGGCCCAATTATATTTTCTGCTACATTAAAAAAAGTTATGTCTGTTGAGAAAGAGCAGTTTTTGTTGATGTTGCAAAAATAAAAAGTGTGAAAGAATAAGAAATTCTTGTCAGTTGTCTCCAACAGAAGGAGGGGATTAGATTTGTAGATCCCATGATAGCACCAATATGCTTGCTTGTTTTACAGTGCTAGTTTCTGTAGCAGTATGTTTTACATGATTATATTGTTAGTCTAATGATGAAATCTAATGACAACATTGCTATAGTTCGTTCCAAAATTTGTGATCATCTTTACCGACCGATATAAAATCATCCCTAGACATAAATTCTTGATTTTTACATTTTGATATAGGTAACAGTGACGACCTTCCAAAAGTATTTTTTGCCACCAAACCTTTAGTTCTGTCAGATTTTTTATTATATGTTATTACTAAAATAACACTAAATAGATGAGACTTCAGTAAAACTATTTGATTGACAAAACACGTAATCACAAAGTACTGTACACAAAGTACAAATTACAAAAACAATGACAAAATACAGCAACGTTTGACCAACAAGGCCTTTATCAAGCAAACGAACAACAGGAGTGACAAATTTTTAAAAAAAAATGGACGACCAAATACAAACGTTTCTAATGAAAATCTGGGAATAAAAACTAATAACGAAATAATTGTAACACAAAAACACACATAAAAACTAGAAATAGAACGGAAGAGAAACAATGAAAAATCTAGTAAATATATAACTTGAATACATGCAACATATACCCATATAGATTACAAGGCATGGGAAAGAAAGTACTAAGAAGCATAGGAATGTAATACGTTGAGCCACATGGTGCAGGTACATACAAAGAAATCAATCAATTCTCTAGAGCAAATCGACTGTGATCATCCGAGGAGCATGATCGGATGGTTGTGACCTGGACATCGCGAGCTCCTAAATGGCCAGTATCATTGAAATGGGTGACTACAGGGGTCACAGAGCATTGTCGTATATCGTGCAAATGTTGGGCGAATCAGTCACTGAACCTCTTGCCTGTCTCGCCGATATAAGCCTTGTTACACCGCTTACAGATAATGGCTATAGATAAGATTACGGACTCCGATGTGAAACCATAAAATCGTCAATAAGAAATGGTCACTGGTAAAAAATGTTTTATTCCGTCATCTGTCTGTCCTTAAGTCAGATCCTGAGACCCGTTCTGTCTTCCCCAACCATCCTTTGGTGGCTTACAGATGGGACAGAAGTCTTAAGAATATGTTGGTACACAGTCGCCTTAAGTTCAATATCCAGACTCATTTTGGCACTGTCTAGTGTGGCCGTCGGCTTTGCTACACGTGTGCTTATGTGATACAGAAGCGTACTGTATCTTTTCCTTTAGCCATGTTTCTTATTGACGATGGTTTCACATGCGAGTCCCATAATCTTATCTATGCCATTATCTGTAAGCGGTGTAACAAGGCTTATATCGGCGAGACAGGCAAGAGGCTCAGTGACCGATTCGCCAACACTTGCGCGACATACGCCAATGCTCTGTGACCCCTGTAGTCACCCATTTCAATGATACTGGCCATTTAGGAGCTCACGATGTCCAGGTCACAGCCATCCGATCATGTTCCTCGGATGATCGCAGTCAATTTGCTCTAGAGAATTGATTGATTTCTTTGTATGGTACCTTGCGACCATGTGGGCTCAACGTATTACATTCCTATGCTTCTTAGTACTTTCTCTTCCCATGCCTTGTAATCTATATGGGTATATGTTGCATGTATTCAAGTTATATATTTACTAGATTTTTCATTGTTTCTCTTCCGTTCTATTTCTAGTTTTTATGTGTGTTTTTTGTGTTACAATTATTTCGTTATTAGTTTTTATTCCCAGATTTTCATTAGAAACGTTTGTATTTGGTCGTCCATTTGTTTTTTAAATTTGTCACTCCTGTTGTTCGTTTACTTGATAAAGGCCTTGTTGGTCGAAACATTGCTGTATTTTGTCATTGTTTTTGTAATTTGTAAAACTACAGTACTTTGTGATTACGTGTTTTACTAAAATAATAGCGATATTGATTTGGTATACTTGTCGAAGTTTTACAGTACGATTGTCAAGTTTGTCTATAACTAAGCATTTCCGTGTTCCACATGCAATTCAGTGTAAGTCAAAATCGGGAATCCCATGGAATTAATCAGTTCACAATGTTTCCTACCGACTGTCATTTGCGTATGTACGCAACATTTACTTTCATTTATAGAAGTGGAAGGTATCATTTGTTCACAATGTCACCTTACTTTTTATAATATGTAATAGTGATATGCCTTTGCAAACATTTGCCACTATTTTGTGCATTAATGTAAATTCTAAACTTTGGTTATCATTTTGTTGTGCTTATGCAAAGTTATATAACAAATACCGTTTTTTGCATCACTTAGCTACCTACCAATTAGTTAAGGGGGACTCTGGTCTTGAAACTTTTTTCGTTGCTTTGGTATTAATGTAGAATTTGTATAACAATTTTGAAAGATTATGACTTAGAATAGAGAAAAAATTAGTGAAAAAAAGTCAACGCATTGCCATGGAAACAATACAAAATGCCTAAGCACAATTTTCAAATCTAAGGCTCTGAAGTTAATGAATATAATGAATTCTGTTTTCACTTAAGTGCAATTGTAATATCTACAAAATTACACATTCTTTTAGGATATATTAAATATTACATTTTTATGAATTTTTGTGTAAACACACCCTCCAAAAACAGCTTTTTTGACCAAATTTTGAGGGAATTTTTACCCAAAAATTTATAAAAATTAAATATTTAATATATCCTAAAAGAAGTGTAATATTTAGATATTACAATTGCGCACCTTAGAGTGAAACAGAATTCATTTACATTCATTAGATTCAGAGCCTTAGGGATTTGAAAATTTGTGCTTGGTGACCATTTTGTATTGTTTCCATGGCAACGCTTTGACATTTTTTTTTGTACTAATTTTTTTCTACTATTCTAAGTCATACTCTTTCAAAATGCTTATATAAATTTTATATTAATATGAAAACAACGAAAATAGATTCTTGATTTTCAAGACCCGAATCCCCCCTTAAACATGAATTCGTAAGGTCGTGACGTATATAAGACTGCATGCAAAAAGTTACTTTTATCCATCAGGTAGATTTCGTACAAATTAAACCTTAGTGTGATACAAATTTTGGAACGAACTATAGTATATAATTTTCTGATTTGGTGCTCCGTTAGGAATCATTTCTACATCTACTGTGTAAATATTGTTTTTGAGGTGACAACTTTCAGTAATTATTGATGCTATCCTGAATGTGATAAATTTTAATAATTATTGATGCTATCCCAAAGTGATAACTGTTAGTAACTATTGATGCTATCCTGAATTGATAATGTTACTATCCTGAATGATTATTTTTAATAATTATTGATGCTATCCTAAACGTGATAACTTTGTTATCCTGAATGTGATAACTGTTAGTAACTATTGATGGTGTTCTGAATGCAATGATATTTTTTAAATGTAAGTTTTCAATAAGAAAGAAGTATCCACTTTGAATTAAACATCGGCCATATTAGTGCAAGCCACATGATAATTTGACAGATTTCAAATAAAATACATGTAATAATATTTATTTGTTTTCATTTTGTCCTCTCAGTCCATACTGGCAATCCTATTGGCTCTACAGTGAGCTTGTCCCATGTGGATGAGTCCATGTTTAGACACGCCCACTTGGCATCAGGTCTTGCTCAACTAGAAAGTTCCAACTTGAGATCTGCTCAGTCTAGTCCAGGTCTTCATCATTCTACAATGTTCCCTTTAACACCAGGTAACTGATTTCAAACAAAATATCAAAGTACCAAGTAAGGTAGTTTTAACACCAGGTAACTGATTTTAAACAAAATATCAAAGTACCAAGTAAGGTAGTTTTAACTCCAGGTAACTGATTTTAAACAAAATATCAAAGTACCAAGTAAGGTAGTTTTAACTCCAGGTAACAGATATTAAACAAAATATCAAAGCACCAAGTAAGGTAGTTTTAACTCCAGGTAACAGATATTAAACAAAATATCAAAGCACCAAGTAAGGTAGTTTTAACTCCAGGTGGGGTCAAAAGGCGCAGTTCTAGGGGCAACGTCACACCAGGTTTAGTTAGCGGGCACTGTTCAAGATTCTACCCCACCTCCATGTGGTGACCCTGGAAACAGACAGTGGACCCTGTCTGGCTAAGCGGGTAGGGATCGAGGGAGAGCTACAGGTAGTGGTAGTAGTACAAACACGGAAAAGTAATGCAGGTTCAAAAACCCTAACAAAACGCACGCATCTCCTGGCCGAAGGCCGATGAAAAGTTGCCCAAATGGTTGCTGAAACGTAAGAAATAGTAGCGTACAAATCGTCCATGAATGAATGCCAACTCCCCCGGAGTAAATGCCGCACTAAAATTGCCAGCTGTGGGGTAAGAATCAATGAGAACGATACGTAACGAATCAACAGTCTCGACAAGTGTCTCTGAAAACACTGTAATGTATTGTGACGACACATGGGAAGATTGCGGTAAACTCTGTATCAAAGGCCTAGCGTAGATACATTTACTGGGTAAGGTTGGCCAAGCGCAAATCCTAAAGTTGCATTTTAGTGCATAATGAAACTGCCCTCCCTAGGACAACCTGGCAAGGACTGTTGCAATAATAACTAACATCCCCAAAAGAACTGAGGTGGGCGATGTTGGCGAGCGCAAAATTTCAGTTGCGTTGCTAGCGTGGATTGAAACGATCCTCTAGAATATCTGTGCGCAGCCCCAGTCCAGTGTTTCCCGGCACCACGGAAAATGGAGAGTAGACACTGCAAATTGCCAAGTGCGACACGCCCTAAAACGGCTGAGAATATTCCTATTCTGGAATAAACTCACAGTGGATAGAAAAGTAAGTCAGAAAATGTAAAGGTTGACCGGTACAAACCGATACATTGGCAAAGGGCGAGACATTTCGGACGCTGATCATCGAAGTCGAGTAAGATGACGTCCAAATGGCAAGCCTATCAGTCCCACAGCTCTAGGGTAAGCTACCCTAGTAAATAAAATGCTGGCACTAAGCCGGATATGCTGGCCTAGTCACTATAGGTGCACAACTAGCACAACGCAAATTCCGCTCTTAGGCTCAGATCACATACAAACCACAAAGAGTGGTTAAATAAGTGGTTTAGGAGCGATCGAGAAGAAGAAGAAAGATGAATTCCAGGTAACATATTTTAAACAAAAGATCAAAACACCTATTAAGGTAGTTTTTAAAAAAATTATTTATCATTGGGCCCTACCTGGAAGTGACACAATGGGTGACCCAACACAAGTGAATGTGTAAAACTCAGCGCATCATCAGTACTTTGAATGAAAGCACCGGGGACTGCCTAGAGTAGTTGATAGTAGCTCGGCCTGCTAGCTGTGAGACGCCTATAGCTCGGGTTCGAACCTACTGTCCGGCATTTGTTCGAGTCCCTGGTCTTACTCAGGACGATAAAATGAGTACCTCTGAAGTCGGAGAAAATCTGCCTGTATGGCGAGGAATACTAATTACGAGTACATTGAGCACACGGCTGCCAGTGTAAAAATTTACAATGTGAGCTTTGCTGCCATTGTAAGAAATTGAAAAACAGATTTTCACGCAAAAATCAGTTTCAGAGATGAAACTTCGTCTGAGTGAAATGGGAGAAAGAAAGAAAGAAAGAGAAAGAGAATGAAAGCACCTGAAGTTTGTTTAAAGTGTTTTTAATTTGTCATTTGACGTTTAATGAAGGCTCCCACCCTTTGGCCATGATCAAGTGGGCCGTCCACTTTTTTGTTTAGGTTAAACTCCAGGTAACAGATCACTTTGATCACATACAACTTGGATGCAATAGTTTCAGATAGATAGAATGGTGTAAAATATAGTATATACCTGTTACTTGCATATAACCAACATTGGTGTCAAGTCAACTTGTTTGGGGATGAGTGTTTTTATTCCATACCTCGCCCGCCTGCCCAGCGTGTTCGTAGCGCGTTGGACTGCGGGTGACTAGCCCTCTGTGAGTGAGGGTTCAATTCCGCGATCTGGCAGAAAAGCCCCAGATTCCCCAGATTCACGGTGTTCGTGGCACCATACCGAAGGGTTACGGTGTCCATGGCACCGAGCTGAAAGCTGAAGCTAGTGCTTCTACGGATCGGAAAAAAAAATAAAAAAATTCCACACCTCCTTTTGTCATACATACTGATCATAGTAGATATTTGTGTGGTGGTACCTTCTTTGTCATTCCGTGTACAGTAGATATTGATGTGACATTACCTCCCTACATTATAATATCTGTTCATCGCAAGCTATGATGACACGTCTGTGTGCTGCTGCACCTCTCTGGTGTGTGCAGAGGTGACTGTAGAGTTCAATCTTTGAACACATTCCCCTACCACAGGTGGGGCATACATGATCAAGGTTGGATATGTGGGTGTTGTGTGCGTTGTCTTTTTGCGCAGCCTGCTTTCTCTGCGCCCCAACAGTACAACAATTCTCAGCTATGCAAGTTCCTCTTGTGTTGTTACAGCGCAACATTTGGCAATCTTGCGAGGGATTTCAGCGCTTGTCTCTATATCAAAGCATTTTAGACACTTTAGAGTGTCTTTAAAGCGTTTTTTATATCCACCTGCTGAACATCTACCCCTTCAAGCTCACCATACATCATCTGTTTTAGAATGCTTTTATCGGGCATTCTAGCAACGTGACTGGCCCATCTCAATTGGGCCTTCTTCAACAGGGTGTTGGCGCTTGGGATCTTTGCGCTTATGAGGACTTCGGTATCTGGAATTTTTCCCTGCAAGTTTAGTTTTAGTATTCTGCATAGACAACTTATAGAGCTGCTTATTGTCATTCTGAGGTAACAAATGACGCTGAAATATTAATACTCTTTATATCTCTAGATGATGTTTCTGTAACAAGCAGCCCTCCAAAGTATAACAGCCTATCAGGCAAGTCTATGAACCAACAGCGGATAACAAAATCGGTATGGTTTATAAATTGTCATAAATAATCAAACTAGTTTTACTGGTACAGATCATTTGTACAAGATGCTCTGCATTTTCTTGTGTACTATAATTATTCTATTTATATATTTCTTTTAATAATGCTTAGATGATGCTTCTAGTTACTTGTCAATCTTCTAGTCTATTCACTAGAAGATGGGTACATTTAGTTGTTTCTTTCAGCTTATTAGTAATTTCATAGTTTTCATAGTTTACCAACAGAAAATAAAATGTTTGTGTGCATACACATTTTTTCATTTCTGCATCTAAAGGGTGTCAAGATGAAGAATTGACCTCATTGCATTAGGTTCCCCCTTATAGTTAGGTTCCTATCCACATAAATGGCACACTACCTGCCGAGAGTATTGCATAAAGCACGGATTCCGTAGCTTCGTCAACAATCCTGTAGATTACAGAATAAAATGTGTTTATGAACAGAATGATGTGATCCAGATTCAAACCCATAACTTTTGGAACACAAGGCAAATGACAACCATTTAGCCACAGAGTTCCATGTTTTACCATATAGTACAGAGTTCCATGTTTTACCATATAGTACAACCATTTAGCCACAGAGTTCCATGTTTTACCATATAGTACAGAGTTCCATGTTTTACCATATAGTACAACTATTTAGCCACAGAGTTCCATGTTTTACCATATAGTACAGAGTTCCATGTTTTACCATATAGTACAACCATTTAGCCACAGAGTTCCATGTTTTACCATTTAGCCACAGAGTTCCATGTTTTACCATTTAGCCACAGAGTTCCATGTTTTACCATATAGTACAGAGTTCCATGTTTTACCATATAGTACAGAGTTCCATGTTTTACCATATAGTACAACTATATTTTAAAGTCTCTGTGCCAATCCTACTAATGCATAAGGTAATTATATTCTGTTACGACATTGTCGTACTGGAAATACCACATGGAAACTTACATAAAGACATCCTGACTGTCCTATTATGCCCTGCAATGACGGCATTGTCATACTGGAAATACCACATGGAAACTTACATAATGACCGACCGACTGTCCTATTATGCCCTGCAATGACGGCATTGTCATACTGGAAATATGGGTGCTCAGTCTCCCCCAACAGATGTCGAAGATGCCTACTGATGGTTCTTGTGGTTAAACATACTTCTGTCTCTTCCCCCCATTCATCCAGCTCTACTTGTACAACACGTAATTCCAAACTTCTGAAATTGCTAGATTGATTCAACATCAATGTTAGTGTCCTTATCCTACAGTAGGATGCCAAGAGTAAGGGTACAGTGCTGCAGCTGTGGACCCAGTTATGGTTGAATGCGTAAAATCTCAGAGCATCGTCATTCATTTGAAATAGATTTCATATTGGCTCTTTGAAGGCTTCCACTTTTCTTCCACGATCCGGGAGTGTCCTCCCGGTGCTACAGAATTCATGCACTGCCGCTGAAATCTTCATGCTTAAGAAAGAGATAGTTATTGCACATTGTTTGTCACCAAAGTAGAGAGACATATTGTTTTTCACCAAAGTGCAGAGATGATGGTCCAATCAATCAATCAATCAATCAATCAATCAAGTAGGCACTACACTTTGATCTTAGCCAAATGGCAGAGAAGTGATTGATTTCTGACATTGCTGTGATTACTTAGCATGTTGGAACTGTGAGTTCTCCTTATATTGTAGAAACTGTGATTTATTTATTATAGTGTTGAAGATGTGATTTCTTAAATTGTAGCTATAAGTTATTACATTATTGGACCTGTGATTTCTTTTATGTAACTAGGCTAGTTTTGTAATATTTGTTTTCCCTGTAACAACTGTTGAGATAATCTTCATACCATCTTGTTTTTTCTAGTTGTCTTTTTTAAAATTTTTCAGGAGAGAGAACTGCAGAAAATCTCACAATTACAAAGGGAGCTAAATGACAAGAACTCAATGTGTAGATACTGCTCATGCAAACTGGATGTGCACATTGGTAGGTTGGTTTGTTTGTAAAATATAGATCATGTGAAATACCAACTCCACAGTGAAGGTCGATTATAATGAACATTTTCTATTATAAAAAAGAATACCAGCGTGAATCGAGGAGAATACCAGCATGAATAGTTAATAAGAATACCAGCATGAATAGTTAATAAGAATACCAGCATGAATAGTTTAGAAGAATACCAGCATGAATAGTTAATAAGAATACCAGCATGAATAGTTAATAAGAATACTAGCATGAATAGTTAATAAGAATACTAGCATGAATAGTTAATAAGAATACCAGCATGAATAGTTAATAAGAATACCAGCATGAATAGTTAATAAGAATACCAGCATGAATAGTTAATAAGATACTGCCATGCAAACTGATGTGCACATTGGTAGGTTGGTTTGTTTGTAAATATAGATCATGAAATACCAACCACAGTGAAGGTCGATTATATGAACATTATATTATAAAAAGAATACCAGCATGAATGAGAGAATACCAGCATGAATAGTTAATAAGAATACCAGCATGAATAGTTAATAAGAATACCAGCATGAATAGTTTAGAAGAATACCAGCATGAATAGTTAATAAGAATACCAGCATGAATAGTTAATAAGAATACTAGCATGAATAGTTAATAAGAATACTAGCATGAATAGTTAATAAGAATACCAGCATGAATAGTTAATAAGAATACCAGCATGAATAGTTAATAAGAATACCAGCATGAATAGTTAATAAGAATACCAGCATGAATAGTTAATAAGAATACCAGCATGAATAGTTAATAAGAATACCAGCATGAATAGTTAATAAGAATACCAGCATGAATCGTTAATAAGAATACCAACATGAATAGTTAATAAGAATACTAGTGAATAAAAGGAAAAAAAAAAATTAATGTGAATAAACAAGAATACCTGCATTAATTACAAAAATGAAATAGAAAAAGACAAAAGAAATTAATAATTTCTTGCAATTTGTCTCTGAAAACAAGACTTGCATAGACAAAACTTTTTGCAACCATACTTGTCTAGACAACAACTTTAAGATGAACTTTTGTCCTCTGTAGTAAGTCTTTTGTCTTCTGTAGTAAGTCCAGGCAGAACTTTAATATTGACGTTTGTTTTCAACAGGTCGACTACAACAAGACTTGTCCAAACAGAGTTATAAGATTGATGATGATATCATGATGTCGCTGGCAGGGCTAAAACTAGTAAGTTATAACTGTTCAACGATTCAATGACTTTGGCTTCCATTAGAGTATAGTTGCATTCGTTGATTACTCGCTTACTTATTGCACTGCATATCAGTAACTCTTTTCTTTATATTCATGTTTAACTTTCATCCTTAAGTTATGTGTAACTAGTTTGCAAATAGAACTGACATGACTGCACTTAATTCAAACAGATGGGGAAGTTTATATGTAAAAAAAACAACTGGTCATTACTGCCTGTAATACTGTTATTTAGGTGGTGTAGACAGAAGGACGTGTGCCTGATGAATTTAATGGCTGCATGGCTAGTGCAGTTGCTGCAAAACTGTTCAGGTTAGGATTTTCTTTATGCCCCGGCAGAAAAATTCCGTGGCCTTACCAGGAATTGAACCTGTGTCTCCCGCATAGGAGCTGCGCTCTACTTCAATTGGCCAAATGCTCCCGCTGAAGTTTATTGATTCAAATAATTTCTATAATGTTCTGCTTATACGCATCTCATCGGTTCTGGAGATTTGTTTATTGTTTTTTAAGTCAGCTCCTTAACCTTCTATAGTCCTATACCTCAATAGGTTCTATGTTATGTTATGTTTACTGCCACTACTACTACTTAACCTTCTTGTTCCGAGTGTAAATATTAAGCTGCAGCTGGGACTGCTTTGGTGCTTGGCAGGTGCAGGCAGCAGAGTTCCTGGGACCCATTCTATGGAGGTTTGCTCTGAGACTGCAGTGTCCCATGGTCTATATTATTTTGTAGATAAATAAATAGACATTTATTAAATACTAAAATAATGTAACATGTAGATGCTGTGCTAAGTTTTTAAAATAATTGAATATAATTTACAGATGAAAATGTAAAAATTGTATTGAAAAATTAATGTTTACATACATATTCCACTAGAGAGCCACAGTAGCATAGTTGTTAGTGAACTCGCTTCTCAAGGCTGGTGGTCCGAGTTCAACTCCCGCAGTGGGCGTAAAATTTTTCCCGACAGCGATGGCTCTCAGGCCGACCCAGCCTCAACTGGGTACCAGACATACTCTGGGAAAGTAAAGACGGCCGGCATGATGCTGACCACATCACTCATCGGGTGCCGATGGTCAATAACGATACAGGTCTAACACTGTATTGCCCTATATACACGAGGTATGAAAGGTTTCCTTTCCTTTTTTTTTTTATTTACATATCCACTTCCTGTAAACATATAAATATGTGTACTCGTGTGTCAGAGAGATAGAGAAAGTGTTAGAAATGTCTTGATGGATATGCGTCCAGTGTAATCTTACTAAATTCAAAATATGCTTGTCTGTGTGTGTCTGATATGTTTGATAAACATGTTTTTCTGTGTCTTATCAGGTTCGGGACATCTTAAATGGTACCGTCACATTCTCACAGAAAGTTGCTGGTGATGATGATGAATATATCCAAACCAATTATGATTATTATGGAAGCCATGATGGAGAGGGAGGTAATTACAGCACAGGAGTTACTTCTCCTGAATCTGACATACTTTTGAGTGTTGCTTCCGGTGGAGATGAGAATATGAGACTTTCAGATGAAACACGACAAGAGTCATTCTTTATAGGCAACGACAGAGCCAGTTCCCCAGGTTTCCTCACACCTGAGGCTATAGCTATAAACCTTGATAGAAAAGTTTCTGGCAGTAAGAATATAGAACTTTATGACTTCCACAATATTGGCAGCAATGTAGTAACAGATAGCAATCTTGATAATGTCAACTTTGAGGGGGAGAGGCGATTATCTGGACTCAAAGACATTGGTTTTGATGGAAGTGGTCAGAAAGGCTTATTGAGTTTAGGTGGGAAAGATTCATTGAATTTTGGTGAGAAAGATTCAAATTTGAGTTTTGGTAGGAAAGATTCATCACGCTTTAGTGGGAAAGATTCATTAGGTTTTGGTGGGAAAGATTTGAGTTCTGGTAGGAAAGATTCAAATTTGAGTTTTGGTGGAAAAGATTCTTTGAGTTTTGGTGGGAAAGATTCAAATTTGAGTTTTGGTGGAAAAGATATGAGTTTTGGTGGGAAAGATTCAAATTTGAGTTTTGGTGGGAAAAATTCAAATTTGAGTTTTGGTGGAAAAGATATGAGTTTTGTTGGGAAAGATTCAAATTTAAGTTTTGGTGGAAAAGATATGAGTTTTGTTGGGAAAGATTCAAATTTGAGTTTTGGTGGGAAAGATTTACCAAGATCTGGTGGAAAAGATTCCTCATTAAGTTCAGGTGACAAAATTTCACTGAATTCAGGTGGGAAAAATATATCTAATTCTGGTGGCAAAGATTCATCTAATTCTAGTAGCTTTGCCTCCAAATTTCTACAAATGTTTAGAACAGACTCCTCAAATAACCCACATTCCTGATACATAGTTCAGATGCCATCAACACACAAAATGTTACAGCTGATGTTACAATATCAATGTTCAGAATGTTTGGTGATGGCTGGTTTTGCAGTATAGAAATTCTTGCTGAGGATTGCTCAAGTTAAAGTGCAACAAATGATATTAGTAGCTATTGTATATATGTTAATCTATTGGGGTGAAAGTTCATATGCTTGACCCCAATAAAATGAGTACAGTGGCCAAAATACTGTACAGGAGAAAATGTTTTAGGTGGTGTTTGTGGAAGAGGACAAGACAGAAATAAATACAGCTTAAGGTTAAAGATAAAATACTGCTGTGGATTGGGAACACCTTCAGGAAACAACCATACAAAATAAGCAGGCATTTATTTGACTTCAGAACTCACAGGGAAGAGATCAGTTGAAAATTTAAAGAATACTTGATGAAGAACAGAGGAAGAAGAAGTCAGTCTCACTGGCAGAGTTAAATAATGTGGTCTAGAATAGAATTGGGTGGATATCGGATGAGTTCATCATGCCTTTCAGACAAGTTGTGGTGTTGCTTCTAATGCCCTAGACACTCCTAATTTCCCCCTTGACTCTCTCTTCAGACATCCTTGGTTCTGCTCCTTTATGCAGTTCTCCAGATAGTCTGGTGTTACTCCTCATCCACTCCAGACTTTCTTAATTCTGTACCTCTGAAGTTAGAGAAGGCACACCTGTATGGCAGGGAACACTGATAATGAGAAAAGCAGATTTTCATGCAAAAATCAGTCAGAAGCACCGTAGCAGGCACACTGACTATGCCTGAATTCATAGCGGACCAATGCAAGAAGAAGTCCTAATTCTGTCCCTCATGTACTCCAGACTGTCATGGATACCATTATTGGTTATACAATCAACTCAAAAGCACACCAGACAAACAATCTGGTTCTCATTATTCCCCAGCATATGTTAAAGGATATTGATGCTGATGGTTCCCATGTCTCACTGGTTATACACAATCCTTGTACAGCCTCATAATTGTGCAATCTTACTTATTAAAGTCTGGTTTCAAAGTCCCACAGTTGCAATATAAGTTAGTCATCAATTTCTGCCATCTAACAGATCACTAAGCAACCGCAGTATGCTCCCTTTGTATAGCTTCCTAAAACATAAAAAAGGACAATGGGTAGACTCAATGAGGCAAGGGCACGAGAAAATCAAATACACCAATGTATCAACCACTAGACAATCATCAGTCGCCCTCGTTTCAAAGGTATTCGGTTCGCTTCCTCAGGAAGCCATCTGGATATTTTTTCAAAGATCCCTGATCTCAGTGTAGGTGAGATCAAGTTCCTAGTCGTATTGAAGATGGACGATAAAACATAGGTCTCATGTTGAGCATGTAAAAGTACCCTTGGTAGTTCAAAATCAAGAAGAGCAGGCTGGAAAACTGCTGTCTTGCTACAATTAATTAGAAAGATTAAAAAATAAAATTCCTACCAAATTATTGTCACCATCTTCTAAAATGACACTGAGAACCCTTGCCAGTGCAACAGAGTTCGTGCTCTGTCGCTGAGATCTTCCTGTGTAAGAAAGAGATTGGAGCACACATAGTTACTCACCAAAGTGCAGTGATGATGGTCCTATCAATTAATCAGGAAACAAGACATCAAAGATAAAAAAAAAATATGAATAGCTTGTAGCGTGCCCAGCGTGTTCGTAGCGCGTTGGACTACGGGTGACTAGTCCTCTGTAAGTGCGGGTTCAACTCCTCGAACTGGCAGAAAAGCTACAGGTTCCCCAGATTTACGGTGTTCGTGGCACCGAATCGAAGGGTTACGATGTCCATGACACCGAGTCAAGAGCTTTCAGCTCAAGTGCTCGGATCGGAAAAAAAGTAGGTACTTTCACAATCAACCTTTCAGATCTTTGTGTTTACAGTGAAAAACCTGTAGGTCATGAACAATATATCCACATTATAACTGGAATATAAAGGAATATGTGAGACTGTATGTGTAGTTAAACAAGATGTATGTTTGTAACTGATACGTACATTATTCATGTTTCGTTAAATTGTATGTTTACATTTTTACTTCATTTCTTTAAAACATTGTATGATTTGAATATAATGACAGGTAGAAGATTTAGTGTTTTCACTGGAGAAAAATAAATATTTGTTTCGCTCTAATAACAAGTCATAACATTTATCAAATAAAGGGGTCTAAAGGTGAAGGATTGATTTCATTGCATTGGGTTTCCCCATATGGCTCCACCTCTGTCTGCAGAGATGACAGATATTTGTTTCGCTCTTATAACAAGTCATAACATTTATCAAATAAATAGGTCTAATTTGACTTCATTGCATTGGCTTTCCCCATATGGTTCCACCTCTGTCTGCAGAGATGGCATGCTACCTGCCGAGAGTGTTGCACAAAGCACAAACTCCGTAGCTCCAGCAACAATCTTAGGGATCTCATGAAAAATTGCATGTGACTTGGTCCAGATTCGAACCTACAATTTTCATAACAACAGGCAAACATCTTAACATTGTCATTGAGACCCCAAACATTTGTACAAACTGAATTGAAGTCATAACTCGGTCACCCATGTGTTGCCGGGGCCTGCAAGAGGAGCAAAAAATTGTAACACTGCGACCTACAACACATGTCTAAGAGGTGACTGACGTAGGTTCCTAGGATAGCTACCCTAGTAAATAAAGGGTGTCGCAGGAATCGGATGTACTTGTAGGCGCATAACTGGCACAATGTACTATCGCTCTTAGGCTCAGATTACATACAAATCACAAAGAGTGGTTTAACAAGGGGTTGGTTTGGAGCGTTCAAAAAAGTCATAACATTTGTACAGACTTCAATCAATCAAGTGTCATGCCTGCCAATGTAGGCGATCATGTCTCTCCACAACTCTCTGCTTGGTGCATGTAATCAGTTCTGATGTCAATCTTGTGTCGAACCATGATGTCAAGCCATCCAGCAACTTCTCCCTCAGTCTTCCACGATCTCTCCTTCTATGAATTTTACCTGTTGTTACTAAATGTTCTAAACCTTCTCTTTGCATTATATGCCCGAAGAACCTTGATTGTCATATTCTTATGTACAGACTTGGTCAGTCATAATATTTGTACAAACTGAATTGAAGACATAATATGTGTACAAACTAACTATAGTCTGTCCATTAATTCGTGAGCACGTTTGAAATTGATTTTCTCGAAAACTACCTGTTGGATCTCAGTGAATTTTTGCATGCAGCCTTAGAATATCCATGACGCTAAAATAAAGCTAACCAGTAGTCCATAGATGCTACGGATTTTGCACATCTGCGAATTCCTTTGATCTTTTATGACAATTGCAAATACAGGGCTCAAATTTTAGATTTTACAGTATCCCTAGAATTTGTCCATGTCAATTCTATTCATAGGTGTATCTCCATATTAACTTGATAGGTCAAGTAATTAAGTGTGTTGCCCTTTATGTGCAATCGTGAACTTGGATACAATATGCAACAGTTAGTCCTCCCCTTCGGTTACCATTAGACCCCAGGGTGTCTTAACTTCACCACAAATTGTATGATGGTAGACGCATTTGGATATGGAAATGTATACGTTGCTATTTCTCAGTCTGTAATCAAAATATGATTTGTATCATCCCGAATCTGACGATTCCATGAGGTTGATAATTGTTACTGGCTGGACAAATTGTAATCCATCTCGGTGCCAGTACTCGGCTTCCTCTCGGAGCACATGTTCAACACACTTCTTCCAGAACTGCATGTCTATCATTGAGAAGGACTCACGTGTCAGAACTTCAACATCACACATTTTAAACGTCCTGTTCTGTTCGGCAACTTGCCCTTTTACTTTAGCCCAGACAAGCTCTATCGGATTGAGCATGATATGGAGGTAGTCGCAAAGACGTGTGGCCGTATTCCGCAACGATTTTGTCAATATGAAACACCTTTGTCTTATTTGTCATCCTCACCAGGTGCAACAACTCGGGTTTCAAATATGTATCATCGAAGCTGACATTTTCCTTAGCAAGCCAAGTCCTAATTTGATCTTTTGTATTTGATGCAGTTGGTACTTTGTCTTCCGCTGATACTGCGTTGTGATAGGATGCATTATCCATTACCAAGCATGATGGTCTGTTTAGAATTGGAAGTAGATCTTTCTCCATCCAGTGCCTGAAAATATGTCCATTCATTTCTGTGTGGTAGTCCCTACCGTCGGTACTTTTGATTGGAAAATAAGTCCAGCGTCATGGACAAGACCTTCTTCACTGCTTCCTGCATGTGTTAGTATAATACGCTGGCCTTTGCTGCTTGGTATTTTTTTTTTCTGTTCACCGTCTACTGATTGCCATTCTTTAGCATTGGTGTGGTGAGCATTGACCCAGGATTCGTCCAAATATACAATATCATAGCCTTGCCTCCGCCGCTCACGGATCTGCCTCAGGTATTTACTTCGGGCAGCAATTAAATGTGGCTTTTCACAAATAATATTCCTGCCGCCTATAGTTTTTCTGAAGGTGAAGCCGGGGGCTCTTACAATTTTTCATAGAGTACTTTTAGAAATGTCTATGCTGCAATCTGATTGCAGTTTTAATTTCAGTTTCCTGAGAGTAACAAGTTGATTTGTCGCAAACATTTTCAAGAGCTCCGGTCTTATGACATCTATGTCAAAGTCGCCAATTGTTCTTTTCCGTCCTTGCTTGACATTAGTGCACTTTGTGTCCTGTTTAATCCATCGGGAAAAGGATTCTCTATTCAGACCAAGCGCCAGTTGCGTTCGTTTCTCAGGTTATGAATATCGCAATATAGATGACCTCTCTTAGATTCCCTACGGAAGTGTTGGTATAGTAAAACTGTAACCTTCTGCATTGTTATAAATGTGCACTTCAGACTCATTATGAATGTGATATCAATGTCAGTTTTGATAAGCCAACAAATATGATACAAAAGCTTCATACAAATAGCGAGATACGCCTATAACTATACAACGGTATCCTAATTATAACGTCATATGCTTTCCGCTTTCAAAGTCGACAGGGTTAGGTGCACGGGATTTTGTGAAATTGTTGTATACTCACGATATTTCTAAGTTACCATAATGTATTTTTAGAACAACGCGTCTGTGTACCATAGATCTGTTACTATTGTGTACAATCCGGTGAGGTTGATTTTAATATAACCTGAAGAAGTAATATTTCAAACTACATCAAATTTTCTTGGAAAAAAAATTTTTCTTTAGCGTCATGGATATTCTAAGGCTGCTTGCAAAAAATCACTGAGATCCAACAGGTAGTTTTCGAGAAAATCAATTTCAAACGTGCTCACGAATTAATGGACAGACTATACCTATTGCATCATTATAATAATCAATGTTGTTAACTTGAAGCAATACTGGAACTATTAATTATTATTTATGAATAGATTCCGTAATCTACATTCCATGAACATCTCAGATTTGTCTCTCTCACAGTCAGTATAAGATCAGTTTAGCAAATCTAAACAGAGAAAACAGTTTAACTAAAAATTTGGTTAATAGTCGATGTTTCTGCATCTAATGCTTTCTTCTAGGTGGTGCTCAGTCCCGTTCAACTAGCTAAAATTGTCAACAGCAGAGTATTAACTCTTTCTACGCTTTAAGCCGCACACTGCGCCACGGTGGAAGTCCGTTGCACGCTTTAAGCCGCACACTGTGCCATAGAGTTGCTTCCCTTATAAGAAGTCTTTCTAGTTCTTCTTCTACTGTTTTACTTCTACTACTTTTTAACCTTGTTATTCTATTGGGTTGTCCAGTTTTCTTCAAATTAGTATATATTTTTTTTTTTTTCCGATCCAGAAGCACTTGAGCTTTTTCAGCTCTTCGGCTCGGTGTCATGGACATCGTAACCCTTCGGTTCGGTGCCACGAACACCGTGAATCTGGGGAATCTGTGGCTTTTCTGCCTGCCCACGGAATTGAACCCGGACACACAGAGGGCTAGTCACCCACAGTCCAACGCGCTACGAACACGCTGGGCACGCGGGCAAATTAGTATTTAATAATATATATATATATGTTTATTTATTGACAAGTAGTTGGGATCGTTAATTTTTATTTTGTTTTGTTTGTTATTACCTCCCTTGAGTCAACTGCTTACAAATTGAGGAAATAACTGCGCGTGGAAAGAGTTAACACAGTATTTCTAAATGTCCCTATAGAAAATTGTGAACTAGAGCATCAATTGTACATTGGTTTTGAAAGATATTTTCTGCTGTTATATTTGTCAATTCACAATGACAGCTGCTAGATATGTCTACCCTTGAATTTGGTGTACAAGGAATCTCTCATTTTGTTTGGTCTTTACTGATGAGAAGTATGCTTGCTGTACTGGATGGTTTGTGTAGTTCTCCACCCAATAGATGGCTTTGTTTGTTTCAGTGACCAGATACTTCTTGCTATTTTTGTGCATAGATGTTTACATTAGCTGGGAGCACCTCTTGAATGTACAGTTGGCTGGTTTGACATAGATGTGTTTTGTGTTTGAATTGAGTCACTTGCATGTCCTGATGTGTTTACGTTAGAATGGAGAGCCACTTACATGTACATACCTTAGAATGGAGAGCCTCTTGCATGTACATACATTAGAATGGAGAGCCTCTTGCATGTCCTGGTGTGTTTATGTTAGAATGGAGAGCCTCTTGCTTGTACATACATTGGAATGGAGAGCCACTTGCATGTACATACATTAGAATGGAGAGCCTCTTGCATGTCCTGGTGTGTTTACGTTAGAATGGAGAGCCTCTTGCATGTACATACATTAGAATGGAGAGCCACTTGCATGTACATACATTAGAATGGAGAGCCACTTGCATGTACATACCTTAGAATGGAGAGCCTCTTGCATGTCCTGGTGTGTTTACGTTAGAATGGAGAGCCACTTGCATGTACATACATTAGAATGGAGAGCCACTTGCATGTACATACCTTAGAATGGAGAGCCTCTTTCATGTACATACATTAGAATGGAGAGCCTCTTGCATGTCCGGATGTGTTTTGTGTTCAACAGGAGAGTCACTTGCATGTAAGGATGTGTTTGTTAGAATGGAGTCACTTGCCTGTAAGAATGGGTTTACGTTAGAATGCAGTTAGAGCCTTGCATTTAAGTTTGTGCTTGCTAGAATGGAGCGCTACTTATATGTGCGATTGGCTTGTGTAATAGAGGCTGTCTCTTCACTGTCACATAATACCATATTCTGAATCAAAGAATGAAACCATTACCGTCGCACAAATAACCACTATATTGTGTTCTATGGTAAACTAACTTACTAGTGGGCTTCACTAGATATATGATGTAAATAAACCATCTCATTGTTTGTTATTATTTCCCTGTAGAGCTTTCAGTATTGCTTATATAAGTAGATCGACCAACACATTCTGAATAATATATATATATATAGTACTTGTATTAGTATTTATTTCAATGATACTTTTGTATCAAGCTTTCTGAATAAATATCCATCTTTGTTTATTAAGTTTGGTAAACATTGTATATAGATGTTTGTTCTCTGATAAATATGTTCTCTGGTTTACATGATGTCAAATTTGAAATGTGCTATGAGCTTAATTGATAAAACAAACATGGCAATGGATATTTTTGTCACTCGAGTGGTTACTGGGGCCCAAATTTGGGGTGTAAAGGATAGAACCACTGTTACCTGCCACGCATGTCGTAAGAGGCGACTAATGAGGTTTCGCTGAAATCGGATGCATGTGTCCTAAATGTGTAGAAGTCTATGCGTTTAGGGGCCTACCAAACCAATGTGCAACGTATACACGTTCTTGGCAAAGATCAAACATATCACAAAGAGTAATTAAAATTGGTCGTAAAGAACGAACGTAAAAAAAAAAGAAGAATTTGTCAACAGAGAGAAAATGTGAACAGTTTTGAATATCTCAGTTTACTGTTAACAAGAAATGATAATGGGATGAAGGTAATTAAATGAAGAACAATTATAATCTTTCAAAAACTTGAAACAACTAAACACAGTTATAGAATAGAACACAGGTCAGAATGCTAAGAGCATGCATATTTCCAGTGACAACATATGGATATGAAACATGGACATTTAACAAAGTAGTGGTAAAGCATAAATGTGCTTTTGAATATAAGTGTTACAGAAGAGTCCTCCGTATACCATGGACAGAGAAGAGAATAAATAGATCTACCAAGAAGGAGCTCAAAATTAAATAAAACTGACTGATGCTACACAAATGAAAAAATTTAGACATTATGTTGGTATATAACACAAAGGGTGGAGAAGACCATTATGGAAGGTGACATCCTGACAAAGATGAGAAGAAGAAGACCAAGGAGAAGATGGATTTAGGATGTAACTGATGATCTGAGTATGGTGACTGCAGTCACGGGACATCAAACATATGAGAGAAAAAAATTCTGAAGGACTGTTAGGGTGGCAAAGTTCTCAGACAAGCTATTTGATGATGGTATGAGCTTAATTTGTTTGACATGGATTGTTACGAACAGTAAAGACCTCACCGTTCTGAAAGCAATGGCAAACTACTGAACGTTTAAGTGGTGCCAAGAAAATCGACTAATAGTTTACTGTGGTTGATGGCAGAGTTCTGTAAAAGATATGCCATGACTTTGATTTTTCATGAGCTTAATAAGTGCATACTTTAATTTGATAGTGGTCTGTGACTAAACATTGTAGCAATATTAGGTAATGGATGTATTTATGTTGATTCTTGTATGTACAAAATAAAACTAGTTTGGATATCTTATTAGTTTGTTAATTAATACATCATCATTTGTACTATCACAATTGGATTTGTACTATCCGCTATCTGCTGCTTAATTTTGGAGTTCAACCTTCATGTTGCCCAAATCTTTACATTCTCTTCCAGCAGTGATCTCAAGGGTCTAAAACTGAAGGATTGACTTCATCGCACCAGATTAAACCCCATATAGCTCAACCCCTCCCCACATAAGTGACTTGCCACCTGCCGAGAGTATTGCGCAGAGCACAAACTTCGTAGCTCCTGCAACAATCTGAAGGCTTTCTGAAAAAAAATGCACTTGGGAGCAGAATGGTGCGGTCCAGATTCGAACCCACGACCTTCTGAACGCAAGGCAAAACCACTTAGCCACAGAGAACTCCTAATGTTAATAATAACATTACATAAGTTGTCTATGCTACCATCTATCACGATCCTTTTTTTCCTTTTGGTAGAATCACAGCTGTGTTCACCTGGTTAAATTGTTCTCTCAGCATGGGCCATCCATGACATGCTTGATTCTCGTGCCCTTAACATCATTAACTCTTTCCACGCCCATTTATTTTCTCAATTTTTAAGCAGTTAATTCAAGGGAAGTAAAAAAATAAATTAAAAAAACATTACATCCAACTGCGGTATAAACAAACTTTATCTTAATATATACTAAATTAAAGAAAACTGGACAAGCCCAATAGAATAGCAAGGTTGAAAAGTAGTAAAGAAACTAGTAGAAGTAAAACTAGAAAGACTTCTTATAAGGAACAACTCCCTTATGGTGAACAGTGTGCGGTTAAAGCTCCAGCATGGATTTCCTGCCATAGTGCTTAAGCCCTGAAAGATTAATATTTTTTGCAGTGGATGTTTCTGATTCGCAGTAACCCACATATATGCTTTGACGATAGCATGTCAAGCATATATTTCATCTTCACAATCTTTGTATCTCTACTACAGACAAGGACTATACGTATGCCTTCATTCTGAATACGTTCTACCCATCCACATTGTGATCGTGAGGATGCCAAGTTCGTTATCTCACACCGACATAACCAGTTGATAGAATCTTCAAGCTGAAGATTAAACATGATCTGGTATCTTATATGATAGAAATGTATTCGTATTTTAACTTACCAATATTTTCATATCTCTCTTATCTCTCACATATATATAAATAAACACACTTAAACATACATAAAAGAAGTAACAACTTGGATCAGATAAGAGGCATATATTTCCCAATCAAACATTAGAGTTACAAGATGTATGTTGTATGTGGGTGACAAAATTGTTTTAAAAAACACTGAATGAATTATATGTTTTTATATTCAACATACAATGCATATATGGCAGCATTTCAGCTGTGAAAAATCACACATAAAATGTGGTTATAGTAATAACATTCACATTACAAATGTTAAAAATTGATAGAGATATCAAAGACTACTTATACTTAGTACAATATCATTTGTGTCAAAGAATTAGTGACATACATGTCACAGACTGGACACAACAACGACGTACATGTCACAGACTGGACACAACAACGATGTACCAACAACGTACATGTCACAGACTGGACACAACAACGATGTACATGTCACAGGCTTAACAACAATAGATATCACATAGAAAAATTCGATAAAATAAGAGCCCTGATACAATTATATATCAGCAAATGAAATAACAGAATAGCAGGTATCTTTAAAAAAAAAGCCATGATGGTATGCTGGTAAAGGTAGTTGACGCCTCACAAAGAAATTACCACAGGGTTCTAAGACCAGCTAATGAAATATGAACCAATCAAATAACACATATCACATGGCTCTATATCAGCCAATGAAATAAGAGTTAAACTGAATCTCAGACCTGATGGTAAAATGGAAGAATTCATGGTGAGAAACAAAACAGCTCCAGAAGAAAGTGCACTCTTAAACCTTTATATTACTGTAACAATAACATAGCATTACTACAGAAGACATTACATACAACTATCCCAACATTCTAGACTGTCAGTAAACAAATTAAGTGAAAGTGTTCCACAGACTGCATATTCCAAAGACAAAATATCTGTATATATGCATAGTCAAACCTACAGGAACCAGATGGTGGGATGAATTCAGGCAAGAGAAACCAACTATTTGTACTTGGTTGATCCGACCACAAAACCACCTCAAAATTCTATCAGTTGTTTTTCTTCAAGCCTTGTACCAGTCTAGTTCCAAGTCTTTCATACTAATACTGTCCTCACAGCAAACTGTGGATCTCTAGAGGTCTAGTTGACTTTCCTAAACTTGTAAAACTGTCTCAGTCTAGCATCAAGTCCTTTACATTAAAAGTGTTTAAAGCTGAAGGATCTACTTCATTGCGCTTTTACCCCATATGGCTCGGCCCCTCTCAGCAGAAAAGGCACACCACGTGCCGAGATTATTTGCACAAACTCCATAGCTCCTGCAAACAATCCTATGGGTCTCATGAAAAATTGCACATGTGTCTTGGTCCAGATTCGAACCACAACTTCAGTATGACAAGGGAAATGATGTAACCACTTTACGATTGAGACCACCTTCCAGATTGATGGGATTGAAACAAGAATGCACAGAACATTTTCATACACTTTTCATACACATAAACTTAAAAGTGTACATATTTTATTGTGAAACAAGAATGCACACAACTTTAAATGAACTAACAAAAAATAGCTTGTGTTTTCTTGCTCTCCATAAACAATTTATTGTTTCAAATTCAACCCAAGATTAGAGCTATTTTCACATGAAACATCAACAACAGTTTAGGAAGTAAAAAAACAAAGGAAGAACAGAAGATTTGGAAGAGGAGGGAATTGTTTCTTACAAAGGAGTAACAAAAATACCACACAGCAGATTAAAACTTTCAGGTATCTCAAAAGTTGAACAGATTAAAGATTAACAGAGATCAATAAATTACAGAAACATTGTTCATTTGAGGATCATCTTCATCACATAAGTTCCAGAAACATTGTTCATTTGAGAATCATCTTCATCGCACATCAGACAAGTCACAGAAACATTGTTCATTCGAGAATCCTCTTCATTTCACATCAGACAAGTCCCAGAAACATTGTTCATTTGAGAATCATCATCGCTCATCAGACAAGTCCCAGAAACATTGTCCATTTGAGAATCATCATCGCACATCAGACAAGTCCCAGAAACATTGTTCATTTGAGAATCATCTTCATCGCACATCAGACAAGTCACAGAAACATTGTTCATTTGAGAATCATCATCGCACATCAGACAAGTCACAGAAACATTGTTCATTTGAGGATCATCTTCATCGCACATCAGACAAGTCACAGAAACATTGTTCATTTGAGGATCATCTTCATCGCACATCAGACAAGTCACAGAAACAAAAGATAATCAGAGACTATACAGTTCCAAACTACACAATTATCAGAGACTATACAGTTCAAACACATTATCAGAAATCATACTTGCAGAATGACACTTTAAAAAAATCTGATTTCCTTTCCAAGCAACTGTTTCATTTTGTCTGATTCAAAAGTACAGACATTACATCCAATCCACAATTTGAGCTATACAAATATTTATGTATATACTGGAACATACAAATTATGTTGGGCAGTTTGTTACAATTTGTTCTATTGTATCTATATATAGTTACAAACCTTGACTTTAAACATTCACTTCAAACGTTAATCTTAAACATTCATTTCAAATATTAATCTTAAACATTCGCTTCAAATGTTAATCTTAAACATTCACCTCAAATGTTAGTCTTAAACATTCACTTCAAATGTTAGTCTTAAACATTCACCTCAAATGTTAGTCTTAAACATTCACTTCAAATGTTAATCTTAAACATTCACTTCAAATGTTAGTCTTAAACATTCGCTTCAAATGTTAGTCTTAAACATTCGCTTCAAATGTCTAATAGCAATTATCTTAAACATTCACCTCAAATGTTAGTCTTAAACATTCACTTCAAATGTTAGTCTTAAACATTCACTTCAAATGTTAGTCTTAAACATTCACTCAAATGTTAATCTTAAACATTCACCTCAAATGTTATCTTAAACATTCTAAAGTTCAAACATCAAATGTTAGTCTTAAACATTCACTTCAAATGTTAATCTTAAACATTCGCTCAAATGTTAATCTTAAACATTCGCTCAAATGTTAATCTTAAACATTCGCTTCAAATGTTAGTCTTAAACATTCGCTTCAAATGTTAGTCTTAAACATTCACATCAAATGTTAATCTCAATCATCCACTTCACATATTCATCTTAAACATTCATTGAACAAAAACAAGCATCCCAGTAACTTCAATATTGCCACATAAACTGAACAAGTCCTCTGATGAAGAATCCCCAGCGATATCAAAACCAGTTTTAATCCTAGGCTTGGTATGATACACCAGAAAAAATGTTGACGAAAAACATGTTTCCATCTCTCCACAACAGATGTATTTTCACTGTAGACTTTGCCTGACTTCAAGAAATAAGAAAGTGCACTAGAAACGTTGGCTACTTGTCTTATTAGAAGAATCAAAATACACGAGGGGAAAAAAACCAAGTTATTAATGTGAGTTTTACAGATGATCAAGAACAGGATATTATTAATGGATGGTTCAGATGAACACATTCTTCAGTGTAAGGACAACAAAACTACTCAACATAAATACAGAGTAAAACTACTGTCTAATGTCATGCCAACTGAGAACACAGATATAGATCACCTCAACTTTATGCCCATAGTTTTGTTAACCAAGCTCTGTTGGTGACTTTGCTCCATGCCATGAGATTAGTTATTTACTATCATCATCTCTCTTGGCCCACATGCACTTCTTTTTTCATCCATTTCTACCTGTTGTTGTCGCCTACCAAATAGTGGTTGTCTCTTTCTGATTTGCATAAGCTCCCTTTCGTGCATTGACCTCACTTGGCACCTCCTCATTTTCCATATTTACTGTCGACAGTATTTTTAAACACACATCTGTAAAACCACATCTCTGTCGTGCCTAGTGATTGCCTTGTATGTTTCTTTATTGTTCATGACTCACATCTATCTGTTGACAGTACATAACAATGAGACATTTTCCTCCTGAATTTCATTGACATTGAAAGCGAACAAAAGACAAGTGTGACAAAAACTACAAAAAAACACTATATACTATTTGAACAAAAACTATTTACACCCCAAAAAAACAACAGATTTAAAGAAAAAATATATCTCATTTAAATAAAAATACTATAAACTGTTTAAACAAAAACACCATCTATTGTTTGGAAAAAAAAATACTATCAAATGTTCAACAAGCTATAAATTATTCATTATGTATCCTGATGAATTGTTTTTCTAAATGTTCTTTGCCACTTGTATAACTCACACAAATATCTTTGTATGTTTTGTCTTCATTCCAATGGGAGTTTACACTGACTCAGAACCTACAAGGAAAATCTGCAGGGAAAGATGGTATTAGAAATGTGCACACTGCCAAGCCTAGGTGTCTGGTGATTTTTTAGAGGGAGAAAAAAGGGGACATCTCCAAAGAGCACTGCTTTCTATGTGGACAATACAAAGTTTCATAATTTCAATCACAAATAATCAATACTTAGTCTCATCATTCCAATCACAAATAATCAATACTTAGTCTCATCATTCAATCCAAATAATCAATATTATCATCATTCAATCACAATAATCAATATTTAGTCTTATCATTCCAATCACAATTAATCAATACTTAGTCTCATCATTCCAATCACAAATAATCAATATTTAGTCTCATCATTCCAATCACAAATAATCAATATTTAGTCTCATTCCAATCACAAATAATCAATACTTAGTCTCCTCATTCCAATCACAAATAATCAATACTTAGTCTCATCATTCCAATCACAAATAATCAATACTTAGTCTTATCATTCCAATCACAAATAATCAATATTTAGTCTCATCATTCCAATCACAAATAATCAATATTTAGTCTCATTCCAATCACAAATAATCAATACTTAGTCTCCTCATTCCAATCACAAATAATCAATATTTAGTCTTATCATTCAATCAAAATAATCAATATTTAGTCTTATCATTCCAATCACAATTAATCAATATTTAGTCTTATCATTCCAATCACAAATAATCAATATTTAGTCTCCTCATTCCAATCACAAATAATCAATACTTAGTCTTATCATTCCAATCACAAATAATCAATACTAGCTTATCTTAATCAAAATAATCAATCCAAAGCTTTTAACATAACATGAAATTTGTGCTGTTTCTGTAAAAAGAAATCATCTAAATTGTTGAAGACAGATTATTGTTTCACATGTTGTGCAAGTTAGACCCCCATGTCTTGCAAGTTAGACCCCCAAAAAGTCTAGGAATAAAGGTAGTAAAAAAATGGATATTTGAAATAGCTGTCTTCATCAACGATATTGTTGGTGGATGTGAAACTTCCTCTTAGATAGATAATTTATCTTTGACAAAAAATAAAGAGAGAAAAGAAGGCTAAGAAATTATTTCTGAACATTTGATAAATATATTTCAGATATATAAACAAAAGAACAGATGATAAAATTTGTGACAGATTATTATGGTTATAAAAGAAAATTTGTGTAAGATAAGTTTTAGATCATATTAAAATATTCACTGAAATTCTTGACTTCAAAACATCATCACTTACAAATCATCTGTTCAAACATCTACTTAGTCTTCTAAAATGTCTTCACTAAAGACATGAACAAAAATTGTTCCAAAAAAACCAGTTAACAAATTGAAAAGAATGATAAAAGATTAAAATATGAATGATCTGAAATTTATATTATTTAAGCCCTCTCTGTAGACACGACTTGTTGACTGTCTAATAACTTCTTTGTTGATACCTGGTCTCACTGTTGGCCTTGATAAAATCAGTTCTCAAAAAAACATGTAGAAAAACAGGCAAATAGAACTTAAAAGCATGTAGAAAAACATGCACATATAACAACAACATATAGAAAAACATGCACATATAACAACATATAGAAAAACATGCACAATATAAATATTGAAAGGCTGTTAATATGTAGCCTTGTGGTTGATCTCATTTAATCAATAGTCACATTCTACCATTAACATTCATATTTGTTGTATGTCTACAGTAAGATATATATATATTATATATGTTATGTTAATAATATCAAAGTTGGTCACAATGATAACCAATTTTGTTTACAAATGAGGACATGAACTAATAGGAACTAAATTCAAAACATTTGTTGACAAAAACTATTGTTTAGAAAAAGATGCAACAAGAAAACAACGATAATATATGTAATAGAAAAAGCATAAAAAAAAGAAATAAAACAATAAATGGAAAAGGATAAAACAGGTTATGGAGACCTGATAAAATAAGGAATAAAAATAGAATAGATTTGAACAGGAAATGGAATAGGATAAACCAAAAAAAGGAACAGCATAAAAACAAGAAATAAAACTAACAAAATTAACAAGAAATGAAACAGGAAAAAAAAAATTGGAAACAGATAAAAAAGAAAAGAAAACAGGAATTTTTTTAACAGGAAATGAATGGATAAAACAGGAAATTAATAGAGAAGACAACAGGGAAAAGATTAGAAAAGACAACAAGGAAATGATTAGGGATGAAACAGGAAATTATTAGGGATAAAACAGGAAATGAAAACTATAGAACAGGAAATGAAAAAACAAACAAACAAGGATATGGAAACATAATAAAATAATTTTGAAAGAAACAGGAAAGAGAAATACCATTAAAAAAAAAAATAAGACAAATCTATTGACCAAAATTAGAGAATATGAAAATGCAAATGCAGGGTTGAACATGAAAGCTCAGTTCACAAAAATAATGAAAATTTTCCTGAACATGAAAGCTCAGTTCACAAAAATAATGAAAACTTTCCAAATTAAAATCCAAGAAAATTCAATCTGCAGTATAACTCAAAGTTATTTGATAAATAAAGTACAACAGACAAAAATTAAATAACATGGATCAAGTCAAAGACAGAAAGAGAATCACAAGAAACATGAGACAAACAACTCTATGGAAGAACATGAGAATGAATCTCTATGTACATATGATATGCTAAAGAGTTCTAGCAATAAATTATTGACATTTTGCATGAAACTGAGACAAAAGTCCCTCGAGAGTGAGTATGCATCATTTGTAGAATTGAAACCAACTAGATCCAACATCATCATTCTTGGCTGGTGACATTCTATCTACTGTGGTTATATATCAAATATCTCCAAGATCGGTATCATATTTCTGTGTTTGATAATACATCTGCATTAGTTTAGATCAAACATGACTAGCTAATAATTTGTCAGTCTGACAATATTTCTACTGATTTCACATCAACTCACTAAATGTACACTGAACGCTATTCATAACTATTATCAACTCACTGACGATTTATAGAATTTGAAAATGTATTTACAGACTGATTACCTCTAACGCTCCAAAATTACTTACAGTCACATTCAGGATCTCATCTACTAGTTCAAATCATCTACCTAAAAGACTACATCTCCCTTGGTTCAACAATCATCTATCTGGGTCAACAATCATTTACCGGGACAATCATCTATCTGGGTCCAAAATCATTTACCTGAGTTCACAATATCTACCAAACAATATTTACCTAGGTCAACAATCATCTACCTACAAGACTTCATCTACCTGGTTCAACAATCATTTACCTGGGTCAACAATCATTTACCTGGGTCAACAATCATCTACCTGCAAGACTTCATCTACCTGAGTACTTCATCTACCTGGTAACAATCATTTACCTGGGTCAACAATCATCTACCTGCAAGACTTCATCTACCTGCAAGACTTCATCTACCTGGGTCAACAATCATCTACCTGCAAGACTTCATCTACCTGCAAGACTTCATCTACCTGGGTCAACAATCATTACCTGGCCCAACAATCATCTACCTGGGTCAACAATCATCTACCTGCAAGACTTCATCTACCTGGGTCAACAATCATTACTCAATTACTTACCTGGGTCAACAATCATCTACCTGCAAGACTTCATCTACCTGGGTCAACAATCATCTACCTGCAACATTCATCTACCTGCAAGACTTCATCTACCTGGGTCAACAATCATTACCGGGCAAACTCATCTACCTGCAAGACTTCATCTACCTGCAAGACTTCATCTACCTGGCTTATAACAAGGAAATAGTTGGGTCTAACCATTACCAATTTTTTTAATTGGTTCAGAAAAAAAAATAAGATTTAATCATTTCACAACCTACGGTATATGACATTATTCTACATTTCATCAATACATAGGCATAACCTTTGCAAACATTTTGGGTATGTGGTCCTACAAAATCAAGCTTATGTTGATATTCTGATATATTGGCCACTAAATAAAAGTTATTTCAGAACTTGGGACAATCTAAGACTTTTATTTTGTCGGCTTAATATTACAAAAATTGTGTAAAAACATAATTCCGTTTGAAGATATGGTATAAAATATATGTGTTGACAAAACAACAGCAGAAAACGGATATTACATTTTGTTAAAGTTAAAAGTATATCACAAATTGAAAACTGGCATTTTCTTAAAACCCAAGTCTGTTTTCTGCATACGTCTTGAAAGATGATGTTAGGTCTGATTTTGTTGCAATGTGTCATATAGGTACTTCAGATGACTCCCAAGATGTGACATCCAGCAGTATATCTATAGCAAGATTATCAACAGACTTGATATGGAAGAGCAGTCACTACAGACAGATGTAGACTATTGATACAATGATTTTTTACTAGTCATACAATCATTTGTTATTTATCAATGAAAAATAAATTAATTACAAATAAAATGTGTGTACAACATAAAGATATCTAGGTAGATAGAGGATACATACTGTTTCTCATATCAAAATCCCATAGCCATATATGCTTTTTCCATACCTATTGCATATACACTTAATTGTTTCTCTCCATTTCACCTATCCTCTCACAGATATTTATTTCCCCACACTCTTAAAAATCCTCAATTGTTCTTGCTTCCTATTGATGGACGACCTCTGACCTGGATATGATCACACATGCAGATACGGTTATATATTACCAACCTACATTAAGTTATAGAAGATAGTGTTCCTTTGTATAATTACTTTTTGCTAGCCTAGCAAAATTATCCCATAAAACAAATCTATATTGATCTTCGATAGCTATCAATTCGTTGTTTCACAATGTCTATTATATAGTACCTTCATTTTAGATTGCAAGAGCCTGGATTGAAGATTAGAGTGATCAGAAAAGAATAGTACAACAGGTTTAGTGGTAGTCTTATCAATCAACATTATACTGGTACTGTTAGTTACTGGACGCTGTTGAAGATATTACGAAGGAGATTGGAGGTCTATGGATACTACCAGAGTGAAATGAAAATATTCTATACAGCAGCAGAATACTTTATGATTTGTTGAGCAGATTTTTCTAACAAACATACAAGGACACAACACAGATCTCTGCAACAAACATGTAACACTGAAGAAATAAAACATGTTCAATTATTTAACAGATGGAGAGCTATATTAAGAAACAAAATAAACTTGATATAATAGAAAAGACATGTGATGAGGAGGAAAGGTTTAGAACACATTGTAACCTGCTGCCTTGCAGGTCGACTGGGGACAGTCAAAGGCTGACGGAGAGCGAACCCAGTAAACGCTGGTTGAAATCGGACACGTCGCCGAAGGACAAGCACTAGAGCTCCAAATGGTACTGAAGATGTGATGTAAAACAAACGTTCTTGGCAAAGGCTGTTTATATATCACAATAAGAATGATCAAAATGGCAGAAAAAAAACGATAGAGAGAGAACACATTGTGACAACCGGTAAAAATCGAGGGTAGACGAGACAGAAAATTTTGGATAGCCTGACTTCATGGCACGGTAGAGCGTCAACATCTGAGTTGATAGCAAACACCAAAGACAGAGATGTGCAGAGATCCATGATCGCCTACGCCAGTCGGCACCTAATGATGATGATAATAGAAAGAATAAGAAAGAAACATGCACTTATTCTAAGCAGATTTAGGGATGTCAAGACTATAATAAAGTTATCACAAATATATGTAATAGCTACCCAATGACTGTTAAAGGATACAAAATGAAGAAATCTACTACAAGTTGTGAATCAGTGTTACTTGTCTCTAGTCAGATGTTCTAGTTACTTTGAAACTAAAAAGAAAATAAATTGTTCAGAACTGATATTTACATCATTAGGACACCCTATAGATTCTCAGCCCTTTCAAAAATGCTGACCTGAAGTGTCATCAGATAGTGTTGTAGGGTGGAGGGTAGGAGGGGGGGGGGAGGAGGAAAGACCATCAAATCAAACACCAAACACAATAAATATTTTATTACTTTTAAAATGGGATGGGGAAAAAAGTCCACTTCTGATGATCAGAACATTTTTGGAAGATCAGTCAGTTTGACAACAAAATGTATAAAAGTAAGAGTCAATAGATAAAGAGGCCTGTTCTATGCAAAATCAGCTGTTTAATAACTTGAATACCTCTCTTCTGATGAGCAGACTTCTCCCTTAGTATCTTTTAAACTAGTGCATAGATTTCTATTTTAGTAATATACTTGTACAGACAATTAGACAACCAATTTTATAGTTTAGTCTCAACATAAAACAACTCAATATCAACAATACATACGAGTGTACACAACCAATTTTGTTTACTCATCATTCTTGAATGCACCAGTCTTGATTATTGGTCCTTTCATTGAGAAGCCAGGAAGGACAGAGATTAGATCGATAGATACACACAATGATAAATAAATGAGACAATTTATGTTTTGGCCAACATACAAAACCATTCAAAAACCTGGCCCTATCCTACACTACTACTTACAGGTACAGGAACAAGTGGCTAAGTCAATTATCTTTTAATCTTGAAGATTTCAATTTAAACCCAGACAAAGTAAGGATTGTTTTCTCTATTTCTTGGGTTAAATTACATTTTTTAACCAGCATTCTGTGATCTGACAGAACTGGAAAGCGACTTATCACTCAGTATAAAAATCCTTCATAGAGACTAGGTATACACTATAAGAATATTAATTGTACTTACAAATTACTTCACATAAGTAATATTTTTTAAATGTAATGTTTAGGGCAGGTGATGACAAAATGTAATGGCTTAATAAAAGTGATAAATAGATGGTTATAGTATGTTGATATATAAATATAAAATATTCTGAAACACAAGTTAAGGACATGCCCTTGACTAGTGCCCCTAAAGATATCAACTATGACCAAAATATGTTTCAATATTGCTGCTAATTGCTATGTGGTTCACACTAGTACAAGATAGTTGATTGGTGAGTATTATACTGAATCTGGGCCAATAAGTATGATTTTAACAGAAAATGAAGCTCTAGTTATCATTATATGTCTGCTGAGGCAGGAGAGGGGAAATCTATAACACAAGACAATTTTGTTGACTGTGAAACTCAAGAAAGATTGCTAGAGTATACAATCTTCAATGGCTGATAAAATATATAAGAAACAGTACTACAAATACTTGAAAATGAAACTATTTGACCTGGAAATAAAATTATTATATCTAAAAGCTACTCTGCATAAGAAATACTGCTCTAAAATGTCAATAACTATTAAAAATGATATAGTTATTTATGTTTTGAACTGTCCGTATGGTGCCGGAATCCGGAGGAAACAAAGAGTTGTACCACTGCGACCTACAAGGCATGTCGTAAGAGGCGACTGATGTTAGGACCTAGGGAAGCTACTCTAGTAAATAAAAAGCCCTGCAGAAATCAGATGTGCTGGCCTACTTGTGAGCGCAACGTACAATCACTCTTAGGCTCAGATCACATACAAGTCACACAGTGATTAACAAGTGGTCGATATGGAACGTTCGAAGAAGAAAGAAGATATTGTGAACACATAATTTTGACTAATTTAACATTTCTTATATTGTATTTTGAATATATGATTCAATCTTTCTCCCAACATTATGATACCAGTGCTAAATCTGGACACTGACATCAAATGATAACAGAAAACTAGTCACGACAGAGGTGAAGTGTCTACGCAGAATTTTAGGAGTATCAATCAAGAAGAGACTGGTTTAGAAATGAAATCAGGAAATAAATGGGTACAACATCAGTACTGAGCTTCATCAAGAAACAACAAATTAAATGGTTGGTCACATAAACAGATTACCAACAGACAGTGTGCCTCAAAGAGCAATGTTACCCCAATACAGTGGATACAAAGCAAAAGGCTGTCCACACAAAAGCCTGTTCCAGAAATCTCTTCTTACCCTGATGCTGTGAGGCAGAGAAAAAGAAAGAAAGATTCAACTATCAAAAACTTCTTAGTTCACATTTTGGAACATACAATTTGAATATAGAACAGTTCTTGATAAGGTAGTATTTCCCACATTAAATGTATGATATTCCACAAACATTTAGGGAATAAATATGTTAAAAAGTGCAAGACAATAGAAAAAAACAACCGTACAAATATTCTAGTTGATAGCAGAAGTTACAGATGATACCCAGGTGAAAGATGGTCAAATGTAGCAGGTTACAAATGATACAAAGGTGAAAGCGTAAAGGAACGTTACAAATGATACACAAGGTGAAACGTAAGAAGTTACAAATGATACACAAGGTGAAACGTAAAAAGTTACAAATGATACACAGGTGAAACGTAAGAAGCTACAAATGATACACAAGGTGAAACATAACAGAAGTTACAAATGATACACAAGGTGAAACATGGTAAAATGACTGTCATCTCCAAGAACTGGAGAGTTCGTCCACAGGTTCTCTAGCACACAACAATCTCTATATTAAGGCATCAGTGAATCTCATCATTTATGGGACAACTCTTGTAAAAATATTTCTACTTCTGGTTCACCAGCTCCTGTAGCTGTGGCTTGCTTCATCGCTGCCCGTTTCTCAGAAAGCAGCTTCTTCCTGGCCTCATCTCGAGCTCTAACCGCCTGGTGGGCTTTCTGAGCTTCCTCTGGTGATGATTCTGGTGTGTCCATGTTTCTGTTCTGTTTGATATTTCTGCGTTTTGAACCTGACAAGATATTTGAAATAATTTTATTTCCATTCTTATATTAGATCAACAAAGGGAGAGTTCAAGATTTAATGTTATTTTTTGAGATAACAAATATGATAACACCACTGGCAAATATGATAAAACCATTGACAAAATACCACTGACAAACATGATAATGGTACTGATACATATGATAGCACAACTAGCAAATATGATAACACCACTGACAAATATGATAACACCAATTGAAAATAAAAATAACACCATGGCAAATAAAATAACGCCACTGCAAATGTGATTACAACAGACAAATGAGATTACCCACGACAAATGTGATAACAACACTGACAAATGGAAAAACACACAGACAAATGAAATAACACTGACAAATGGAAGAAACGCATGGACAAATGTAATAACACCAATGACAAAATATATCAATGACAAATAAGAAGACAACATTGACAAATGAGGTGATAGCACTGACAAATGAACATGTTAACATATGAGACTGACCTGGGGTATGTGAGGGAGTGACAGCTGGTGTGCTGTTCTGGGATATGTTGCCTGACTTTGGACTGGAACTAGCAGAACTGTATTTTGATGTCTGGAAATGTGTAGAAAATGATATTCTTGACATGACAAGCGGATACTATAAACAGATTTGACAAACAGGTTGTGGCTAAATTTCTTCTTATAATACTCTTGTACCATTACACATTATATAGAGCCTGCAAGCAATTTCTTGATACTGATTTATCCAGTGCAACTCGTTCAATCTTTTCTATAGAAATGAGTGGTATTTCTGCTTTTCTTAGTAAAGTTCATTTCAGAGTTTCCTAGGAAATCCTTTCTTTCTTGAACCTTTTGCCTCCCTTTAATTCTTCTTTGTTATTCCTTGATCATTTTTTTTCATATCTCCTACCTCCATCTTCTCTTTCTTATAACAGTTGTTACTAATGGTCGTATACAATACTTTTTCTTATCACTTCTGAATTTGTCCCATTTTATGTTCATTATGTTTCGCAGACATCTATTATTGCTTTCTATGTACTCTTATTCTTGTTATCATAAGTACTTATTTAAATGATCAACTATCTACATGGTCTAAGGATGAAGGACTGACTTCAGCTCACAGGTTTTCCTCATATGGATCAGTCACTCTCTGCAGTAATGGCATGCCACCTGTTGAGTGTATTGCACAAAGTGCAAAACTCTGTAGCTTTAGCAACAATTCTAGGAATCTCTGGAACAAAATGCTCCCATGAACATAACGGTGTGTTCTGGATTTGAATCCACAACCTTCTGAGCACAAGGTGGATGATTTATCCACAGAGATCCCATGATCTCTAATAATGAATAAATTAATGTTAAATTATTATTACCAGCACATCAGGCTTTAGGGTTATAGGGAAGTTTCACAGACAGATAGGATAGACAAGAAATCCTACAACAATACAGGTGTACAACAAACAATTCACATTCATATGTAGCACATTCAGCAACTGGCAACTCCAACTATCTACAACTGTAGACAACAATAGAGGACAGAAAATTATCTTTAAAAAAGTTTAACGTCAAACCATGTCTACCATTTCAGGCACTTCCTGCCATCCATTTTGTTTCATCAGCTCAATTTCAGCAAACATTTCATCAACATTGTCTATCTGAATGCGTACGATATCCCAGAAGCCTTGAAGATCCTCCCATTTTGTCTCTCTCTCATCAGGGCTTCTTTGCTGAAACAATAATGTCAATAAAAAAAAGATCAGTATAAGGCACCAAAATAAAACCGGTCAGCAAGAAGCATAAGGAAACAAAATATTGTTGTGAGATTTGTAAATAATGAGACGGATAATAACATTTAAAAAAAAATGAAAGTTACTAAGTGCTGTATCTATTCTTTACTTCTATAATGCAGAAATATTGATACCAAACAAGTAGTCTATCTATTCTCTAATCCTGTTTTGCCTTTCGGCATCAGGTAAAAAAAAGGCTCCTGGAGCGAGTCTCCTTATGAGCTTAGTACAAGGTGAAATTTTGTGCCTCAGATATTCTGTAGATCCATTATTAATGCGGTCGTCCTTTGGGTATATTGTCGTTGTATCCGAGTGCTAGTGCTCTTTGTGGGAGACTGTCTTGTGGTAACCTTGATACATGTCTGAACCATTTCTTAATACATGTCTGAACCATTTGACCTGTTGTTTCTTAATATATTGTAGCACCGGCAAGAATCCCACTTTCTCTTCTTCTGACATTTCTGATTTGATCTCTTCTTGTTACATTTAGAACTCATCATAAACACTTCACCTCTGTCATATGGATTAAAAAACAAGCAGTTACAGTGCAAAATTTCAGAATGTGAGATGTGAATTTATGAAATATTTGGCCATATTTTATGGACATAGAAATAAACAAATTAAGAAAGTTATGGAAAAGTTAGAAATAATAAGAGAAATGTTGAGGGAGATTAGAGACAAATATTTTAGACACATAAAGAGACATACGGCGTGTTCAAATGAAAACGGGACTTGTGGATTTATTTAAAAGTATCATACGCAAATTAACAGTTTCAACGGAATTAAACAAAGCAACCACTTGTGAATAAGAATGCACCTGGGTTCATCAGAAAAAATCTCCATATGCATTTAGGCAAGCATCCCACTGTTTAGGCAGACGTCGAATGCCGTCCGAGAAAAAGGTGCGTGGCTGCTCACTGAACCATGTGGTCACCGCTGTCTTCACGCTCGCGCTGTTGAATCGCTGTCCATTTAGTGCTTTCTTCAACGGTCCGAACAAATGGAAATCACACGGGACAAATCGGGACTATAGGCTGGGTGATGAAGAACTTCCCAATTCTTCTTTGCCAATGTTTCCTGCACAATTTTCAGACGTGGACGAGCGTTGTCAGCAGATCTTGCACGGCCAGGTCAGGCGATATTGTTGCAACAGAAGAAGCCATAGCCTTGCTTGATAAAGCAGTACTGACTGACCGTCGAGAGCATTCGTCGCTTGCAGAAGAATTCCATATGTCAATTGGGACAGTCCACATGGTTGTTCGGAAGAAATTGAACTATCGGAAGGTGTGTTCACAGTGGGTCCCACGGATGTTGACTGACCACCATAAGGAAGAACAGATGGGGTGGAGTTTGAACCACTTGATGCTTTACAGGACAGAGGGTGATGCATTTCTGTTGAGCATTGTGGCAGGTGATGAATCGTGGTGCCACCACTATGAACCGAGCAGCAAAATTGACAGCATGCAATGGAAACATCCAGGTTCACCAAAACCCAAAAATTCAAGACACAGGTTTCTGCTGGGAAGGTTATGGTGACCGCATTTTTGACCATGAAGGGCTTTTGTTGGCCGATTTTAAGGAACCTGGTGTCAACATCAATGCCGCCCATTATAAAGACACGTTAGACAAGCTGCATAAGGCCATCAAGGCTAAGCGACCAGGCAAGCTTTCTCAAGGTGTGATTCTTCTCCACGACAACGCTTGTCCGCACGTCGCAAAATTGTGCAGGAAACATTGGCAAAGAAGAATTGGGAAGTTCTTCATCACCCAGCCTATAATCCCGATTTGTCCCTGTGTGATTTCCATTTGTTCGGACCGTTGAAGAAAGCACTAAAGGGACAGCGATTCAACAGCGACGCAGACTTGAAGATAGCGGTGACCACATGGTTCAGTGAGCAGCCAAGCACCTTTTTCTCGGACGGCATTCGACGTCTACCTAAACAGTGGGATGCTTGCCTAAATGCATATGGAGATTTTTGCTGATGAACTCAGGTGCATTCTTATTCACAAGTGGTTGCTTTGTTTAATTCCGCTGAAACTGTTAATTTGCGTATGATACTTTTAAATAAATCCACAAGTCCCGTTTTCATTTGAACACGCCGTAAGTTTACTTAAATTGATTCGGGAGGAAAAGTTGTGAGCAAGAGGAAGACAGCAATATAATTGGGAAGGAAACATTAAGAGATGGACAAGAGAGGACATTCTAGGCGTATTGTACCACTGTGGCAAGAGACATGAAATGCTGCAGGCGATCTCTGATGTGGCGATATCAGCTAATTAATCAATCCCGACAGTTATAGACAGTACAAGAAATAGTCAGTGAGACTATGTAGTATTCCTGGACTAAAATTCATTAATTGTATAAAAAAAATAATATCTGTAGATAGCAGACTGACTGGCTAAAAAGAAATGTTCTGCAGATTAGCAACTAGATCTACTAGTAACATATCATCAGAAAAAACGGATGATGAAATCAATCAGAAGTAACATGATAAAATAAATCTGAAAAAAAAAACGGATGATGAAATCAATCAGAAGTAACAGATGATAAAATAAATCTGAAAAAAAACGGATGATGAAATCAATCAGAAGTAACAGATGATAAATAAATCAGAAAAAAATGGATGATGAAATCAATCAAAAGTAACGGATGACCAAATCAATCAGAAAGTCACAAATACCAACAAAATGTAACAAACTATGAACAGATTAGAACAAGTCATCATTCTACTCCTCAGCCACATTAACACAAAATTCAAGATTGATAAATTAGTCATGTGTACAAGTGGAAAAGTGACCCAGACAGCAGAGCCCATACTTAAGGACTGCCCCAAATATGATATACTAAGGTGGGATCAATGGTCCATTGAAGCAAAACCGGTAATAAAACTATACAGATCTCTTAATGATCTACAAAACAGTGAGATTTATAAAAGAGACAATACTTAGGATATAGACAATATATTTCAAGCTAACAAAAGAAAGGATTATCCTGGAATGGTATTGTTCATGTGAACTTTCTCTGGTTCTCATATGTTGGACACTTTTGTAACATTTGTTCAGCTGTCATTTTGTAAGTGTCACATTTGCATATATCACAAGTTTCTATCTTAGGAGTGTTGAATAATGGTGTTTCTGAGTTTAATATATACTACTTTGAATCCAGAGAGCCACGATTGTGTAGTGGTTAGTGCACTAGCGTTTTCTGTGCGCGGATCGGATTCAATTCTATAGTAAGAGCTGGATTTATGTTTCTGCCGTAGTGGCTCTCAGGCCAAACCAGCCTCAACTGGGTATCTGAAAATGACTAGGAAGTAAAGGCGGCTGGCGTAATGTAACCACATCCCCTACTGTGTGCTGATAGTCAATGAAAATAAGTGTCTAACATCGTATTCCCAATATACCTCTATGGTATGAAAATGGTTAATTTTCCTTTTTTTTTGACCCTACTTCTTAAAAATGAAAATGTGGCATATCCTTTATAGGATGTAGCCATCAACCACAGTAAACAATCATCGATTTTCTAGGCACCACTTATACGTTCTGTAGTTTGCCATTGCTTTCTAAATGGTGGGTTTATTTCTACCTTTCATAAAAATCCCAAAGACGAATTTGCTTCCAAACTGTCTGTCGCGGAGTTTGAACCAGGTACGTTTTGGTTGTGATCGTGCTCACTACCACTTAAGCTACAGACGCCCACTGCTTCTTTTACTAGATTCAAAATCAACCTATAACATCTGCATCACAAACTTACCATATGATTGTTACAGAGGTCTATGAACTGGACAAACTTCTGACTGACCAACAAATTTGCTTTACCGATAGCTGCCCGAATTCTACCAGATGCTGGGGAAAGAAATAATAACCATAACATACTTGAACTCTGAAATAAATGTGTTACCTTTTCAATGTCTGATATGAAATTACCAATGAGTCATCCAGTTGTTTAATGTTAAATCCCTTCCACACCTCCAGCTGATCAATGGTAAAGCACCTTTGACCTTTACACTTGATCAATGTTACGTTATTTTTAATTACTAACTAGATCTATGATAAATCATTGTTTAATCACTTAACGTGAGATCAGCTTCCATCCAGTTCATCAATGATAAATTATACTTAATCTCTGCACTTGAATAATGTTAAATTTTAGTGACTTGAATCCACTGTGCTATCCCTGACTAGCAAATAAAAACCAAACATTTGAGAGTACTTAACACAAAGGAACATTTGAGAGTACATAGGTACATTTCTAGCTTACATTAATTGTTGCACTTATTATTTCTACAGATGTTTGGAGTGACTGGTTTGAGGAAGCCTCTCTAGATAGCATCCTCATTGATAGCCCAATCACCACCACAGATAAGGCAATCCTGGGAAGACCTCAGTACAGCATGTTAACCATGTCCAGATGAATGAAGCTAGACGCTTTCAAAGGCAGCATGTCAGTACGCTTATTATTATGAACTCATGTATGTCCAGGACAATATATTAAAACTAACAACTTATAGAGAGTAAAGATTGCTAAAAGTAGATTCCAAAAATGATAAATGTCTGTAACCGAGCCAGACATACCTTCTAAAGTGATCCAGTTATTAGATCTAATACTTGCTGTTTCTACTAATAAAGTGGTTCTGGAGAATGGCGAACACCAGACGGTAAACTAACAAGACACCAAGATTTCACAAAGGTTAAACTCTGCTGTCCAACGTTTTTATATATTGGGCGTATCTGTCTGATGTCTGTGAGGGCACATGTGTATTGTGGCGATTGCACTAATAATACTAACAATAATAAAAGCAATAATAAAATAATATTAATAAACACAGATGAAAATTTAATCCTGAATAAACGTTTAATTTCTTTTAAAGATGTTCTTACATAACTAGTGTGAATTTTAACAATATATATTTGCTGTGCAAGTTGATAAATTCTGGTTTTCAGCATAAGTTCAGAATTCACTTTTAGTTTTTTTGAGAACAGAAAAGTCTTTCTGTTTTTTTTACTAATAGTCATGCTACCATTACACAATAAACACAGAGATTTTCAGTTCTGGGGCACATGGGTGTTGATGGAAATGAGAGAGTGGACAGACTGGCTGGCTCTGCCACCATATTAGGGGATCATCCAATGGATAGAGCTGACAATCTGAACACACTAATAGAGTGTGACCGCAAAGATGATTTTCAGTGAAACTAATCCACATCAACTGCTATTTGCTGAGGATTGGAGTGGCCAGGAAAGAAAAAACAACAGGTATATGAGTAGGCTCATCAATTAACATTGAATTGGTACAGTTAGTCACTGGAAGCTGTTGATGTTGCGAAGGAGGTTGGAAATATTTCGAAGGAGATCAGAGCACCTATGGGCATGTTCAGAGTTCAATGAAGATATTTCTAACTGAAACAGGTTTGCCTTTGAGTTCAATAAAACAGTACTGAATCCCTCATTAAAACTAGTGAAACACGTACAAACAAAGTACTATAGTTTTACAAAATACATAAACAGTGACGATATACAGCAACGTTTGACCAACAAGGCCTTTATCAAGCAAACGAACAAACAGGAGTGACAAATTAAAATGAAACACAAATGGACGCACCAAATACCAACGTATCTAAGGAAAATCTGGAATAAAACGAATAATGACATAAATGAACAAAAAATCACATAAAACTAGAAATTGCCAGAAAGAAACAATGAAACATCTAGTATATATATAACTTGAATTACATTAGCACATAACTTAGATTTAAAGATGGAAAGAAGGAGAAGAGCACTATGAGCATCAGAGAATGAATACATGACAACATTGCTTATTCAATAAACATACATTATTAAAACTACATGTTTAGCACCACTGCCATTTAACCATGTTTTTAAATGACAGATGATGCTAATTAATAATCTGTCATCTGTACTAATGAGTACAGATTATAGAAGACTAAATAAGATCGCTGTTAGATAAAACACACATTGCTTCTACTCTGAACTGAAAAATCTGTCTGTTCTATTCCTTGGAAGTTAAAATTGGGTGTCTCTGTGGCTAAGCCACTCCCTTGCGTTCAGAAGGTCATGGGTTTAAATCCTGACCGTGACATTCTGTTCATGAGTCGATTTTTTTCAGAGACCCCTAGGATTGTTGCAGGAGCTACAGAGTTTGTGCTTTATGCAATACTCTAGGCAGGTGGCGTGTTATTTCTGCAGAGAGGGACCAAGCCATATGGGCTAAAACATGATGCAACGGAGTCAATCCTTCGATGTGGATACATCCACAATCAACATTAAAAGTTGCATGGGAGCACACTGGTTTTTAAAAAAAAAAAGAGGGGAAAAAAAAGCAAAAATTAAACTCTTCAAACCCCTTCTATCTTGCAGGCAGTGCCAGGAAGTACAAGAACATGAATACCTCATAAATTCTGCCACTGAAGACTGAACATGTTAGCCCTAAAGGATGTGAATACTCAGTAATGGAAATGTAACATATACATACCATACAGTTAATTACTATACTTAGAGGTAATGAATGAGCTGATAGATTGACTGGCATGAGCTACGATATCAGAGGGCACAGTAATGTGCAGAAATTACATTTTCAACGCATTGAGAGTTCCAGAGAAGGGGAGTTTCAGGGTTATGAATCCGTCGCTAACCAGATTGAGGGAGATAATGGTACAGCACTAAAGAAACGGCACATAAAATATGCCCTAAAATTGATTAATCAACATTGGATGTGTTGGGCCACTGGATTTGTTAAGGCGGAGAATTGGAGCACCTACTGACATGTACAGAGCCCTATAATGATAATTCTCATATAACTGATACTATATTTATATATTTTACACAGAATGGGGATGCCGCTATAGACCATCACTGGATTCATGGAGGTAACTTATAATCTCTGTGGAAAAAGAGCATGAGAAGTTGGTTGCAAAAGAAGAGAACATAGTATAATCTTTAAAGTTAGCCCAGCAGCTCACCTTCTTCAGGAAGATCATGTGACCTCAAATAAACCTCTGCTTGCATACAAAGACCTTTAACCCTCTCATCTTCAAACCGCATGTGCTGCAAAAGTATTCCCATCCTAGGAAACAAATAATGAAAATCAATCATAATTGTGTATTAAGTACTCTCATAACATGACATAATGAGATGCATCAGATACATTATGCTCACTCCTTGCAATATTGTTACAGTAAACTACTAGCAATCACATCATAGTCAACTGCTTGCACTCAAGTCCCAGTCAACTAATTGCAATCACATCACAGTCAACTGCTTGCACTCAGGTCCCAGTCAACTAATTGCAATCACATCACAGCCAACTGCTTGCACTCAGGTCCCAGTCAACTAAATACAATCGCATCACAGTCAACTAATTGCAATAACATCACAGTCAACTACTTTGAAACTTGAAAAGGACATAGTCTGACTCCATAATGGCTCTGAACAGTGTAGAGTTGTAGAAAGTCAACTAAGACGAAACTGACCAAATTCACAATAACTGGAATAGCAGACTGTTTATTGATACATACAAAACCATCAAAATGATGTTCATCAAACAAGCAAACACACACTTGCCTTCTTAGTGTCTCCAGTTGGATAACTAGGAATATGTCCATTCACAGCAATGATAGGTGAGGTAGTTTGCTTGTTGTTCTTGTTATCCAACCTGTTCCACCCCAGAGATCTGTGCTTATTGTTTTGTGGAGTAAACTCATCCCCTAGCATCTGACCAGTAGGCCAGCTATAATCAGGTGAGCTCATGTCAGATCTAATTGAAATAAAAAGTGCTATGTTAATTAACCTCATCTTGTTATTTATTATACTACAAGACTTTCATATCATGCAGCATTGGCTCATAAACAACATAATGTTCCGGAAAATGGAGTCATTTGGTCTCGTTAAACGAGACAGTAGTTTGGAGTGAGCAGTAATCAGTAATGGAAGGCATGGTTCCTGAGGATAGAAACAGGGAAGATCAAGACGAAGGTGACAGCAGGACAACAAAGAAACCTTGAAAATGGTGTTAAAAGATGTGGGAGAACTTGCTTGAGGCAGAACATTTTTCAGGTAGGCTGTGATGAAAGTGGCGTTCTGCAAGGGACATGCTACTTGGTGATTATATTACTTATTACTGAACTCAACTCATATCACTTGAGATACACCCATATGCGCTCAGTCTCTCCAGGTAAATATTGAAGAGTACGCATGCTAATAGTTCCTGAGTCTCAGTAGTTAAACACACTGTTGTTCAGACCCTCAAGTGACTTCCTTCTTGTGCAACATTTGATTCTACATTCTTACATATGTAGTACAAATACAACAGCAGCAATTGTTGCATCTTCAACCAACAAGCTGTCACTCTTGGCTGATGGCATGACAATTCTGCAGAAAGGGACAGAGCCATATAGGGAAACCTGGTGCAATAAAGTCAATTCTTCATCTTTAGATCCTTTTTTTTTTAGTTTGAAAACACATACAAACAAAAACTTCTTAGAAATGATATCTCTTGATTACGCTTAGACCGATGTACCAGACTTCCCCATAAATTCTATTCATGTGGAAATCTGATTCATGCAACCTTAGCATTGGTGTGTTTTATGTCACAACTTCAGCACCATTTGGAGCTCTGGTGCTTATTCTTCGGCGATGTATCCGGTTTTAGTCAGCGTTTACTCAGCTCGCTCTCCGTTCTGTATCCATTTAGTGTTTTTTACGGTGTGGGGTAGCTAGCCCCACCCCAAACCTCCTTAGTCGCCTCTTACGACATGCGTGGCAGTGGCTCTATTCTTTACACCCCAATTTGGGCCCCGGCAACCACTCGAGCAAGAAATGATATATAGTTGCTTGAGTTTACTAAATAAGACATGAAAGTTGACTACAAAATATGGTCAAATAAAGATTCTATATTCATATCAATAAATGTGTCGTTCTTCTTAACAAGGTCAATATCTTGCGACACTGAAGGCACCTAATCTGTTTTTTAGTACTTGACATGTCACACTGATCATGAAACCCATTACATATATTGCAGCAGAATCTCAGAAAAAAGTTGGCTAGGACTCCTTTTTTGCAACCACCCTGGTTGAAAAAGCATGGTTGGCAAATGTGGCTGCTACAAAGTCATTGGCAGAGAACCCGAAAGAAACAACATGGAAATATGTGTAATGTGGTTGAAAAGTCTGCTGTTTGACACAGTCATTATTGATTTTAAAAAATTGACCAGTGAAGCACAAAGTGAGTTATGAAAGACTCATAACAAAGGTCTGTGGTGATATTTAGAACTTTCTAACCTGAAGAAGAACAAAGCAATTCTAAAGTGTGTGACTTCATAATTTCATGACTTTTAAATCTATGACAAACAAATTAATGTCTAGCATTTCATGATTCCAGACACTCTCCAACTACAGGGACTCACCTCAAAGAACTCTGACTTGAACAGGGTGACCGTTTGGTACCATCCTTGTATGTGCTATAGCTACAGTATTTGCCATAACCACTGACTGCACAGCTGAGCTTCAAATATGAAGGTTTGTGTGATGGGTCAATTGGTGAGGAAGGATCTGACCTAGTTGGTAGAAGGTGGAGACAAGATTTAGTAACTTAATAAAAGTAATTTCAATCAAGTTTTTTTTAATTTTGTTTGTTTGGTTTCTTGACGACTGACTTTGACACTCTATCCAGGAAATTATTGATCAGGTACCATTTTCACATCAAAGGTTGGCTGCAATGAATCTCCAACACATCATAACTCTTGTCATAGTTGTGAATTCTACCAAACTGTTCTTGAAAAAAAATCTCTTACTGTTTCCCTCTGAACTATATCACTATCTTCATCTTGCCTGTTTCCCCTAGACCTGTCTCTTTAGTACAGTTTTCAGCAGTGTCATATTTTTTAATGTGTTCAATATATTTGATTTATCTCTTTCCACACATCCTTCTTCATTCAATACATTTTCCACACTTCTTTGTTTATTTATGTATCCATTTTAAAAAAAACTTAATTCTTCTATACTCCCAGGAGAGAGAGGCTGATTAATATAGAGAGAACATTAAATAACTCTATCAATTGTTCTTCTAGTTAGATTTCAATCTAATCTTCAGATACTGTTAAACATCTAATATCATCATCTTGTGAGTGAATTTTTGAGTGATTTTGAAGGTCTGGTTTACAAGCTCTTGATGTGACATACTTGTTCCGGTAAATTATCTAGTCCCATTTTGTAAACAAAACTTAACCACAAGAACTAAGACTGTTCTACTCCAGTCTGCAGATTTAAACCTTCAAGTCATTTATATTGTTTTCTGACATCTTTCTATCAATATTTGTTATCTTTTTTTCTTACAAACAGCATGTGTTGCAATATCTGTCTTTCCATCCATTGTGATCATTCTTTCTTTATTTCTTTGTGACCATCAATGAGATTCTCTATCAAGTTTGTTGGATGTCAGTGATTATCAATGAGATTCTCTATCAAATATGTTGGATGTCAGTGATTATCAATGAGATTCTCTATCAAGTATATTGGATGTCAGTGATTATCAATGAGATTCTCTATCAAGTATATTGGATGTCAGTGATTATCAATGAGATTCTCTATCAAGTTTGTTGGATGTTAGAGACTATCAATGAGATTCTCTATCAAATTTGTTGGATGTCAGTGACTATCTGTGAGATTCTCTATCATGTTTGTTGGATGTTAGAGACTATCAATGAGATTATAAAGTTTGCTGGATGTCAGTGACTATCTATGAGATTATCTATCAAATTTGTTGGATGTCAGTGACTATCTGTGAGATTCTCTATCAAGTATGTTGGATGTCAGTGACCATCAATGAGATTCTCTACAAACTTTGTTGGATGTCAGTGATTATCAATGAGATTCTCTATCAAGTTTGTTGGATGTCAGTGACTATCAATGAGATTCTCTACAAAGTTTGTTGGATGCCAGTGACTATAAATGAGATTCTGTGAAAAGTTTTTCCTGGATTAGAGACTGTCAACTGTCCAACAATATTAACTACAAATAACGTGGCAATTTAATTTAAAACAGAAACACATAGTTGACAGATTGATATTAATATTGTTATACCTAGACTTGGAGGTTATTCCATGTGGTTGTATGGTTCCTGTATTCACCAGCTCTTCCCTGTGAGGTGTGGTTTTTCTAACACTGCTACTATAACTCTCAATGGGCACGTGACTTTCAATTGAACTGACCAATGAAGTTGGTATGACAACTTGTTTGGAGCTTCCTGATTGGCTGACTCCACTGAGAAGTGATGGTTCACTAGCTGTAGGACACACATTTAGAATGGTAAGGAACAAATTATATAATTAATGAAAATGAATAAGTACATGTAATTTAAATAATAATTTTAAAAATTTATTGCATATCCTTTACAGGACTTTGCGAATCAACTCCAGCTTTTAACGCTGTTTGTGATTTTCTAGGCATTATTACGTTCAGTAGTTTGCCATTGCTTTCTGAATGGGTGGTGCCATCGTCCTTTTGTAAAAATCCACGAAACAATTTGCAACCAAATTGTCCACAGCGTGATTCGAACTCAGAACGTTGGGGTTAATAGACCGAGTCACTATCCCCTAAGTCACAGACGCCACCAATTTAAATAATACTGTATCACAATATCAGTGTGTGGACCAAGTGACAACAGAGACGGTGTATTTGTACTAATTCTCTTATTAGTGTAAGAACCAATTAGCAACAGAGAAACAGTATGTTAATATCAATCCTGTTATCACTGTGAGAACTATAAATAGTCAATTCATACCAAAGATCTTGTTATTTACACTGTTACCAGTAGACAGTGAGAACCAAGTGACAACAAAGAAACATCATAATAACCCAGTGTTATCAGTGTGAAAATTAGGTAGAAACTGATAGATACTCATATCAAGGCTTTGTTATCAATGTTAAGTATGGCTCTGGTCCAATATACAGAAGTAAATCACAGTAAAATTAATTAAGTCATAAATGTTATCAGGACAGTCAGAACAAGTAATATGAATTATGTGAAGATGGTAGAGATCAATACTGTCTTAACACATGCACACACTGGGCTTCACGCCATAATGTTAGGCTTCACGCCATAATGTTAGGCTTCACTGCATGATGTAATGGTCTGGTTGCTGTCACAGACTTTTATCCATGCATGTTTTCTCGTTGACTCGAGTATTTGCAAAAGGACAAACAGGTTGGCTCTGAGACAATGGTTAGAGTTGCTGAAGAGGTCTAGGCCGACAAAAATATGTTTTATATTTGTGCCAGGGCATAAAGATGTAAAGGGAAATCAATGTGCTGATAGACTTTGCAGGTATGGCTGCTGCTGCAAAAAGTGGGAGAGCATTGGACCAGGCTGATATTCTAAATTATCTATGGGTGAGTTGTCACACGCTGAGAGATATACTGAGATGGAGATTGCAACAGTTATGGACTAATTAACAATTATGGTTTGATGTGCAGTGATGATGATCCGATGACTAAACTAAACACACTGGGCAGTTGTAATGGCTCTGTGGTGGTGAGCTTTAGAATAATATCATTTTAGCTTACTTGTTCAAGAAAATATCATAACTCGATGAAAGTTTTCCCTGACAAAGAACAATGTATGCTGACCAGACAATTATCTAGCAAGAAATATATTGCAGATGCATTAACAATTATTTCAATCAGATGAACAAAAATGTTATTAGACTATTTCTCCCAAAATCACAGAGGCAGACAGTAGCAGATGTTAAGGTAGAAAATGTCACAGGCAGAATTTGACAACACTCAGACATGACTGCCACAAATAGGGCAGGATTTTAGCAATGGATAAAAAGAGAAACTAACCGGTCATAAAGATAAAGCCATGGCAGATGAAAAAACTATATGATTAGAAGCAGAATATAAGTAAAAGAAGATGGCTCAGTGCTTTGCCCAGTGCTTAGAATAAATGTTAAAGCAGCGTAAGTATGTAAAATACCTTGCACCAAATAGATACAAAATAAAACAATTTCAATTGTTTCAGCGTGTCATAAGAATGGAAATCAATCATCTGCTGCAAATATCTAAAATACATAGATGAATGTCTGATTTTATAGCACTAGGCAGATCAAGAGACATTAATCCCACAACAATACAGGTTCACAACAAAACAATATGACATGATCAGCGAAGATCAGAAAATTGAAGCTCTTCATGCCGCCTCACTGCAAATTGGTGGTGGGGGTGGGGGGAGGAGAGAAAATGCAAGTGTACAGAGTTGATCCTGTTGTAAGTGTTAGTATTTGGAAGTTAAGGGTCAGTTTTATTTCTTGCTAGCTTTTCCCATCTCAAACTTGACCAGCTAGGAAGTGGTTTTTTAAAATGGATGGATCTGAGTCTACCTGAGCCCGGAAAAGAACTCTGCAATCCTACTCTTGACAGTTGTTGAGCAAGAGCTCTAAACACTTAACTATGCTGGCAATCAAACCACTTGGCTAGTAACACTCCAACAACATAACTAGGTCGGCAAGGGAAAATAATTCAAAAATACACATAGCAGACACAGAAAGACACACATACTGTGAGAATAGTTTGAGGACAACATACAATGAAGATAAATACTGAACTGTTTAACTTTAGGAGTGAAGACAAGTAAACATCAGGACTACAGACAGAGACAGGGGAAGATAGAGGATGACCCACAGAAGGTATTTGACTATGTGACATGGCGTCAGGAAAAGTAAACAACAACTTGGCAACAGTAGTAATGATAGGAAGTTGTGGAGAGACAAGAATTGTTTCCACCAGTTCTGAATAACACAGCAAAAAACCAACAGTCTTGAGAAATGTGATCACTAATAAATATGAAAATGTTCCATAGTCTTTGTGTATAAAGTGGGGTGTGAAATGTCTGTAACTTCATATTTCTAGTCAAGATATGGCGGGAGGTAGGCGGGTCACTTGGGGAATGAAAGTTGCATGAATTAAACAATTTCTTTGCTCTACTTGAAAAACGAACGAATATTCATAAATTATTGTATACGATTTGGTTAATCGTTCTTGTATGATCATCAAATAGCTTGTCCTGAGCAGAACTTTGCCACTCCAACAGTCTCCCGGAATGTATCTCTCTCATATGCCAGATGTCCTGTCCTCTACGCAGCAGTCTTCCTCTTCTTCTCTTTGCCGGTATGCCTCCTCCCATGATGGTCTTCTCCAGCCCTTCGTGTCTTTTCATATGTCCAAAATACCTCCTTATCTCTTTATTATTTGTAGCATCAGCCAGTTTTCTTTGATTTTGAGTTCTTTTGGATAGATCTATTTGTTCTCTTCTCTGTCCATGATATACGATGGAGAAGGACTTGTCAATTGGTCGTCTGTAAAGACGAAAAACGGCATTTATAAACAAGTTTTAATTTGTCTTGAGGAAGTCAAGAATAGCGAATAAGCCGACAGTTCATGTTTCTTCAGTAACGTATTCCATACATACATTTACACAGTATTTCTTTATCAATGTTGATATGTCGTACACAAAACACCATTCTACCATTCTGCAGACGTGAACCTGAATGAGCAAAGATGGCGGTCACAACAAAGTCAGAATTGACCACGGAGGGCGGGGAAAGGGGATTGATGTGTAACGCTTGTTCAAGAATGCGAACACAAACGTTCACTACGCAGTGAGTTTTTCCCGCCTACATTCCCAAGTTCTCACTCTTACTGCTAGCTGCCAAAAAGAATCACAGTTTACGTGAATGAACTAACAAATGTGGAATGTCAGAGCCAGGAAATTTTCCAGTGTGTTGGTTGCGTCATTGATCGTTAGATGATTGTGTATCTAAGAGTTATGTGTACAAAGTGAGATCAGATCAGCGTGGGCCATCTTCTTCAATGGTACAGCGGTACCTGGGCTGTCAGTGTCATTGTAAAACAAATTTAAACAATTAAGAACAATATGTAATGGAACATTTTAGGACCGTTAGCGATTTATTGTCTGATTGTATGTCTGCCATCCAAGAAGTCTGAATTTCTTCGCTTCTGGTGATTCCTTTGCTTGATAAAGTCCTTTTCGTTGAAAATTCGCAGTATATTGTTGTTTTTGTACTTTGTAAAACTACAGTACCTTTTTTTTTTTTTTACGTTTCGCCAATTGAATTGATAGGAAAACAATGATCAGAATAATAAGAGCATGCATATTCCCAGTTGCAAAGTATAGATGTGAAGCATGGACATTTAACAAAGCAGTGGAAAAGCATATATGTGCTTTTGAATATAAGTATTACAGAAGAGATCTCCGTATATCATGGACAGAAAAGAGAGCAAATAAATCAGTGGTTCTCAATCTTCCGAATGCCGCGACCCTTTAATACAGTTCCTCATGTTGTGGTGACCCCCAACCATAAATTATGTAACAATATTTATTTCTAATTATGATAAATATTTGTTTTCCGATGGTCTTAGACGAACCCTGTGAAATGGTCGTTCGACCCCCAAAGGGGTCGCGACCCACAGTTTGGGAACCACTGAAATATATATATCGAGAAAGAACTGGAAATCAAAGAAAACTGGCTGATGCTACAAATAAGAAACTTGAAGTATTTTGGACATATCAAGAGACACAAAGGGTTGGAGAAGACCATTATAGCAGTCGGCATTCCCACAAATTGGAGAAGAGGAATACCACGGAGTAGATGGATTCAGGATGTAACTGATGGTTTGAGCATGACCGCTGCAGATGCAGGACATCTGGTCTATGGAGAGAGCAATTTCGAAGGACTACTGTTAGGGTGACAAAGTTCTGCTCATGACAAGCTATTTGATAATGATATCATTGTATTTGATAGTGATATCAAATGATATATTTGATAATGATATAATGATAAACATATAATTGAAGGACTGTGGAGAGGTGGAGGGTGTCTGTAGGCTTTCTACCCGCTCCGGGCAAGAGTCAGTATTTGATTGCTATATCTAGCACTTGGAGATGAGTTGTGACATTATTCTCATTCTCAGCCCGGGTACTAATGAAATAGACATCAGAACAGATCAGATAATATTTTCTTCTCTATTTTTAATTCTCTTCAATTACTATTATCATAAAAATAATTACAATTTTCCGTAGCCTTTTCATACCTTATGGAAGACCAATTCCTTTCCTCGCGTGGGGAAAGTCGAGTATGGGATTGAACCTCCAACCTTCTTGTGTCCGAGTCGATATGCGAACGAACTATGCATTACGCTAACCCGTCACACACTATTATTATACAAAGTTACATTACATATTTTCGTTGAACTATTTTGAAACATTTATTCAAACAATAATTCTTCCGTTCGACGCCACGTGATTAACACACGAAATGAATCTTACCATTTGTTCTATTAACTGGGCTGATATTATTTATCGGTTTTCTGGCCAAATTTAATGTTCTTTTTGCCATTTGTTCCCATTTTTGCTCTTGGCACTTGCTATCTTGAACATATTTTACAATACATACTACTACAGTATGGACAGAGCCGCCGATATCATCAATGCGGTACGCTCTCAATTATGTGACATGGACAAGTCTCAGACACTAGAACGAGTTCGAGAATTAGGCGTTATGTGTGGACATGCCAGACAGTGTTGTCTTCGTGGTAGAGAGAGAAGATATAGTGATCAACTTCTCGTGGGTATTTGAGATGGCTGCTACAGGAGGACAGAGCACGAATGGGAATGCCCAATGTGCCATGACGTCGATCGCATAACGTAACATACATACTACTACTACTACTAATAGTAGTAGTAATAATAACCGCCCATCGCAAGCGATGATGACAACAGCCTCAGACGTGTGCTGCTGCACTTCTCTTGTATGTGGGGAGGTGACTGTAGAGTCCAATCCTCGAAGACAACCCCTTACCACAGATAGGACATACATGACGACATACTTCTACGTCTAGAGATTAAAGAGAAAAAAGTCGGGACTAATATAACACACCTTCATAGTAACAACATATCAAAGGGTTAGATAAGGAGGCAACAACAAAAAAACCCAGTCTAATGAGTAAAGAGCCATACAGGACGGTCAACAACTAAACGGAGTGCAATGGAAATAGTTATAGTAGACGATTAAAATAAACGAAACATCAATGGAGCAAGGCTATTTCAAAAGGACAAAAAAACGAAATGAAACCTAAAGAGCAAGACAAGATGGACCAAAAAAAACCACCAGAATAACGCCTAATGGACAGAGCTATGCCTTTCTTTTCTCCAATCCTGTTTTGCCTCACAGCGTCAGGATAAGAAGAGATTTATAGAACGGGATTTTGTGTGCGCATCATAAATAGTCTTTCGTCGCCTCTGTTATCTCTGAGGTCCACCTTTTGCGAGGTCGACCTTTTGCTTTGTATCTACTGTATCGGAGTAACATTGCTCTTTGAGGCGCAATGTCTGTTGGTAATCTGCTTATGTGGCCAACCATTTAATTTGTTGTTTCTTGATGAAGTTCAGTATTGTTGATTTTACCCACTTTTTCTGATGTCTTCATTTCGTAACTGGTTTCTTCTTGTTACTTCCAGAATTCTGTGTATACACTTCATCTCTGTAGTAACTAGTTTTCTTCTATCGTTTGTTGTCAGCGTCCCAGCATTCTGTGTATACACTTCATCTCTGTAGTAACTAGTTTTCTTCTATCGTTTGTTGTCAGCGTCCCAGCATTTGTGTATAAACTTCATCTCTGTAGTTTTCTTCTATCATTTGTTGTCAGCGTCCCAGATTTGTGTATACACTTCATCTCTGTAGTTTTCTTCTATCATTTGTTGTCAGCGTCCCAGCATTCTGTGTATACACTTCATCTCTGTGGTGACTAGTTTTCTTCTATCATTTGTTGTCAGCGTCCAGCATTTGAACACTCATCGACAACTTTTCTAATTGTTGAGGTCAAGATTATGTGTATACACTTCATCTCTGTAGTAACTAGTTTTCTTCTATCCTTTGTTGTCAGCGTCCAGGATTTGTGTACACTTCACTCGAGTTTTCTTATATTGTTGTCAGGCAGATTGGTGAACAATTGTTTCTTTTTGTGTTCACTGTGACACTATTGTTGCTATTTTACTAATTGCGCTTCCAGGTTTACAACGACAACATAATCTGAAGAATTAATAAACTTCATCTCTGTAGTAACTAGTTTTCTTATATCGTTTGTTGTCAGCGTCCAGGTTTGACACTTGACAACATAATGTTGGAAGAAAGATTGAGCTGAACAGTGCTCTTTTTGTGTTCACTGTGACATGTTTGCATTTTAAAATTGGCGCCTTCCAGGGTTATACCAAACGGAATAAAACCAAACGGAAATTAATAAACAGAGAGCTATACCAAACGAACAAAAAACACAAAAATAAACTCAATGGGGAAAGCTATAGCGCCTATCAATGAAAGTCAAAAATCAGGGTTCAGAAAGTCACGTCACATAAAAGGTCAGGAAGACTCAGGAAGCATGTTAGAAACAAGCACATCAACTATTTATTACAAAATCAAGCTTAGAATAAACAATGCTTTATAGATCTAGAGTACAAAGTACATAACACACAGTACAAAGTGCATAACACACAGTACAACAGATCTGTTAGGATATATCTATAGTACACGGTGGGTAAAGATAGAAAAATGATCTGTTTCGGAAAATCTACAGTAAAACGTTCGTAAAACAAGATAAAAGATGGTCGTCCATGACAAATCTACAGTACAAAGTGAGTGGATATAGAACAGAGTGTGTGGATATATAACAGAGTGTGTGGATATAGAACAAAGTGAGTGGATGAAAGAACAGAGTGAATGGATAAAAGAACAGATTGAGTGGATAAAAGAACAGATAGAAGTGGATAAAAGAACAGTAAGATGGATAAAAGAACAGAGTGAATGGATAAAAGAACAGATGAATGGATAAAATAACAGATAGTGGATAAAAGAACAGATAAGTGGATAAAAGAACAGATGAGTGGATGAAAGAACAGATGGAGTGGATAAAAGAACAGAGTGAGTGGATAAAAGAACAGAGAGTGGATAAAAGAACAGATAGAGTGGGCAAAAGAACAGATGAAGTGGATGAAAGAACAGATGGAGTGGATGAAAGAACAGATGGAGTGGATGAAAGAACAGAGTGAATGGATAAAAGAACAGATCAGACAAACCAACAGTACAGATTGAAATGATACAGGAAGTACTGATAAAACGACTCTACGGTGCAAATTAGTAAAACATGATACATTTACCTGTTCTTACAAAACTACAGTGCAAAAATTGATAAAATCAGAAAATATACGCTTACAAAACTAAGTACAAAAATTGTAAAATCAGAAAATATACGCTTACAAAACTACAGTCAAAATTGGTAAATCTGAAAATATACGCTTACAAAACTACAATACAAAGTGAGCAAAATAAGATAGAAAATATACGCTTACAAAACTACAATACAAAGTGAGCAAAATAAGATAGAAAATATACGCTTACAAAACTACAATACAAAGTGAACAAAATAAGATAGAAGATATACGCTTACAAAACTACAATACAAAGTGAACAAAATAAGATAGAAGATATACGCTTACAAAACTACAATACAAAGTGAACAAAATAAGATAGAAGATATACGCTTACAAAACTACAATACAAAGTGACAAAATAAGATAGAAGATATAGCTACAAAACTACAATACAAAGTGAGCAAAATAAGATAGAAAATATACGCTTACAAAACTACAATACAAAGTGAGCAAAATAAGATAGAAGATATACGCTTACAAAACTACAATACAAAGTGAACAAAATAAGATAGAAGATATACGCTTACAAAACTACAATACAAAGTGAACAAAATAAGATAGAAGATATACGCTTACAAAACTACAATACAAAGTGAACAAAATAAGATAGAAGATATACGCTTACAAAACTACAATACAAAGTGAACAAAATAAGATAGAAGATATACGCTTACAAAACTACAATACAAAGTGAGCAAAATAAGATAGAAAATATACTCTTACAAAACTACAATACAAAGTGAACAAAATAAGATAGAAGATATACGCTTACAAAACTACAATACAAAGTGAACAAAATAAGATAGAAAATATACTCTTACAATTCTGTAGTACAAAGTCAATTATATTCTCAGAACATATCCACAAGAGCAGGCGAAGTCATCAGCTTATCTTCAAGCGCTAAGATCTAATTCTGCAAGGTCTGAAATACTTCACGTCCCTATAGTGTGGAGTACTATTAGAATTTCCTAACCATTTACCGTACCGATAACTGAAGTGTAATATCTATGCAACAATTGTCATGAACACTGGCGACACTCACTTTGTCATTTGTAGAATCCCGTTACAAATGTACTGACTGGGTGCTCCGGCTACTGAGACACGTCTAGACTGTGTTGTCCAATCACGGCCTGCCCAATTGCTGACAAATGCTACGGTCAATTTAGTGATTGGTCGGTTAACATAAGCTACTTAGGTACAAAATGAAATCCTTTATGTGTTCAGTCTATTTCATCAGCTAGTGAAGGATATATTTGCTGATGGTTCCCATGAGTAGAGAAGTGTACACACGTTATATTCGCCCTCACAATCCGTGAGATGTTAAGAGGTCCAGGAATGAAAATGCATACATGTATAAGGATGACGGCTGTGTGTAGGGTTTGAACTCGACAGGGGGTTTAACAAAATGACGAGCTTGTTCTGAAGAGTTGTAACAGCTACTAAAGTTCAGGGAGTAAAGCTGGGCGGGTTGTATTTTTCGTAACGCTAAACACGATTTCTGTTTACTCTGAAGCGTTCAGGCTTGCAGATTTCTCCAATCCGTTCATCCTGACGTTTACTACATTAGAGTATTCAAGGAGTTGGAATGTTGACTTGTCGGTAAACATCACAATGTATACAAATGTGTCATTATTTGCCAGAAAAGGTTATCCGAGAGACCAAATCTGCGTTGTTTATAAGCCTGAACAAACTCAAACCTGCACGTGTCAAGATGAACGAGATCGTTAGGTAAAAAAGTCTTCATCAGTCACAACTTCTTTTTCTTTTGTCGCCACACTGCTACCGAGTTGTTGCCCGGTGTCGTGGCTCTCTGTTTTTGTCTTGAGCTGATCTAGTGAGTTGGATGATAGTTGTTTTTGCGTTTTGACAGATTTCTGCTATGCTATCTAACCACCTTCTTCGTGGTCTTCCTCTTGTCTTCTTTCCTGTTGTTCTGTTATAGAAGACTGTATACAGTAGAGTTTGGATGCATTCTTATTAAGTCGAACCACTTCATTCTTTGTTTCTCAATGTAATTCAAGCAAGGTCCAACGGTCTTTCTTTAGCTGCTGTTGGCTACTCGACATCTTCTGGTTATTTGGTAACTTTTCGTAGGTATCGCATTTCACATGCTGTACTTTTAGTCAGAAGGTTGTTTCTACATCCAGCGATGTACATCTCTATTTAATGTGATCGGATGCCCTGTCTTCCCAAGAGAGATGTTTCTACATCCAGCGATGTACATCTCTATTTAATGTGATCGGATGCCCTGTCTTCCCAAGAGAGATGTTTCTACATCCAGCGATGTACATCTCTATTTAATGTGATCGGATGTCCTGTCTTCCCAAGACAGATGTTTCTACATCCACCGATGTACATCTCTATTTAATGTGATCGGATGTCCTGTCGTCCCAAGACAGATGCTTCTACATCCACCGATGTACATCTCTATTTAGTGTGATCGGATGTCCTGTCTTCCCAAGACAGATGCTTCTACATCCACCGATGTACATCTCTATTTAGTGTGATCGGATGTCCTGTCTTCCCAAGACAGATGTTTCTACATCCACCGATGTACATCTCTATTTAATGTGATCGGATGTCCCGTCTTCCCAAGACGGATGTTTCTACATCCACCGATGTACATCTCTATTTAATGTGATCGGATGTCCTGTCTTCCCAAGACAGATGTTTCTACATCCACCGATGTACATCTCTTTTTAGTGTGATCGGATGTCCTGTCTTCCCAAGACAGAAGAGTGTTTCTACATCCAGTTTACGATGCTGTGCATCTCCATTTAGTGTGATCGGTAGCCACATCTTCCCAAGACTCTGTGCATATGTTCAAGCAGATACCGAGTTCGAAGAACCCAAAGGGAAGCACCGAGGTCAGCGAACATGATAGGTATTTCAACAAACTAGTTGAGCTGGTCGTTGAATTTAAAACGCTATCTCGTGGCAAGGCGATGGTGCCTCTATCTCGTGGCAAGGCGATGGTGCCCACAGAACTAAGTGCATAGGATCCGTATATGATCAATTTCAGTGTTTGTAATTTGCTATGATCAATTTCAGTGTTTGTAATTTGCTATGATCAATTTCAGTGTTTGTAATTTGCTATGATCAATTTCAGTGTTTGTAATTTGCTATGATCAATTTCAGTGTTTGCAATTTGCTATGATCAATTTCAGTGTTTGTAATTTGCTATGATCAATTTCAGTTTTTGTAATTTGCTATGATCAATTTCAGTGTTTGTAATTTGCTATGATCAATTTCAGTGTTTGCAATTTGCTATGATCAATTTCAGTGTTTGTAATTTGCTATGATCAATTTCAGTGTTTGCAATTTGCTATGATCAATTTCAGTGTTTGTAATTTGCTATGATCAATTTCAGTGTTTGTAATTTGCTATGATCAATTTCAAATTTGCTTATGTAATTGGAGGATCATCTTCATCAGAAATGTACACAATTGCTCTGGTTTCCTCCGAAACATATATTTCAGTGTGTTTAAACTAACAACACCCATTCCCTGCCGGTTGATGTATCTGCTGATGTTTCTCTCATGGTTTTCCCATTTTCTCGCACACATCAGTATGTATAACTCGCACACATCAGTATGTATAACTCGCACACATCAGTATGTATAACTCGTACACATCAGTATGTATAACTCGCACACATCAGTATGTATAACTCGCACATATCAGTATGTATAACGCACACATCGTATGTATAATCGCGCAACCAGATAAGAATATCCGCTATCTTTTTCGTTGAAATCTTCAGAGCGTATGCTTTCTCATAGAGCATTGATATCGTTACATTTGTCCATAGAAACCCCATCCTCGATAGTAGCATTGTTCAACACTGTCGTTAATTATTTGTGCCCCAAGAACAAATTACTATCGTTACTGCTTGTAATACCACTTTTAGTGGGTAAGTCAGGAGTGGTGGAGGGGCCTGGGCGCATCTGCCTGTGGAATTTAATAGCCGCATGGCAAGCCTCCTGTGAGTGCGGTTCAATTCCGCGGGCTGGCAGAAAAGCCACAGGTTCTCTCCAGATTTACGGTGTTCGTGGCACCGAGCTGAAATGCTTCTGTATCGGAATAAAATGGCCGCATGGCTAGTGCAGTCGTCGCGAAACTGTTCAGAGTAGGATTTTTTTAAATGAACCCGACATAAAAAAAACTTTTCTACCCTTACCGGGGATTGAACCTGCGTCTTCCACATTGGGGCCCGCACTCTAATCCATTCGGCCAGACAACAGACTAAAACTGACACCTACTGCCGTATCCTACTGGGCGTTAAACAATAGATTCTGATACAAGGCTGATGATAAGTTCTAAGCTAGCCACAATGTACTAATACTCGTCCCATTCAACACATGATAATAAAGTGTGTTCCGGTGTGAATAGTAACTGATTATAACGTCATAAAAAGGGCACATTCGTTTGTTATGATAACGGTTTGCTTGCACAATGTTATAGATACGATGTGGTTATAGCTAACATTTGTTGTGTCCGCTGATCAATAAATTGATGGGACTCAATAACATGTAGAATTTGCTGCTACAGTATTTTTGTACGGGATTACTATGACAATCTGGAACTCTTTCCTAACAGTGATACTCGCTCGACCGAACAGTGGACTCATTGTACTCGTCGGTAACAAAGTCTGGACTCTATCAGCGAAGTCGAGAGGGGGTAGTTGAAGCTTGGACAATTCAGCTACTCCATAAAAAGTTCCCAGGCATGCGTCACGGAGAGATTACTTCGTGGTCGAATTTGTTGACCAAAGAGACCATCCTATGTATCAGTTTCAGTTTCACCTGCAGCAAGGATTGCCACTCCAGAATAAGACATTATAGCCACAACAGACGATGTGATTCAGCATAGAACAAACTACTGCCCAGCGTGTTCGTAGCGCGTTGGACTGCGGGTGACTAGCCCTCTGTGTGTGCGGGTTCAATTCCGCTGGCTGGCAGAAAAGGCACAGGTCTCCCAGAGTCATGGTGTTCGTGGCACCGAACCAAAGGGTTACGATGTCCATGGCACCGAGCCTAAGAGCTGAAAGCTCAAGTGCTTCTGGATCGAAAAAAACAAAAAAAAACCATATTGTCTCCTGAGGCAAAGAGGCCAATGATGAACCAGAGCTACAAGGCAGTGGGGTTATTTGCCCAATAGCTGGAAGTGTGGTTCCTTATATATCCGGCTGGGTATATCTGCAACTACAAGGCAGTGGGGTTATTTGCCCACTAGCTGGAAGTGTGGTTCCTATATATCCGGCCGGGTATATCTGCAACTACGAGGCAGAGCGGTTATTTGCCCACTAGCAGAAAGTGTGGTTACTATATATCAGGCCTGGTATATCTGCAACTACGAGGCAGAGCGGTTATTTGTCCACTAGCAGAAAGTGTGGTTACTATATATCAGGCCTGGTATATCTGCAACTACGAGGCAGAGCGGTTATTTGTCCACTAGCTGGAAGTGTGGTTACTATATATCAGGCCGGGTATATTTGCAACTACAAGACAGTGGGTTATTTGCCCAATAGCTGGAAATGTGGTTCCTTATATATCCGGACGGGTATATCTGCAACTACGAGGCAGTGGGGGTTATTTGCCCACTAGCTGGAAGTGTGGTTACTATATATCCGGCCGGGTATATTTGCAACTACAAGGCGGTGGGGTTACTTGCCCACTAGCTGGAAGTGTGGCTCCTATATATCAGGGTATATCTACGTATCTATAGTAGAAAAGACAGGAATAGCAGTCGGTGGACAAAATATAAACAACCTAAGGTACGCTGATGACACAATTCTCATGGCTACAAATGAACACGATCTGCAAGACTTGATAGACATACTAGTGAGAGAAAGTGAAAAGAAAGGATTAAGCATGAATATAAAGAAAACAGAGGTTATGGTTGTCTCCAAGAAACAAGAAACACAACATGCAATATCAAAATAAATAACACAACACTGAAACAAGTCCATCGATTCAAGTATCTAGGAACATTCTTAACACCAGATGGAAGATGTACAACAGAGATTAGGAGTAGAATAGCTCAAACGAAAGCAGCTTTTATGAAAATGAAGAACACACTATGCGTGAACTCACTACCAATGACACTGCGAAAACGAGTACTCCAATGCTATATTGAACCAATTCTTATGTATGGCAGCGAATCATGGACACTGAACAAACAATCAATACGATCATTGGAAGCCACAGAGATGTGGTTTTACAGAAGAATGTTGAGAATTCCATGGACAGCAAAGAAAACAAACGTGGAGGTTTTAAATCAGGCCTGTACACAAAGAAACCTTATCAAAAGAATAAGAATCCGACAATCAAGGTTCTTCGGGCATATAATGCGAAGAGAAGGTTTAGAACATTTGGTGACTACAGGTAAAATTCAGGAAGGAGAGATCGTGGAAGACAGAGGAGAAGATGTTGGATGGCCTGACATCATGGTTCGACAAAATATCGACGTCAGAACTGATTACATGCACCAAGCAAAGAGAGTTGTGGAGAGACATGATCGCCTACGCCGGCAGGCATGGCACTTGATTGATTGATATCTACGTATCTGCGTGTATGAGGAATACAACCTTTAACTCAAAGCACATTACCATTTCTCTAAGTAGAATTAATTCCAACATCTTTTCAACTATTATGTACACAACTTACTATTTATTTATTCAAACTTATGCTTGGGGATTTCTATGGCGAAGTGGTCAAGACGTATGTCTTGCGTTGTTGGTTATAGTGTCTCTATGGCGAAGTGGTCAAGACGTATGTCTTGCGTTGTTGGTTATAGTGTCTCTATGGCGAAGTGGTCAAGACGTATGTCTTGCGTTGTTGGTTATAGTGTCTCTATGGCGAAGTGGTCAAGACGTTTGCCTATCGTTCTGAGTGTTGTGGGTTCGAATCCGGGCCGAGTCTCATGAGAGATTTTGTAATGAGATACCAAGGATTCTTGCTGGAACTACTGAGTTCGTGTTTTTGCAACACTCTCGGTAGATTGCGTGTCAGTTATATCGACAGGGATGGAGCCATATAGGGAAACACGGTGCAATTAAACTATTTCTACGCCTCTGAACCCTATTTTTTTCAAACTTGTGCTTTTGTTCGATACGGTCAACAAACATCATTATATTTCCTGATCTATCATTAAACCATGATCATAGACTCCTGCGCTACTGGCGAGGTCTGTTGAGAACGGAAGATCAAGCAATTAAACGGAAGATCGAGCAATTAAACAGAACGTGTGAAAGAGCAATAAATAGTCATCGAGCGAATGAGGAGGTTAATATAAAGTTGACTTTTTAAAAATAGATTGTGGTGTGCGTGTTTTCTCAAAGAAAAAATGAACAGAAAATGGTTCAATGTAATTTATTCCAGTTCTTGGTGTGTAGCAAACCCAACTGAAGGTAGCTGCTAATTTCAATCATCAATACACAGCGACGTTTCGACTAAAAGGTCTTTACCGAGCACAGTATACACCAGAAGTGAAGAAATTGAGACTTCGTATACTCTCATAGCCTTTACCTCTCCCAAAGCAACTACAAGGTAGTGTTGTTATTTGCTCATAGCTGGAAGTCTAGTTCTAGTATATCCGGGCTTGGTTGATTGATAGGAGCAGTGGCGACTCGTGATCATTTTTGTTGGTGGGGCCAGACACAAATGTTTGGAAAAAATTATGGTTTAGGGTTGTTATATTTTAATTTATAAAATAATAAATACACGTTACACATACATTTTAGTGGGGCCCGACCCCAGTGGCCCTTAATGACGAGCCGCCACTGGATAGGAGCATCATTATTGCGTTTCGGTGAGTAACCACATGTAGGGATAGGAATTTATTGTCTGTATATGTTATGTATGTCGTATAAGAAGTCTTAATTTCTTCACTTCTGTTGTATCCTTTGCTTGATAAAGGCCTTTTGATCAAAACATGGCTCTGTGTTATTTTTGTACTTTGTAAAACTACAGTACTTTGTTTTTTACGTGTTTCGCCATTGCTATATAGTTTTACTGCAGTCTTCTCTTATATCGATAATTTCTAACAGCTGTTGTATTGCGGGATTACGCATCCATGTGCAAACTTTAGGAGTAAACTCTAGGAGAAATATGGAGCAGAAGTTTATGAAGCAATCAAACTTCATTTGATACTGTAGTTTCTTTGGAAATATAAAACTATCAAAGAATATAGTATAATGCACTCGTGAAGAAGGAATTGCCTATATGTTATCTTCAGTTGTGTCTGGTAACGTGCTCACTAAGGACATGATCTTTTCTTTTCTGTTTGTTGCAAGAGTGTTGATATATCCAGTCTTAAATATTTCTATTGATCATTGTAGGACGGAATGAGGCATAAAGGACTACTACTTTCAGCAGCACGAGGATGGAGGTTGAAGATGCCACTGCTACCTTTTAGTAGCTCTCTTGGATTTAATTTACTGGGGCCGTTGTTGTGTCTGACTCTCAGTCGATTCTTCGGGATGTCCAGAACTGCAGGTTGCAGTATGAGTGGATGTTTTCTAATGGGGTGTCTAACCTCTTGTGCAGTCCTTGTAGCTACTGTACTAGACAGGCGGGTGTTCGCGGCAATCAGAGAATGAAAGAGCTAACACGCTTGCATCAGCAGCATCGATACTCGGGGGGTGTTGAAGATGGGTAAGTGGGCGTCATTTCGATTTCTGTTGGACGAAGACACTAAACTTGATATCGTATTTATCTAGCGAATTAAGAAGTTTGAAATTATAAGCTGTACAAGCAGAACAAAATGTGAATATCAGACAAAAACAGATGCGATCAAGAACACTATTTATGAAACGCACACAAAAGCCCATTCTATAAATCTCTTCTTATCCTTACGCTGTAGGGTACAACATGATTGGAGAAACGAAGACAAGCATAACTGGATGAATTGGGGAGGTAGGGGGATGGCAGGATGAGAAACCAGCGAACCCTAGAACCATTATGTATAATCTTCGACCCCTGATGGGGCAGACTAAGCCCATGTATGGATCTGTTCGGAGTGTACAATCTCAGTTCAGTAAAAAATAACCAATATTGGTGTGTATCGTCACCCCCCGGCGTGGTCGGAGTGAACAACCTCTCAAGACTATTGGCTTATTTCACAACACAAGCTGTAGCAAATCTATTTATACTTTACGAATCATGCATCTATTAAACACTCACTCACTCAAACACAAAATATTTCGCTTGTTAACGGGGTTCCAGACAGCTGCTGCTGCCTCATAGATCCAGTAACAGTCTTCATCCCCGAAACAAATTATATTTCATCAAATTGAAGCAACTTAAATGGAGATATGAGAGTCAGTAAACAAATTATCTTTCATCAAATTGAAGCAACACCTGCTATATCTAACGGTAGCTAAGCACTTCTATGTTCACACACAGCGTAGGTTTGTTTCGTACAAATGTTTAGTTCTCTCTTTGAGATTCTTACATAGTTCAAACAAGGCAAATAAAAACTTGGTCCACATTGCATGGAATTTTCATTGCAGATGCATTTATTAAAATTGTATTGTTCTCGAGTGATTCATGTGTAATTTCGTATGTAACGACACCGGAAAAGGTCACCATTTGCGAAGTGAAATTCTTGAGGGAGGCAGTGTGGGTCACCAGGAAAGATTTACTAGGACATCAAACACATCAGGACAAATGAGGACATCAGAAGCAGAGTGGGCATAACTTCATGCACCGAATACATTGAAAAACAAGAAATGCAGTGGTTCGGACATTTAATGAGAATGGAATATAACTAATCACCAATAACAACATACGATATACTAGAACCAAGGGAAGACCAAGAAAAAGATGGAAAGACAATATCACGACCACTAAATAAACACGGATATAACAACAAGGGCGACTCGTCTGGCCATGACACGCAAATTAAAACTCCCACCCCTACGCTTAATGGCAAGAGTGGACACCCAATTCAATCATCCACCTGATGGAAGACAATAGGCGATACCTGATTATTGTTATACGTCAACTGTTTCCACATTTTCCAATACGACATAGACTCACAGGAACCAGCAGACCGTCCTGTTTTGTTAACTCAGATCTTGAGACTGCAGACTGATTGGTTGGGCCATCACTATTGAACTTCAGTGAATAGCCATGCGTGCTCCGATCTATTTCTTATACAGGAAGATCTCAGCGACAGTGAACGAACTCCGCAGCACCGGCGAGGGTTCATCAATATAATTTTGAAGATGGTGACAGTTTTTGTAGAAATGTTATTTAAATCTTGTTGACGAACTTTTGCCCGGGCAGCGCTTTTGCAACCTTGTTCTATGGATTGTCAACTGTCAATGGCTCAAATTGAACACAGGACTTACGTTTATTGTCCGTCTCCAATATGGCTAGGAACTCAATCTCGTCTACATCCCCATCGTACCTAGCTGGGAACGAAACGAGTATCTTTGGAGCGATGGGCAATCAACTCACCTCTATACCACAGTAGAGACTCCAGAATTATAAATTTGGGTTCTATCTTCGTAAAATCTTATCCATAATCCATCTCTACAAATAAATATGTTGATCCTATTGGACAAGATCATACATGCTTATCAAGGATTGGTCTAGAATGAACAAACCAAATCTATAAAAGATGGCGCTGTTACAGAAACCAATGAAAAAGTGACATATGAGTTCTCTTCTCGTTCCCTGTTGTTCAATGTCTAGACATTGCAGTTCTCTGGATGTATGTTGTGTTTGTTTTCAGTTTCAGTTAGGAATGTCTTCATTGCACTCCGACATGTCCATTGGTGTTTGGATCTCCATCGCAATATCTTTAACAGCGTCCAGCGACTAAACATGCCAGTCCGATGTTGATTGATGAGCCTGCTCATATATCTGTTTTAGTTATGTTTGTTAGTTCATCAAGACTTCTTAACTGCTTTGCTTGGATGTTTGTTAGTTCATCAAGACTTCTTAACTGCTTTGCTTGGATGTTTGTTAGTTCATCAAGACTTCTTAACTGCTTTGCATGGATGTTTGTTAGTTCATCAAGACTTCTTAACTGTTTTGCATGGATGTTTGTTAGTTCATCAAGACTTCTTAACTGTTTTGCATGGATGTTTGTTAGTTCATCAAGACTTCTTAACTGTTTTGCTTGATGTTTGTTAGTTCATCAAGACTTCTTAACTGCTTTGCTTGATGTTTGTTAGTTCATCAAGACTTCTTAACTGCTTTGCATGGATGTTTGTTAGTTCATCAAGACTTCTTAACTGCTTTGCATGGATGTTTGTTAGTTCATCAAGACTTCTTAACTGCTTTGCATGGATGTTTGTTAGTTCATCAAGACTTCTTAACTGCTTTGCATGGATGTTTGTTAGTTCATCAAGACTTCTTAACTGCTTTGCATGGATGTTTGTTAGTTCATCAAGACTTCTTAACTGCTTTGCTTGGATGTTTGTTGGCCAGTGTTCTTTCCGCAATTGATTCATCAAGTGACAATCGTGCAGGATGTGTTCGGCTGTCTGTGCATGATGGAACAGTACTATGCTCAATTAGAAACACTGAGTTGATAAACTATAGTCTGTCCATTAATTCGTGAGCACGTTTGAAATTGATTTTCTCGAAAACTACCTGTTGGATCTCAGTGATTTTTGCATGCAGCCTTAGAATATCCATGACGCTAAAATAAAGCTAACCAGTAGTCCATAGATGCTACGGATTTTGCACATCGGCAAATTCCTTTGATCTTTTATGACAATTGCAAATACTGGGGCTCAAATTTTAGATTTTACAGTATCCCTAGAATTTGTCCATGTCAATTCTATTCATAGGTGTATCTCCATATTAACTTGATAGGTCAAGTAATTAAGTGTGTTGCCCTTTATGTGCAATCGTGAACTTGGATACAATATGCAACAGTTAGTCCTCCCCTTCGGTCACCATTAGACCCCAGGGTGTCTTAACTTCACCACAAATTGTATGATGGTAGACGCATTTGGATATGGAAATGTATACGTTGCTATTTCTCAGTCTGTAATCAAAATATGATTTGTATCATCCCGAATCTGACGATTCCATGAGGTTGATAATTGTTACTGGCTGGACAAATTGTAATCCATCTCGGTGCCAGTACTCGTCTTCCTCTCGGAGCACATGTTCAACACACTTCTTCCAGAACTGCATGTCTATCATTGAGAAGAACTCACGTGTCAGAACTTCAACATCACACATTTTAAACGTCCTGTTCTGTTCGGCAACTTGCCCTTTACTTTAGCCCAGACAAGCTCTATCGGATTGAGGTGAGCATGATATGGAGGTAGTCGCAAAGACGTGTGGCCGTATTCCGCAATGATTTTGTCAATATGAAACACCTTTGTCTTATTTGTCATCCTCACCAGGTGCAACAACTCGGGTTTCAAATATGTATCATCGAAGCTGACATTTTCCTTAGCAAGCCAAGTCCTAATTTGATCTTTTGTATTTGATGCAGTTGGTACTTTGTCTTCCGCTGATACTGCGTTGTGATAGGATGCATTATCCATTACCAAGCATCATGGTCTGTTTAGAATTGGAAGTAGATCTTTCTCCATCCAGTGCCTGAAAATATGTCCATTCATTTCTGTGTGGTAGTCCCTACCGTCGGTACTTTTGATTGGAAAATAAGTCCAGCGTCATGGACAAGACCTTCTTCACTACTTCCTGCATGTGTTAGTATAATACGCTGGCCTTTGCTGCTTGGTATTTTTCTTTTCTGTTCACCGTCTACTGATTGCCATTCTTTAGCATTGGTGTGGTGAGCATTGACCCAGGATTCGTCCAAATATACAATATCATAGCCTTGCCTCCGCCGCTCACGGATCTGCTTCAGGTATTTACTTCGGGCAGCAATTAAATGTGGCTTTTCACAAATAATATTCCTGCCGCCTATAGTTTTTCTGAAGGTGAAGCCGGCGGCTCTTACAATTTTCCATAGAGTACTTTTAGAAATGTCTATGCTGCAATCTGATTGCAGTTTTAATTTCAGTTTCCTGAGAGTAACAAGTTGATTTGTCGCAAACATTTTCAAGAGCTCCCGTCTTATGACATCTATGTCAAAGTCGTCAATTGTTATTTTCCTTCCTTGCTTGACATTAGTGCACTTTGTGTCCTGTTTAATCCATCGGGAAAAGGATTCTCTATTCAGACCAAGCGCCAGTTGCGTTCGTTTCTCAGGGTTATGAATATCGCAATATAGATGACCTCTCTTAGATTCCCTACGGAAGTGTTGGTATAGTAAAACTGTAACCTTCTGCATTGTTATAAATGTGCACTTCAGACTCATTATGAATGTGATATCAATGTCAGTTTTGATAAGCCAACAAATATGATACAATAGCTTCATACAAATAGCGAGATACGCCTATAACTATAAAACGGTATCCCAATTATAACGTCATATGCTTTCCGCTTTCAAAGTCGACTGGGTTAGGTGCACGGAATTCGTGAAACTCACGATATTTCAATGTTACCATAATGTATTTTTAGAACAACGCGTCTGTGCACCGTAAATCTGTTAATATTGTGTACAATCCGGTGAGGTTGATTTTAATATAACCTGAAGAAGAAATATTTCAAACTACATCAAATTTTCTTGGAAAAAATATTTCTCTAGCGTCATGGATATTCTAAGGCTGCTTGCAAAAAAATCACTGAAATCCAACAGGTAGTTTTCGAGAAAATCAATTTCAAACGTGCTCACGAATTAATGGACAGACTATAGTATATAAATATTGGTGACAAGGTGCCGCCTTATATTCCATTGCGCCCGAGTGGTTACCGGGCCCAAATTTGGGGTGTAAAGAATACAACCATTGTTACCTGCCATGCATGTCGTAAGAGGCGACTAGGGAGGCTTGGCTGAACTCGGATGCATGTGTCCTAAACGTGTAGAGTCTCTTCGTTTAGGGGCCTACCAAACAAATGTGCAACGTATACACGTTCTTAGCAAACATCAAACATATCACAAAGAGTGATTAAAATTGGTCGTTAAGAACGAACGCAAAGAAGAAGAAGATATTCCATTGGGAAAAGAAAGAAATAAGATAATGATTATAATGGACTTCTTGAGAAGAAATGATCAAAGAATGCCAAAGCAGGCATTGAAAGCAGGCATTGAAAGCAGGCATTGAAAGCAGGCATTGAAGTGGGAGGGAAAGGGTTTAAGAAAATGAAAACGTCAGATGGAAGCCATGAAACGAACTTTGATGAGAGAGGCATGAAATATCGAACTCAATTCCATGGAAGAGATTGAGTGAGTTGCCCAGGACAGAGCGGTATGAAGAAATTACTTGAAGGCCCTATGTAACGTAAAACAATATCTATCATATATACAATATATATATAAAATGTAGTGTTAACCAAACAAAAATTGGCGTGAACTACGTACTGACTCTCCTGGTTAGAATTGTGAAGACAACATTCAGAAGTAGGCGTTACAAATTACTGTATATTCCAAGAAGATTGTGCTGTTATACTTTCATATCTCACACCAGCGTGACTAAAGACTGTTACAGTTGGGTAACAACACATACTATAACATACTTCCGTTATGATTTATGTGCGGGAATGTTATCTTCTTTACCGACACGCACAATGGTTCTCAAACAACAGACTACAGTCACCATAAGGGGGTGACGAGTGACGACAAACTGTTCGACCCGTCAAGAGAGAATCAGATACTACTGTAAAGCATTTGTGCGCGTGTGTGTTAAAAGTGAACCAGATACTACTGTTCGAGCACGGAAAGTACTCTGTAGAAAGCACCGATAGTGGTTTGTCATAAGTCATGATAGTGGTTTGTCATAAGTCATGAAAGTGGTTTGTCGTAAGTCATGAAAGTGGTATGTCATGAACCTCAATCGTGGCCCTGAAAGTGCTATGACAAATGCCTCGAAAGTGGTTTGTCACAGATCTCAATAGTGATCGGTTTTAGTCGCATCGAAAACGATTTTTTATAGACCCTAATGTTGATCTGTCACATATCCACAAGGGAGTCTGTCTTAGGCGCCGCAGCAGTGCTCTGCCCCTTTTCTTATCTCACCTCACATCAGGCGCAGCTGAATCAACAGAAATTTGTTTACACCAACGACTGATCACTAACTATTTCGTTTAACAGTACGCGATTAAAACCACCTGACTGGGCAACGATATAATTAAAACCACCTGACTGGACAACGATATAATTAAAACAAGAATACTAGTCTCATTTTGAGAAATAGTTTAACCCCCAAAAATTAACATTCAACAGATAGATACGACACTTGATGATTAACTATGATGATCAACTATGGATCACAATACATTAAGAAGGGGTCAACGCTACGAAAAAGTTGAGAACACCTGAACGAGTGTCAATATTCATATCAAGCAGCTAATGAGCTTAGCCACGAGTGGCAACCACTAAGATCCACACGGCTGAATTTGACGTTTGGCACAAACAACACGTCAGGGAAGTGTGGCCAGTTAGATGGCAAAGGTCAAGTCATATTGCAATGACCGTTTTGTGTGCTTGATTCCTCTCCCTTCCTGTTCCAATATGTTTGTGTCACTGCTAGGCCATGTTAAGTATACACAGACCAGGATGTCTGACAAGAAATGCTTTCTACGTTGTTATGTTGTTGTCCAATAAGACAGACATTTGACAATGGGACATTTGATGTGATTTCTTGATTGTTTGTTGGAAGCAATCTCACAATTGTGGAAGTAAGCCAGACAATGTTTTCATAAGAAAAATGAGAAAATTCAAGTGAGAAAAACTCAGATAGTGTAAAAGGGGAACCTCATAAAGTGCAAGAGAGGAAACCTCAGAAAGTAGGAGTTGATAGCCGGCTAGCCTGATGTCAAAATGTATGTAGCAATCATATACAAATGAACTGGGGAAAGATGATTTTGACCAATATGGACATGTCCGGATTGCTATTATGATAGTCATCTGATAACTGATGAGTTTGACCAGACTGAGCAAGCACAAGTGATATCTACTCTAACAGGTAGGTTGAAGTTTTAACAAAAATAATGATAAAATCATGAAAACAAATTCATATAAAAACAACTGATGTTTCTCTTACCTTAAATAAGATACAAACATAAGTGGCAAATATATGCAACACTTTTAGACAATACAGAATCACAATCTAGTGAGAACTCTGAAGAAGAATGAGCATAAGCAGAACAAGCTGTATGCAATTTGATAAAACAGTTAAGTCTTCACACAGAGTGGTCTCTACAGCGAAGTGGTTAAGATGCTTGTCTGTCCAGCTGAAAGTTGCGCGGGTTCCAAACTGGACTGAGTCATGTATGACATTTTTTAATGAGATCCCTAGGATTGTTGCAGGAGCTGTTTGCCCGTGTGGTGTTAAGGCCCGCAAGGGAAACCAAGAATAGTACCACTGCTACCTACAAGGCATGCCGTAAGAGGCGAGTAATGTAGGGACCTAGAAAGCTACCCTAGTAAATAAAAAGCATCGCAGAAATCAGATGTGCTGGCCTACTTGTAGGCACATAACCCTCAGAACGTACAGTCACTCTTTATTCTCAGATCACATACAAATCACACAGGGTGGTTAATAAATGGTTGATTTGGAGCGTTCGAAGAAGTTGCAGGAGCTGCGGAGTATGTTCTATTTGCAACACTCTTGGTAGATGGCATGCCATTTTTTATGACATGGGAAAAAACCAGGTACAATGAAGTCCATCCTTCGCCTTTTATAGACAGAATGGTCAATATAGCCAAATAGTCCCTGCAAGATACAACCAGGAAGTAAGAGAGAGCAGAAAGAGTGGCCAAGAAGAAGTATCACTAATATCGGGGGTCGTTGTGGCGCAGAGGCTAAGAGCTCGTCTCTCATGCCAAAGGACCAGGTTCGCTCCCTCGGGAGTCATCTGGATATTTTTCCAGAGACCCCTGATCTCATTGTATTTGAGTTCAGATCCTATCAAAGACGGATGATAAAACGTAGGTCCGTGTTCAATTTGAGCATGTAAAAGAACCCTTGGCAGTTCAAAATCTAGAAGAGCAGGCTGGAAAGCCACTGCCGTGACAAAATTCATTAGAAAAAGACTAAAAATAAAATTCCTACATAAATATCTTCACCATCTTCAAAATTACAGTGGGGACCTTTGTCGGTGCTGCAAAGTTCTGCACTGCAGCTTAGATCTTCCTGTGTAAGAATGAGATTGGAGCACACATGGTTACTCACCGAAGTGCAATGATGATGGTCCTACCATTCAATCAATCACTAAATATAGTAAGTATGGACCAGGAGAAAATATTGATAGATCAGTGTGTAAGTTGCTCAAGATATATGAGTCATACAGGTGGATGAGCACATGAGATCCAGCTAATGCCATCCCAAGTTCACGAAAATAAACACAAAACTCCAGAAGGATATAACTTATAACACATCAAACACATTCCTCAGTTTAGAAACAGAAGCAAAAAATTACAAAAATTACATGACTGGATGTGGTTGAAGCAAGTCAAGGGACAACAATTGGACAATCACAAAACAGTCTTTGGGTATCTTACAAAGGATACCTATAGACTGAGTGAGTTGGAGAGATTGTTGCTGTCCTACAAGAAGACACTGGACAAGATTGATTGTTTCACCTGACTTTATCAAGAATGAAAGGATAAATGGAAACTTGTGAGGATTCTTGCATAAACTAGACCAGACAGTGAGAAATGTCATATAGAGAAATTGATTGATTGGACCATCATCTTACACTTTGTAAACCACGCTTGCTCCGATCTCTTTTGTACAACGGAAGATCTCAGTGACAGAGCAAAAACCCTGTAACACCGGTGAAAGTCCCGGTTGTTATTTCAAAGATGGTAAACATATTTTGTAGGAATTTTATTTGTTAATTTTTTAATGAATAATCTTCATATGGAGAACAACACTATACTTGCCTGTAAGGTTGACATCCAGTGAGCAGTCTCCGATGCTCTCATCCCCTGATATGCTGCTCATGACTGAGGTCTGCATAAGACGCTTTGTTCGAGCCGGCATGACATCGAGAGAGGTAGGGGGTGATGTCCATTGAGGATTGACCCCTCTAAAATCATATTTACCATTATTGTCATTATTGGTGGTTCTAAAAACTGTTTTATCCATTTGTGGGCGAAGGATAGCATTAATATCTGACTCAGTGAAGAAATCCATTCGTGCATTCACAGTTTCAGATGTAATGGTTTCGTTGGTAGGTGAAGATATCATATATCCTGAACCGGTATCATATTTGGTGAAACCACTAGTAGTAGGTACAAGTGGTGACCCAGTGTTCGTAGATGTTATGTATCGTGTATCCTGATATGAGATTTGATCGTTGAACTGCGGGTGACTATCCTGATTAGTTATTTTGTTCAGTTCAGCGGACATGGCAATCTGCTCTGTTGATGAAATACTAGATTTTCCATGATCAAACCCAATGTCTTCATTTGACTTGTTGATGAAACCATTAGCAACATCATCCATATCTTCAGATGAGGTTTGCTTGTCTGGGTCTTGTGGCTCAATGGTGTAGTGGTTAGACTCAGCGGCTGCCTTTTTCTTCTTCTTGGTTCTATCAGAAACAAAAGATAGATTATAAATCGAGATTATACATTAATATTTAGAAAGTAATACTTAGGACAACTAGTCAAAATAAACAAAAGGTTAATTTTAAGAATATGAATGAATGGACCCCCAACACAAATGGAGTTGGTATCTAATTTGATCTAATCATGGGACAGAAAATGTTGGAGATCTCTGGAGATGTAATATAAGTAGATATATGATGAAATAATCCATTCAGGCAATACATAATAAGAGTTGCTAATGTCTACGGACACAGAAAGTTGATTCATATATGCTCTATTGTAGGAAGCCTGCACCAAAGTATCCAAAGTACTTGATTTGTTCTAGTAGTGCTGGTGTCTATAGCAGTTTCTCAAACGCAATGAGGATACTGTTCCTGAGACAGGCAGTCTTAGTTGTTAGTTACTAAGATTTTCTTTGTAGAAAGTGATGGACCTCACGGCTATTGTATTCCATGGAAGTAGACAATTGTTTGTTATCTATATATATCTTCTTTGTGTTTCATTTGACACATACAACTTTCACAAAAGATTTCCAGTTTCCATTATACAGCCTTTCTATTAATTGTTTCCCTGTCAGGTCACAATCTTTCAACTCTCCAGTTCTTTTCCATGTTTCCGTTGTACATCCAGGTCTTTTTTTTCCCCATCACATGTCTAAATGTTCTTACCAGGGAACACATTTAACTCTGATAGTCTTCTTCTTCTTTTCAATCACTCTTATCAACAAAGTTAACCACACTTTGTAACTTGTGTGGTTTGTGCAGAGAACATGAATGTGCTGCGTACCGATTCTTAGACATCTACAGTATGTAGGACAGACAGGTACATCATAATTTCAGCCTGTCAGCGCGATTAGTAAATTTCAAGTATCATTATTATGTGTGAGACAGAGAAGTCCGGTGAGGTTGGGTGTGCCTGGTAAGAATATTAGCAGCCCCAACTGATACATCAATGGATCTCTCACCTTGAACTTGATGCTCCAACAAGCTTGAGGAAGGATTGACGGACTCGAGTCCTTGAGAATCGACCTGGGCGTTTGGTTTTATTGTTATCACCAGCCGAGACTAAACCATCTGGGTCAGTATCTGGATCAGAAGTGTTGGCCAGACTTTGAGCGGAACTTTCTGCTGAACTGGATTTCTTGTTTTTATCTTTAGAGCGTTTCGCTGAAAGTGTGGTGAGACACGTTTTAGGAAGCTGGTGATGCTGAGACTCACAGAACGTTTTGATGGAGTCAGACGACCACTCTCTACAGGACTTCCACGACCTGAGATATAAAAACATAACACAAAATTAACAAAGTGACTGCATATAGATTCGAAATGAAATGATCACAAAACATGTTTTTTATGTAGTATGGGCGAGTCTCAGACACTGGAATGAGTGCAAGAATTAGGAGTTAAGTTTGGACATACCAGAGAGTGTTGTCTTTGTGGTAGAGAGAGAAGGTATATTAATTAACTTCTCATGGGTATGGTGAGCAAATGGACTTTAGGATGGCTGCTGCAGTGGAGGACAGAGCATGTATGGGAATGCCCAATGTACCATGACATCGATCACATAACACAAAATTAGCACAGTGACTGCATATATTGTAAATGAAAATAACAAATAGAATATAGCACACAAAAGTACAAGTCAAAATCTTTGTTTACACATAGAACAGCTATAGTTAAAACTGATATAGAACAGACATAAAGAAGAATCAACCAACTTTCAAGAAAAGGACCAAGTGCATTATTTGTGGTTTTGAATTCTACACAAATTACATTGTATCACAACAACTTACAAACACATGTAGACATCATTAAATGGCATGAGGTCGCAAGGCAATAGCCACTATTAAGCTGGATATTGCTGAAAAAATAAAGTAAATTACAAATACAAAGACTATTCTAGTATTTCATTTCAATCTTGAGTATGGAGCCAACACAGTTGCAGAGCTTCTTTGTAGGAACGAAGAAGAAAAAACTTGTCTTTACTGGCTGTGTTACCGCTTTTAGGCGTTGTAGGACACAAGCGACTAGAACCGTAGGAATTTAATGACGGCATGGCTAGTGCAGTCACTATGAAACTGTTCAAATGATGATGTTTTCTTTATGTCCCAGACAAAAAAACTCCCTGTGAGGGATCGAACCTGAGTCTCCCAAATGGGAACCAGCGCTATGTTTTTATATGCTCTTACTATAGTGGTTTCTAATTTAATATAAACAAGTGATTAGACAAGCTCTATGACGGGTGGTGACCCTGCACCATAATTTCTCTTTAAAAATACCAAAACTATACCAACTACCAAGATTAAATGTCAATAATTGCAAAAATCTAACGAGACATGTTAGTTTTAATTTATTGGAGAATGTTCTCAAACTGACAATGGACGAGATGTGAAGATAATGCACAATATAATATTTCTCACTGTTTACACAAAATATAAAATTGTGCTGCATTGAACACAATGTGCGAGCCTGATGTTTTTGTCTTTCTCAAACAAATCATACATATTATTTCGGCTGACAGTATTTGTGAAGAGGCCAACACAGACTGGTCTTTTGTGAAGAGGCCAACGCGGACTGGTCTTTTGTTACGAATAGAGGATATAGCTGCTAGCCCATGCACAATCTTTCTTGCTAGACTTTTACAGTATTCTTGTCAAAGTACAGTTATCCTAGTCTTTCATTTTCAATCAAGTATCATTAAAATTCTGATGGACTACTGTAAATCTGATGAAATATGGGATATATCTAGATTACATAAGAATAAAGTTGCAGGCACAGTAAAGAGACAATTAAAATGATGGATAGATACAGTAGAGAAAATGTATACCTGGGCTACAGTCTCCTTGTGATGTGTCTGTAGGAGATGAGCTGACCACATCATCTCTTTGATTGATCTGACCACTGTCCACAATGGGAGATTCTGGAGCTGAAGGAGAACCAAACAGAAAATAGGACAACATAAGGAAAACCTGTTGGAGACAGTTTTTTTATTAAGAAAGAAAAGTTTTAAAAGTTTAAAAACTTTAAGAAAAGTTATGTTACTACACGCATTTAATTATCACACATCCTCTCATTTATTATTACCTGATACAGAACATTTGTGAGTCTAATTTGTTATATATTGATACAGAACATATGGACAATCTAATTTGTCATATATTTTGATACAGAAATTTAGTTGATCTAATTTAGTTATTATTCTGATACAGAACATTATGTGTGATCTAATTTGTTATATATTCTGATACAGAACATTATGTGTGATCTAATTTGTTATATATTTTGATACAGAACATTATGTGTGATCTAATTTGTCATATATTCTAATACAGAACATTCTATATGATTTAATTTGTCATTTATTCTAATACAGAACATTCTATATGATTTAATTTGTCATTTATTCTGATACAGGACATTCCAATATGAGGATGAGATATATGCTGGGGCTTCTATCGCTATGTCTTCAACATTCTATCGCCCAAGCCAAAGTGTATATGCAGGTTACTATGGATGAGAGACACCCACTACACAAGAATACTAATGATGTTAAGAGCATGACAATCAAGCTTGGCATGTCATGTGCGGTAATGATTGCATTGTCTGTTACACTAATCCTGAGGTTTGTAAAATATGTTACATGAAATCCTATGGTATATTACATGACATCTACAAATATATTACCATCATCTTCTGTTGCAGAGTTGCCTTCAGGATCTGTCATGGAAGGATATGCAGCAGATCCATTCTGTTTGCCATTAATGTCATCATGTGACTCCCTGGCCACTGGTTGGTCCACCCTTGAACTTTGAGTACTATAGGCAGTATTCACACCTGGAATGTTCCATGATTAAACCTTCTCTTTAACAAATATCAAGAAGTTAGAACATGATAATCCTTATGAAATCTTATACAGTCTTCTACAACAGAACATCAAGAAAGAAGGCTAGAGGAAGACCATGAAAAAAGATGGAAAGATGGCATAGTAGAATGATGTCAAAAGCAAAAATGGCATAGCAGAATCCTGTCAAAAATAACTATCACCCAAGCCACCAGAGCAGCGCAAGACAAAATCAGAAAAAAAACCATGACAGTGGCCAACAACTCAGTAATTGTATGATGACAAAAGAATCTTATGAAAAGTGTACAGGAAGTAAAGGTAGAAAGCAAGCAACTAGAAGAAACAAAACACTACAAGTGGAAAGAAAACATCATGAGGTCAATAAAAACAACTTGAATGAATGTATTAGATAGTGATGAAACATGTGCACACATTGTCAGAGGGTACTAATAATACTAGTAAAGTAATGTTAATAGTAACAATAAAACGGTTATTGGTTACTAAACTGATGTCATTGCACTCCGAACAGACCCATAAGTGATCAGTCATAACAGATATAAACGAATATGCATACTGATGGTTCCTGTAGCTCGCTCATTAAACACACTCCTTACTCTGCCCTTCAGGCATCTAGTTCTACTTGTACAAAGGGTAACAATAAAATAATAACAGACGAAAACTTAATCCTGACAAGTTTAATTTTTTTTATACTGTGCTTATGAAAAAACTGAATCATGCCGAATTCTGTAACAAAATTGTTCTCTCTTAAATTCTGATTGATGTTACAGCCGGAGGAATAAAATAGGGCCCCAGGGATGTATCACATTTGCACCATGGCATCCATCGGCATTGCGTTGGCAGCGCTGCTATACAGTATTAAGCTGAAGTATAGTAACTTGAGTACTGTTAAATTAATGATGATGAAGAAGAAGAAATAATGTTTAACACTTTCAAAATATTTTGTAACATGAAGAATATATGAATGAGTTGCTTATATTACAGAACAAATAAGAACCTGTAGTTAGAAATAGGCAATTTAAAAGGTATTGCAACAAAGATGAAAGTTTACCCGACCATAGTTCTCACCACTCTGTTGTACACAAGTGAGACCTGGACAGTGTACAGTAGACACACAATAAAACTAAATGACTTCCACACAGGTTGTCTCTGCAGATTGCTCAAAATAAAATGGCAGGACAAGATCCCAGATACCAAAATTCTCATGAGAGTTAAGATTTTTCAAGTATTCACAATATTTTGCAAAAGACCCAGATGATATGTGATGTTCATTTTGAAGAGAATGTTGATAAACATATTCCGAGCAGATGATGTATGGTGAGCTAGATAGCAAACAACCAGCTAATGGACACAAAAAACTCTTCAAAGCCACTCTTAAAGTGTCTCTAAAACGAATCCATATACACACCTTGTGCTGGGAATCTCTTGCACAAGATTGTCAAATGCGGCGCTGCAACAACACAAGATGAACTCCTATAGCTGAAAATTGCTGGACTGCTGAGGCACAGAAATAACAAACTGCCTAAAGAGACAGAACATACAATACCCACATGTCCAACCCTGATAATGTATGTCCCACCTGTAGTAAGGTATTGCGTTGCAGTGTCTAGTCACCTCCGCACACACCAGAGAGCTCCAACAACACACATCTGAGGCTGTTGTAACCATCGCTTGCAATGAACGGCTATTATTATTAACTTAGTGAACTTGCAGGTATATTCATCCTTACAAAGTATATTTCTTTATCCATTTATTTGTGACTCAATTGCTAATACTGCGGATTTAGTACAGTCAGATCTTATAGAATAAACTTTCTCTTAACTTTAGATGTGCTAGGTTTGGGTCGCTTCGCTTCAGTGCTCTTGGTTAACACCTAGTATATAATGACCACTCCTCCCAGTAGCACAATGCATGATCCTGATTTATTAATGTCACATCATAAAAATGATTCATGTTAGGTTACCATAAGATAAATGATAGTAGGTTCTGTGCAGTGTATGAAAAATGAAAATTGTGGCATATCCCTTTACAGGATGTTGTCATCAACCACAGTGAACGAGTCATCGATTTTCTAGGCACCACTTATACGTTCAGTAGTTTGCTATTGGCTTTCTGAACTGTGGGGTCTATTTTTACCGGCCATCTGTGTGAGATTTCTTCCAAAGTGCCTGACGCAAAGTTTGAACCAGGTACTCTTGTGTTGTGATCGAGCTCACTAATGCTAAGCCACAGACTCCCACTATATAACTAACACACAAAAATTGATCAAACTAAGGAAAACTTTCTTCAACCTGAAAAACTATTACAAAGCAGAAAATAATATTTTTCAGGCTCGGAGGCGAAACTCTGGTGGGAAAAAGAAAATTTCTGGTAGGCAGTACATGATATTTTCAAAATGTCTATGTGATGTAGATATCAAAATGGACATAAACATACAAGCTATCTTCTATTTTAAAACCTAAATTTATTTCTTGATAGGACCATCATCATTGCACTTCGGTGAGTAGCCATGTGTGCTCTGATATCTTTCTTATACAGGAAGATCACAGTGACAGTGCACAAACTCTATAGCACCTGTGAGAGTTTCCAATGTAATTTTTGCAGATAGTAAAAATATTTTGTAGGAAATTTTTGTTTACTTCTTTCATTTTTTTGTGTGCATTTTAGTTGTTTTTATTGTTCAAAAAAGTTTTTCTAACATGATTCATTTATTTTTAAATTGTTATTCCATTCAAATTTTTATGTCTGTGATTAGTGAGGATTATCATCAATGCACTCCGGAAATATCGATAGATGCGCATATCTCCTCTTAAACATTTCCATCAGAGCAAGGTGACTGATCACTCCAGTTCTGTGTTCTTCTTCTTCTGCAGTCAACTTCTGCTATGTGACAACTCCAGTATGTGTCATAACAGGGTGGTGCATTTGAGGTTTTCACCAGTCCTTCATAATTTTTTTCTGAAGGGTTGTTTCTGTTGACCAGGTTTCCATCCTCAAGCCGCTCAGCTGGGACAGTCTTGCAGAATGTGCTTTGAGGACTGCTTTGGTACTCCAAAGGTGCAGGCAACCGAGTCCCTGAGACCCACTCTATGAATTTATGTTCTGAGACCGCAGAGCAGTGTCCAGTTCTAAGTCTGAAGACTGTGGTCTGCACTTTCCTGTTTAATGTATTTATGTTACTGTGCTCTGGGTTGTATCGTCCGTTTGCTTTTCTTCACATCATTCTTCTGAGCTGTTTCATGAAGTTCTGTGGTGATTAATCCAACATCTGTTACCCTAACAAAATGTTAATCTCTGACAGTTTGCAGTTTTAGTTTCACCTCCTTCACTCTGGATAGGGATGTAGATTCATACGCATCAGTAAAAAAAATCTTTAACTTCCTAACTGAGCTGCCGACTTTATATTACCAGGGACAGTGGTTAGAAAAAATTTATTTTTACAGGTTTTTATATCTTTTTATATATTAATGTATGGCTCGAAACATGGACAATGAACAAGCAGTTAGAAGACAGAATTGATGTATTTGAGATGTGGATATATAGAAGAATAAGCAGAGTTTCATGGACAGAAAAACAGACAAATAAACAAGTTTTAGGAAAACTAGGCATGAAGAAACAATTATTAAGAGAAATAAAATTCAGATAAGTACAGTATTTTGGGCACATAAAAGGCATGACACCATGATAAAACATTTACTAGAGGGGAAAGTTGAGGGGAAGAGCAAGAGGAAGACCGAGAGATAAGTGGGAGGAAACTTTAAGAAATGGACAGGTTACAGTCTGGCAGTGTGCAACACCAAGGCGAAAGACAGAGGATGCTGGAGATTCATTGCAGCCAACCTTCGATGTGGAGACGGCACCTGATGATGATGATATCTTTTTAATATTTGTTCTTTCTTTTCTCTAATCCTGTTTTGCCTCACAGCGTTAGGATAAGAAATGATTTCTAGTACTGGCTTTTGTGTGCACTTCATATTTATTCATAATTGCCCACCCGTGTGTTGTTGGGAGCCCACTTGGAGAGCAAAGAACAGTAACACTGCGACCTACAAGGCATATGTCATGAGGCGACTACGGTAGGGGCCTAGGAAGCTACCCTAGTAAATAAAAAGCGTTTCAGAAACTCGATGTGCTGACCTACTAGTACGTGCATAACTGGCACAATGTACAATTGTTCTTAGACTCAGATCACATGCAAATCACAAAGAGTGGTTTAACATGTGGTCGATAAGCAGCATTCAAAGAAGGTTTACAATTGCTAAAAGACGTTGCACCTATGAGCCTGCCCAGAGTGCTGTCGTCGGTTCTGTGAAGCAATAAACAGTGTTGCAAGTTAAACTAACTATACTGTCATATTGTCTTACCTTCACTGAAGGTTTCATAGCCAGGCCACATGACAACATCAGGCCAATTTCTGCTATTGCCTTGAGAATCATGGGAAGTCTTGAGAATTCCTGGAGGGGATGGTGCTGATGGTGATGGTATCGATGATGTCTGTTGTTTGTGGATAGAAAGTTGATTAGTTGGGGATGACACTCGTTTGGGCAGGGTCTGAAGATTCCGCACATCCTTTGGGCTCCAGTTCATTTTAGCAATCTGGTCTGATAGATCCCGCAGCTCTGCTGAATAATCCAAACCTGAATCACGGCTAATGAAAGAATGATCAGCATTGGGGCTGTAGCTGATGTTAGTGATGTCTCTAACCTGCTGACGTTGGTCTGGATGAGGGATAGTAGCTCTTGGAGCATTTGGGATTGGAGAAAGCTGACTGAATTCATTATATTTTGGAGAAATAAGAGAACGACTGAAGGGTGACATGTCAGATTGAAGAGAAATGTTATCGTCATACTCATAACTAGATAACTCTGTGAAAACACTGTCTTCTGTATCAGAGTGACGAACAGTCACCCTTGTGTTGTATGTCACACGTTTTGGACTTTTAGATTGTCCTCGTGGTCTGTGTTTGTCTGCTGAAGATTTCAGCATTGGTGGAATACTGCTGTAGCTGAGGTCACTCCGGAGGCTTGAGGTCGGACTGAGTGACCTGCTACGATCCACCTTACCCCAAGTCACAGAATGCTTCGCTGAGAAGCTGGTCCTGTAGGGCTGGGATATTCGATAGATAACTTCCTCCCGGTCATCGTCATCACTTGCACTACCAGTTTTTGGCAAAGCTGCATTACCTCGTTGATGTCGGAAAGACGGTCCCGGACTCCTCTGTCGAGTTATGCGATCAGCAATAACACGGTCTTTACTAGTACTTCTTGTGCGCCGATCGAGGACAGACACTGGGCCTTCAATATCCATTTTTGCAATGTATTTTGTCGATATAACTTTAATGGTTCTTTAAATTGTTCCCTTGGCACACACCTGAAAAAGTGAGAATATTAAATATTATGAAAACACAGAAAATCTATCTCTCAAAACTATAACTTGGTGATATGTTTCAACTCTAGAACTGTTATTATGTTTCACCTCTATGACTAGTGATATAATAACTGTAGGTGATAGTTTCAAAACTCTATGACTGGTGATATAATAACTGTAGGTAAAAAATTCAAAACTCTATGACTAGTGATATAATAACTGTAGGTAAAAGTTTCAAAACTCTTTGACTAGTGATATGATAACTGTAGGTAAAGGTTTCAACACTCTATGACTAGTGATATAATAACTGTAGGTAAAAGATTCAAAACTCTATTAGTGATATGATAACTGTAGGTAAAAGATTCAAAACTCTATGACTAATGATATAATAACCGTAGTTAGCGGTTTCAAAACTCTATGACTGGTGATATAATAACCGTAGTTAGCGGTTTCAAAACTCTATGACTGGTGATATAATAACTGTAGGTAAAAGATTCAAAACTCTATGACTAGTGATATGATAACTGTAGGTAAAAGTTTCAAAACTCTATGACTAATGATATAATAACCGTAGGTTTAAAGGTTTCAAACTCTATGACTGGTGATATAATAACTGTAGGTAAAAGATTCAAAACTCTATGACTAGTGATATGATAACTGTAGTAAAGATTTCAAAACTCTATGACTAATGATATAATAACCGTAGTTATCGGTTTCAAAACTCTATGACTGGTGATATAATAACTGTAGGTAAAAGATTCAAAACTCTATGACTTTGTGATATGATAACTGTAGGTAAAAGTTCAAAACTCTATGACTAATGATATAATAACTGTAGTTAGGTTTCAAAACTCTATGACTGGTGATATAATAACTGTAGGTAAAAGATTCAAAACTCTATGACTAGTGATATGATAACTGTAGGTAAAGTTTCAAAACTCTATGACTAATGATATAATAACCGTAGTTAGCGGTTTCAAAACTCTATGACTGGTGATATAATAACTGTAGGTAAAAGATTCAAAACTCTATGACTAGTGATATGATAACTGTAGGTAAAAGTTTCAAAACTCTATGACTAGTGATATGATAACTGTAGGTAAAAGTTTCAAAACTCTATGACTAGTGATATGATAACTGTAGGTAAAGTTTCAAACTCTATGACTAGTGATATAATAACTGTAGGTAAAAGTTTCAACATCTATGACTAGTGATATATTAGTTTCAAATTTACTATGTATTGTAAACTGACGTATTGTATTGTAGACTGGAACTGTAGGTAATAGTTTCAAAGACTGCTGGTAAGAAATAAACAAAATAGATAACTAACTTTAGTAAAGAACCAACAACATAATTCTTTCATTCGTTAGCATGAAATATTGTCTATATATTTAATATTGTCTATTGTATCAACTTGACTGTCTTTAGTTGCTCACACAAATGTTGGTGAGTTTTCTTTCAAGTGTTGTTTCAATATGACAGTGAGTGTACCTCAGTATATCATACTCAGAGCTGTCTTGAAGTATGTGATCTGCATTATCCACAATTATACAAGGATGAAATGGCAATTTATAAGAAAAGGACGTGTGTCGCGGCTGAAGGGAGCAAAAATAGTAACACTGCGACCTAAGGAAGCTACTCTAGTAAATAAAAGGTGTTGAAGAGATCGGATGTGCTGGCCTACTTGTAGGCACATAACTGGTACAAAGTACAATCGCTCTTAGGCTCGGATCACAAACAAATCACATAGAGTGGTTAACAAGTGGTCGATATGGAGTGTTCGAAGAAGTCTGGGTAGTGACTTTCTTATAAATTATACTCTTATAAATTTCCAATTGTCAGTGGTTCTTTTCTGTGCTCAACTTTAACTCTGGAACTGTGTTTTATATTTCCAACAGTGCTAGGAACTTGATTTCACCTACATTGAGATCTGGGATCACCGAAAAAGGAATCTGATAACTACACATGGAACGTGATTAGACTATTTTTGAAACGAGTCAATGAAACGAGCACCTACATCAATGTCAAAACGTTGCTGTGTAGTCATTGTTATTGTATTTTGTAAAACTACAGTACTTTGTTTTTCGAAAAAGGTGGAGGCTGCAGTAAAACTTTGAAAAATAGCTAAACACGTAAACACAAAGTACTACAGTTTACAAAATACATCAACAGTGACGATAAACAGCAACGTTTCGACCAAAGGCCTTTATCAAGCAAACATTACAACAAGAATGACGAATTTCGAGGAACACTACAAATGGACGATTACATGTGGAAACATAAACCTATCTAATGAAAATCTGGGAATAAACGAACAACGAAATGAGTGCAACACAAAAACCGAAAGTGGAAAAGAAGAGAAACAATAAACAATATAGTGGATAAATGACACATATATGGAGCAAACACACATATAGATAACAAGGCACGAGATAAGACTACTAAGAAGCATAGGAATGTAATGCGTTGAGTCAAGAGGTCGCAAGTGCCATAGAATTAAATAAGACGGTTCTCCAGGGCGAATCGACTGCGATCATCGGAGGAACATGATCGGATGGCTGTGACCTGGACATCGTCAACTCCTGAATGGCCAGTATCGTTGAAATGAGTGACCACAGGAGTCACAGAGCATTAGCGAATATCGCGTAAGTGTTGGGCGAATCGGTCACTGAGTCTCTTACCGGTTTAGCCAATATAGGACTTGTTGCATCGTTTGCAGGTGATGGCATAGATGATATTGCGGGACTCACACGTGAAACTGTCTTGAATGGCATACGTAGCTTTTGGAAAAGAGACAGTGGGGTCTGTATTACATATGCACATGTATTACAGCGCCGACGTCCGTACTGGATGGTGCCAAAGTGACTCTGGATATTAGGCTTGAGGCGACTGTGTACCAACAAATCCTTGAGGCTTCTGTCCCGTCTGTAAGCCACCAAAGGATAGTGTTGGAAGACTGAACGTGTCTCAGGATCAGACTGAAGAATAGGAGATGATGGAATAAGACCTTTTTCACCAGGGAACTATGATGGTGGAAAGTTAAGATAAGTTTAACCCTGTCAGACTTGGGGTTCTATGTATGTGAGAAAGGGCCTCCTGGCGAGCAATTAGCTGAACCCGATGCATGGCAGATGTAAGCACATTCTCCGGGTATAGGCGCTGGCGGAAGAAATCCAGCATCTCGTGAGCTCTATCAAGAAAATCGTCGTCCTCACTACAGAGCGACGAAGGCGTAAGAGTTGAGAGAAAGGTAAAGAGTCACGACAGGCCTGGGGATGGGAAGAGGTATACAGAAGAAAGCTATGTGTATCAGTAGGCTTGTAGTATACTGATGTAGTGATAGTGGATAGGCTGATGGTGATAGTGATGTCAAGAAAATTGACACAGGAGGTAGAGATGTGAGAGGTGAACCGAATAGCAGGATTGAAGGCATTGATGAAGGTGATGAAGCGTGACAAATCGGCTTCAGACATATCGGTAACTCCAATACAATGTTTGCTTGATAAAGGCCTTTTGGTCGAAACGTTGCTGTTTATCGTCACTGTTGATGTATTTTGTAAAACTGTAGTACTTTGTGTTTACGTGTTTAGCTACTTTGTTTTTGCGTGTTTCACCATATTAAACAACATACAGAACTAGCTGTAGGAATGAATAAACAACATACAGAACTAGCTGTAGTAATGAATAAACAACATACAGAACTAGCTGTAGGAATGAATAAACAACATACAGAACTAACTGTAGTAATGAATAAACAACATACAGAACTCGCTGTAGTAATGAATAAACAACATACAGAACTAGCTGTAGTAATGATTAAACAACATACAGAACTAACTGTAGTAATGAATAAACAACATACAGAACTAACTGTAGTAATGAATAAACAACATACAGAACTAGCTGTAGTAATGAATAAACAACATACAGAACTAGCTGTAGTAATGAATAAACAACATACAGAACTAGCTGTAGCAATAATAAACAACATACAGAACTAGCTGTAGTAATGAATAAACAACAAACAGAACTAACTGTAGTAATGAATAAACAACATACAGAACTAGCTGTAGTAATGATTAAACAACATACAGAACTAACTGTAGTAATGAATAAACAACATACAGAACTAGCTGTAGTAATGAATAAACAACATACAGAACTAACTGTAGTAATAAATAAACAACATAACAGAACTAACTGTAGTAATGAATAAACAACATACAGAACTAACTGTAGTAATGAATAAACAACATACAGAACTAGCTGTAGTAATGAATAAACAACATACAGAACTAGCTGTAGTAATGAATAAACAACATACAGAACTAGCTGTAGTAATGAATAACAACATACAGAACTAACTGTAGTAATGAATAAACAACATACATAACTAACTAGTAATGATAAACAACATACAGAACTAGCTGTAGTAATGAATAAACAACATACAGAACTAACTAACCGAGCATTTCCCAAAGTGGATGGTATCGCCCCCCAGTGGGCGCTGAAGCGTTCTAGGGAGAGGGGGCGATAGTAGGTTCAGATGAATTCGAGGGGTTGTTCAGGCGATTAGGGTCGGTGACTCCTAAAGAAAAATTAATAATAAATATTTTAAAATAAATTATTTTCATGATTTTGGATTGAAAGTCATTTAAATTGAATTCTGCATTTAAATTCATCTTATATTCATTCAACTTATTCAATGAATTCATTCAACTTATTCAATGAATTATTCAATTATTCAATGAATTCATTCAATTATTCAACTTAAATTCATACTGTCTTACACGATCTATTTTTCCATCAATTTTCTATTTCATGCATAAAATAAATTGATAATTGACCATATATGACAGAAATATATATATATCAATTTTCTATGTCAAAGAGAAAATAGAACATGTATATATATGTGGAGGGCGTTGGCAAACTTATAATGTGCAGGGGCGTTACAAAGTTTATGTTATGCAAAGTGGGCGGTGGGCCAAAAAAGTTTGGGAATCTAGGAACTAACTGTAGTAATGAATAAACGACACGCGATAGTAAAAGAGTGTTTAGAAAGACGGGAACTATAGTAAACAGCAAATACTACAATGAACAAAGAGCAATATTAAAAAATCAGACAGCTGTAACAAATAAACAGTCAGTTTATTAAACAACAAAAAATGAGCAGACAGCTGTTAACATAAGCAAGAGACGCCATATGATATATTAGATCACATATAAGAGCAAGCAATGAATAAAGCAACGACGTAAGAAATGCATCAAAGTTACGGAAGTGAGCTTCCTCGACACGTGATCGAGTACAGTGCATGCCAGATTGACAAGTGGGGAGAGGAGAGAGAGAGAGAGAGAGGAACAGTTCACTTAAACCAGGTAGACGACTGAATCACCTATGCCGTACGTAAGCTAGTTTAAGAAACACAAGTTTGAAGCTCGAAAAAGCTCACATGCAACACACCTGACTGACTCACGCCAATGCTGACCTATATATGCAAACATACATCACTACCCTTACTCTTGTTCAAACGTGTGTGCAGTCGAGCAGGTTTAGCAGTTAAAAACATACGCAATTCAAAATGGGAGATGGGGAGGAGATACATTCTGAACACTGTCAAGTTTTACATAATCGACGTCAATAAAACTAACAACTTATTAGTGTTGGGCTGCTTTCATATTCTCGTATATATATACTTGGGAGCGCTGTGGCGTAGAGATTATGTGATCGTCTCTCGTCCCAAAGATTCGCTCCCTCGTGGAGCCATCTGGATAATTTCCCAGAGATCCCTGAACTCAGTGTAGGTGAGATCGAGTTCCTAGTCCTATCGGAGACGGACGATAAAACGTAGGTCCCGTGTTCAATTTATCAGGTTAAAAAACATTGGCAATCGAGATCGAGAAGAGCAGGCTGGAAAGTCGCTGCCCGAGGAAAATTTCCTTTAAAAAAGATTTTAAAATTAAATTCCTACAAAAATATCTTCAAATTTACAACGAGGACCCTCGCCGGTGCTATCGAGTTCGCGCACTGCATCTGAGATTTTCCGATGTAAGAAAGAATGGGAGCACATATGGTTTCTTACCGAAGTGCAATGATAATGGTCCAATCAATCAATCAATCGCTATTTGATTGTTGCTATTAGTGTTGGGTTCCCTTCCTTCGTCCGCTTGAAATATTGTCTATACACTCAATGTTGTCTCTTGTATGAACTTCACTGTCTTTTGTAGCTCACACAGAGGTCTGTGTAGTTTTTTGTCCAGTGTTTTTTTTCTCGTTAGGGTTCCTTTCATATATATAGTTGGGCGCTAGTTAACTGTAGATATTAGTGTTAGGTTCCTTTATATATATATATATATATAAGTTGCGTAGTTAACTGTAGATATTAGTTACGTTACTTTAGATATATATAGCTGGACGCTAGTTAACTGTAGATATTAGTGCTAGGTTACTTTCATATATATTTAGTTGGGCGCAAGTTAACAGTAGAGATTAGTGATAGGTCCCATTCACATAGTTGGGCACTAATTGAAAGTGACCAGGATATATTAGCATAGTGCTAAGACTCTTTCATATAGCTGAGCGTTGCCTGAAAACGATAAACACCTATTAGCGATAGGGCCCTTTGAGATAGATGAAGGCGATAGTATCTGTCAGTGCTAGGTCCATGCCACTAAGCTGAGCGTTAAATAGACATGATAACTACAGGCACTGGTACAGTATAAGTTTTGTTAAAGCAAGGAAATACGAACAACTTTCAAAACTAACATATCCACCAATGTGTCTTCATCAGTCACGACAAAAGAAGTCATTTAAAACACTTTATGCGGATATGCTTCATTTTTTAAAGCGACACGTACAATATGACATAACCAAACAACGTCAACGATTCCGCTAAATTCGACAAAACCATGATTTGAAACATGGTCACATAAATCCAGCTGAATGCTGCCTAACTATACCGCCCGTTTGTTTCACTGACTTATCTACAACATATACCATATGAATGATTCCGCTAAAAACGACAGAACAGGAATTTGAACCATACCAAGCTAGCTACCCATCCCTCGGTAACACTGACTCAGCTAGCCATCCCTCGGTAACACTGACTCACGGTAACACTGACTCAGCTAGCCATCCCTCGGTAACACTGACTCAGCTAGCCATCCCTCGGTAACACTGACTCAGCTAGCCATCCCTCGGTAACACTGACTCAGCTAGCCATCCCTCGATAACACTGACTCAGCTAGCCATCCCTCAGTAACACTGACTCGTCTACAACATATATATGTTAATACTAATAATATGAAGAAGGCTATCATATCTAGAATGTGCACTATGCGGTGTCCAAGCAGTCTTATTTCATTTAGGTGTATATATCATACTACTTCTTAAACTCGAGAAACTCTTTAAAATATGACATTGGCCTAAAATACAATGCTTTTAATTAGTTATGTTCCAGATTATGTCCCATGTTAACTCCCTAAAGATAGTCGTGCGCGAATCACGTGGAGTTCAAGGTGACGTAACGTACGCTTTTTTCATTTTCGCTATAGAAGTTTTAAGTGGCGTGTACAAAATAACTTTGTTGAAAAAAGAAATGAATTGGCCAGAATTCTGACCGTGCAACTCAAATATAAATTTGGAGCAGACTATCCCATCTCCCGTCTACCTTAAACTAGAATAATATAATAGACAAAGCTTATTGGAACAATAATATATTTCAGAACAATACAAACTTGACTTGTTCACTAAACTGAATGTGACGATGTTTTGACTATGATAGCGTGTGATGTTTTGACTAACATCAATTATACGACAGGGTCTCTGTGGCTAAATGGTTAAGCGTTCAGAAGATCGTGGATTCAAATCTGGACTGCGCCGTTCTGTTCACAAGTGCGTTTTCCCCCAAAAGATCCCTATGATTGTTGACGGAGCTACGGGGTTCGTGCTTTGTGCAATACTCTCGGTAGGTGGTGTGCCACTTCTGTGGAATGTAGTCAATCCTTCTGCTATAGACCCTTTTTGTTTGTACGATGTTTCTACTAGGATAACATTCGTCTTGACTAGTCAATTCTATGTTGATATGACTAATATAACGTGATGTCTTGACTAGTCAATTCTATGATGATATGACTAATATAACATGTGATGTCTTGACTAGTCAATTCTATGTTGATATGACTAATATAACAAGTGATGTTTTGACTTATCAATTCTATGTTGATATGACTAATATAACTAAAAATTTGATATGCTTGTACTTGAGACTTATCAATTCTATGTTGATATGACTAATTAACATATTTTGATTGTGACAAAAAGTCTTGACTTATCAATTCTATGATGATATGACTAATATAATAAGTGATATCTTGACTAGTCAATTCTATGTTGATATGACTAATATAATAAGTGATGTCTTGACTAGTCAATTCTATGATGATATGACTAATATAATAAGTGATGTCTTGACTAGTCAATTCTATGTTGATATTTTGTTTTCAGTAAGTCCTGCAAAGATTTGACTAAGATGTGATAAATGACCTGAACATGGCAGTAATAGAGATAATATACACTCCTAACTACTACGGATGTAATAGTTAGACAAGAAAGGTCGTAAATCCTAATTTGATCAGCATTGACCAAACGATCGGAGTGTTGTGATCATCAACTATGCTCTGTTATGTTAGCATATAAGTCAATGTCGGGGTCTATATAGCGAAGTGGTTAAGACGTTTGCCTGTCGTTCTGGCGGCTGTGGGTTCGAATCTGGATCGAATCAAATGTGCAATGTTTTCATGTGATTCCCTAGAATTGTTGATAGACTTATGAAGTTCGTGCTTCTGTCAATACTCTTGACAGATTCTGTCAACATGGACGGAGACATATAGGGAAAACTCGGTGCAATGAATTCGACCGTTCGCATTAAAACCCTTTAGAAGTCAATTACAGAAACCAGAAGTCGCCTAGATGATTAAATGTGTCTGGTAATCAAGTACTTTACGGGACCAGTTAATGTTAAACTGGATAGAATCAACGGTTCAGTGTGACCTCATTCGATCACTTTTGGCAAGCGAGAGTGGTGAGGCAGAATGTGGTCGGCGGCATGCAGTACATTAGCTTCGGAATTTTCTATAAGTTAATTAAGTACATGTGTTTTTAAATGAGAAATTTAGTGAATCGATTGTAGAGAAGCTGGATACACATAAAATTGATGCGCAGAATTAACTTATTTCCCCTATGCTATCACAGGCAATATCGGTTAGCGTACACAATTATAGATCCCAACAGAATATGTCCTGACTGATTGGACCAGCATGTGGTAAATAACCATGTGTGATCTGATCATTTTCTTACACAGAAGATCTCAACTGGCAACTGCTTTGCGGTCTACTGTTATCTATTTTCAACTGCCACGGGTTCTTTTACGTGCTCAACTTGAACACAGGACCTACATTTTATCGTCCGTCTCCGATAAGACTAGAAACTTGATCTCACCTACATTGAGATCCGGAATCTCAGAAAAATATCCCGTTTTCTCGAAGCGGGGAACGAACCAACTGTCCTAAATCTAAGCTATGAGTTCGAATGTTGATATGTGTATGTGCTATGAAGTTAAGATCTATAGAATACTAAAGATAGACTCCTTTCAGAGGGTGAAGGGAACATATTATATTCTTCACAGTCTGTGTCTGCCTGTGGTGTCTAGTAAGTTTTACTACGGCAGATTGAGTTAATCCTTGCTTCATTAGTTGTGTCTAGTAAGTTTTACTACGGCAGATTGAGTTAATCCTTGCTTCATTAGTTGTGTCTAGTAAGTTTTACTACGGCAGATTGAGTTAATCCTTGCTTCATTAGTTGATCTGTAAGTTTTACTACATTGAGATCCTGATATCTTATGTAATATCCAGTTTTCTACGAGAGAGTAACGCTCAACTGTCTAAATCAAGCATGAGTTAATTGTTGATATGTGTGTGTCTATGAAGTTTACAGACAAGAATACTAACTAGCTCTTTAGTGTGTCAAGGTAAGTTTTACTTCACAGTTGGTTAACCTGCTGGTTGTTTAGTAAGTTTTACTACGGCAGATTGAGTTAATCCTTGCTTCTTTAGTTGTGTCTAGTAAGTTTTACTACGGCAGATTGAGTTAATCCTTGCTTCTTTAGTTGTGTTTAGTAAGTTTTACTACGGCAGATTGAGTTAATCCTTGCTTCTTTAGTTGTGTTTAGTAAGTTTTACTACGGCAGATTGAGTTAATCCTTGCTTCTTTAGCTGTGTCTAGTAAGTTTTACTACGACAGATTGAGTTAATCCTTGCTTCTTTAGTTGTGTCTAGTAAGTTTTACTACGGCAGATTGAGTTAATCCTTGCTTCTTTAGCTGTGTCTAGTAAGTTTTACTACGGCAGATTGAGTTAATCCTTGCTTCTTTAGCTGTGTCTAGTAAGTTTTACTACGGCAGATTGAGTTAATCCTTGCTTCTTTAGCTGTGTCTAGTAAGTTTTACTACGGCAGATTGAGTTAATCCTTGCTTCTTTAGACGGACGTATCTGTTTCTTAGAAGATCATCAGATTTGACCCGGACAGACTATTTCAATTCTGAAGCAGCCAGCAGAAACGTGAAACAAGTTCATAGTTTTTTGTTTTCTTCTTCTACTTCGAACGCTCCATATCGATCACTTGTTAACCACTCTTTGTGATTTGTATGCGATCCAAGCCTAAGAGCGATTGTACGTTGTGGGCCAGCACATCCGATTTCCGCGACGCTTTTATGTACTAGGGTAGCTTCCCTAGGCCTCTACCTCAGTCGCCTCTTACGACATGCCATGTAGGTCACAGTGTTACTATTCTTTGCTCCCCTTACGAGCCCAGGTAACACTGACGTTTTTGTTTCCACACAAAGATGCATCGCGCTTAGCACGATTAGTTCATGCGCTCCGGCGGCGAGGGGTATACTATCAAACACAGAGCAGAATCGTACAGTATTCGCATAACGTGCAGCTTTATCGCATAACGTGCAGCTTTATCGCATAACGTGCAGCTGTATCGCATGTGCAGCTTTATCGCATAACGTGCAGCTTTATCGCATAACGTGCAGCTGTATCGCATAACGTGCAGCTGTATTGTTCATTCAGCATCACTGATTGATATATTAATTAATCAACATCGAAGTGTCGTGTTGGACCGATGCTGTATTTGTTGAGGGGAAAATTCTAGCACCTATGGTCATGTCCTGGGTGTTATAATGATAGTCCTCACATAATTGATTCATATAGTTCGACAGACATTGACGCAGAATAAAAGAGAATATACATTGTGTTCAACTTAAAAGCAGCCTGTGAATGGAGTTAATCTGACATATATGTATGGAAATGAGAAGGTTCAGTATGACGTAGTATAGGTCAAGGTTGTGTGATGGTGTGTAATTGTAGTGCGGGAAGGCGATGAACAAATGTGACGTAGGACAAGCTAGTCAGAACCGGTTTAAATAGTAAAGACGAGATGCAATGTGCACATGGCATATTTCTGATTTATGACTGGGGCTGCTTTTAAGTTGAACACCCTGTATATATCTTTATATCATAAGCAGTAAGATTAAATATTTTGGCCAAGTTAAACGTCACAGTGGTTTGGAAAGAAAGAACAGTAGTGAAAGGCATGGTTCCTAAAGTACGAGGCAGGGGACGACCAAGACGAAGGTCCCAGCAGGATATCACAGAACCTTGAACATAACGCTGGAGGCAGCAGGAGAACTTGCTAGAGACAGAGCTTTTCGTGCGGGCTATGATGAAAGCAACGTTTTGCAAGAAACGTGTCACTATTTGATGTATATGAAGGGAAACGCAGATATAAATAAATAGATGAAATACATAGAAATATATAGCTATATATATATATATATATATATATTATGGATGCGAGAGTTGGAAAGCAACAAAAGCTCTAGAAAGAAAATTAGATAACTTTGAGAATAAATGTCTTAGAAGAATACTGAACCTCAATTGGTCAGATTTCAGACCTAATACACAAATAAGACAAGAGACCAAGCAAGAAAATGTATCAAATTTTATAAGAAAGCGCCGCTGGAACTACATCGGCCACACACTTAGAATGGATGAGAGAAGACTCCTTACCAATCCCTCATATGGACACCAGAGGGAAAAGAAAACGAGGAAGACCAAGAGAGACTCTGCGTAGAACCATCACCAGAGAAGGCTCAACGATGGGCCTAGTAAACATTAAAGACCTAAAACAGATAGTAACGAACCGCGAGACATGGAGAGCTATGACCTCTGCCCTATGCGCCGCCCACAGGACCAAGAGGAAAGACTAACTAACTAACTATATATATATATATATACGTTTTGAATATTTTTCTGATGGAAGGATAAACATTTCTGAATCTATTTGCTAACTTAAATGAAAAATGTTATACGGTCGATATCATTGCACATTCGGGATTCCAAAATATACCATCTCACCATCCCTATGAGAAGTTGATTATTATATCTTCTCTTTTACCGAGAATGACATTGTCTGACATGTCTAGACTCAACTCCCAAATGACAAATGTATCTGTCATATTCCAGAGTCATAGAATTTTCCTGAATGTACATTTGGCACGCATCCAGATGGCGCGCTTGCACAGTCAATGTCGTTAGTATGTGTATTTACAGAGTTAATGCACCCTCTCTTATAGACCGGACAATATAACGAATACAACAGGAAGTTTGCACCTTCTTAAAGAAGGGACAACAAATATAATAAAGCATGACATTTTTATTCCTTTTTACAGAAGGGAAAACAACAGCTGTCAATAAAATAGCAGGAAATATGTGTCCCCCCTTTTTTACAGAAGGGAAAACAGAAGTCAAAAGAACAGAAGAGAATGTGTTTTTTGTTGTTTTTTTACAGAAGGAAAACAACTGCAGTCAATAAAACAGAGTTTGTTACACTTTTTTTAACAGAAGGAGAAACAACTGCAGCAACATAAAGAGTTATATTCACCGACGTAATATATATCTGAAAAGTTCTTATCAGCGACGACAAGCACAGTCGAACAGGTTAAAGTATAACAGTAGTTTTGTTCTCGTTACAGAGTCGAATCTATAGTCCAGCCAGCTGAAAAACAAATGCACCGGTCGAATCTATAGTCCAGCCAGCTGAAAAACAAATGCACCGGTCGAAACTATAGTCCACACAGCTAAAAAATAAATGCACAATGAATCTCTGAGTTTGGGAATAATTATTAACGCTGGTTCTGCCTACTGCACGAATGATCTGAAGCATGTTCAACTAAGTGAAAGAGACTGAGCACTCTTGGGTCGTTCATGAGTACAGAGAATATGTCTCAGAGTTTTGAAATTTCTATAAAAGTTTAGTTTACATGTCTAACTCAATCTCGTCTGTGACGCCCCTGGCGCTTGTAGCAACATACATGCACACAACCTTTCGCTATTTTTTGTCGTTCTCTGTATTGTGTTATAACTATGATCATTTCTTTCAGTTCTTGTTCTAATATTCTCCTCTAGGTCGTTTTGAGTCTTCCACGTTTTCGTTTACCCACTGGTGTCCATCTCAGTGCAGTTTTCGTGACAGAGTTAGTCTCCATGCCCGATCCATCTCCAGCATCTTATATTGGGCTTGTGAGACAATAAATTATACAAGATTAACATCATCAGGTGTCGTGTCGGCTGGCGTAGGCGACCATGGATCTTCACAAATCTCTGTCTCTTGTGTTTGCTATCTTCTCAGATATTGACGCCCTTCCGTGCCATGAAGTCAGTCTATCCAAAATTGTCTCTCTCTGTCTCGTCTCCCCACTATTTTACCTTCTGTTACAATGTGTTCTAAATCTCCCTTTCTCATCACATGTCCGAAAAATGAGCATACTTGAATGACTTAAAATAAGATTAACATTAATGAAAGTGTTATATTGGAACATGTGGGACAATAAATAATAGAAAATAAACGAGCTTGAATTTTGTTAGTAACATTGAAGAAATTCCTAGTCTTCAGAAGTACTTGTAATTTCCCCATTAATTTGTTTGTAATGTAGTGGATTAAAGCAAATTGTTTTATGTAGTGACTCTTTCAGTGGAGGCACGTCCCTTTCAACTTAAGACGAACCTTGTATTGGTTATATCAGAGCGTGTAGGCCAACAAATATGAAAAATAAGAATTAACTCCTTTGGGAGAATCCAAGTTATGACATAAATTGACTTTCCCCATTAAAAAAAAAAACTATTTCTAATATATAAAAGACTCTTCATATCTCCCCAAGGTCGCATCATACTGTAATAGTTTTCACCTGTTGGATAAACTTCCCTCTTCCCACTCCTCAGCACGAGCACAACAAACACGACTGGTACCGCGTGCAGGGATAACCCAATTCCTAGCTAACAAAACATCCCTTAAGATGGGAGCTAGTTACGTAAGAAGAAGAAGCAGTACTGGTCAAATCTGCACACTCACCTTACGTCAAGAATTACCAGGATAGTCCAAAAAGTGAACTACATATATCACACGGTACAAATTAACATAGGCATACGATTAAGTCAAACAGTTGTCTGCAGGATATATCGCTAGACGATAATAACATCACGTCCAGGGTAACAATGGCTGTGTGAGCTAGGGCAACATCGAGAAGCGCGCGAGAGTTCACTAAAACACACACGAATAAATCGATCATATGGCGCGCGCTCTTGCACGCGGGAATATTTGAGATATCTAACTACTGGTTGGCTCTCTCTTTCTCTCCCATCTCGTGTATTCGTCTCTAGTCAGTTGTACGCACATGTAAAATGGGTCATAGAAGACAGAAAACTCACCTCTAGGGCACTTTTCATTTAAGTATAATTGGAATTGTTACGAGTGTCAGCTGTTTGGTCATAAAGTTGACTACACACGCCTGACAATTTCCCATCTGCTAACCTTCATAACTAGGCTGTCACACATGGATAGCTTTTTATACAAAACTAGTCGAACATTGGTGTAGACTTTAGTCGACTTTACTCATTATTAGAGTTGGTGGTCGAATGGTTAAACGCGGTGGGGTTTCCTGAAGTAAACATCAATTCTTCGACCCCTCGATTGATTGGATCATCTTCGATCTTTTTATTACACAGTAAGATCTCAGCGGTAGTGCACGAACTCCGTAGCAGCGACGAAAACTCCGTAGCAACGACGAGGGACCCCGATGTAATTTTAAAGATGGTGGAAGTTGTGTATTAATCTTAATTTTGTAAAGTTTGCCCAGGCAGCGGCTTTGCAGCCTACTCTCATCAATTTTTCAAGTGCTAATGTTTATTTAACGTGCTTAACTTGAATACGGGATATCCGTTTTAATCGCCCGTCTCCAATAGGATTAGAAATTCGATCTCACCTACTATGAAATCAGGCGGTAGTGTTGCCTTTTATTTTGTGGGATAATAAAACCGATGGTCTGGCTTGAATTCATCTGCCATTTAGAATGCTACCGTGTGCTCTGGAAAATAATAACAGGGCTCTGTACGAAGTGTTTTTTTTTTTAAATGATAACCAAATTGACCAAACTATAAAGGGTTGTTTATTATTGGATATGCTTCTTACATAGTCTCATGAGCCGTGGTTCCTGGCAACATAAAACCGACTAGCTCAGACGGGAAATCGAAAATTCCTGTTTATGAGGGAGGGTGCTGGTTTTTATATATGTTTTTCTTCTTCTTCTTCTGCGTTCTCACTAGATTGAGATTTAGGATTCTCTAATAAAGGCAGCCGTCTGTCTCAGATTATCAGCCACGCCATACAGTTTGTCTTCTGCGTTCTCACTAGATTGGGATTTTCACGGAATTCTCTTTCTAATAAAGGCAGCCGTCTGTCTCAGATTATCAGCCACGCCATACATTTTGTCTTGGACACTAGTGTAAGTGGGCCACCTCTTTCTTCTCAAGTCTGCATACTGGGGGCAGTTCTGTAGGATATAATTCCTATGATTTCTGCTTCCCCGTTTGTGACGACCTCTTCCTGCAGTAAGTTTTGGCCACCCTCGTGATGGTGGGTCTGACATTCTTACCGCGTGGCTAAATCTCAGAGGCAGATTGGCGACCGTAGAATCCGTTATCCCATTCCGCATTGTGAGGGTCGTTGCACCATGTTATGCGCCTTACGGTCTGGTGCATCCGTTTTCTGCAAGCATTTGTTTCGGGTTAGCATTCCCTATTATATATGTTTGATAGAACACATTAACGGTTTTTTTTGGTTGCAATTTTACGAGTCCATGGTTATTTATAGATTTTAAAAAATATATTAATAATACTGATATTTCTTAGCTTTAAACTTAAGTTGCAATATAATATAACATTGATTTAGCATGTTGTGTTATTTGTATAATGAATTTGTTATTATACAACAATACTGGAATGTGAGTATCACGCGAAGGTTGTGGTATTATTTCCTACAATTTTTACTTTAGCCCGCCGGCCTTATGTTATAGGCGGACACGCATGAGCAAACCTTTAGGTGCTCAGTCTTCAATAAATAGATATCGTAGGGTATGTATATTGATGAGTGTTTCGAAGGTTAAACACAATCTTCATTCTGGCTCTCATGTGATACGTGTCATTCAATGAACCGCCCGAGTGGTTACCGGGACCCAAATTTGGGGTGTAAAGAATAGAACCACTGTTACCTGCCATGCATGTCGTAAGAGGCGACTACACAGGTTTGGCTAAAATCGGATGCACATGTCCTAAACGTGTAGAAGTCTATGCGTTTAGGGGCCTACAAACCAATGTGCAACGTATACACGTTCTTGGCAAAGATCAAACATATCCCAAATAGTGATTAAAATTGGTCATAAAGAACGAACGAACAGGAATTATAATTAAACGAACTCAGTACATATCACAAGCCACCAGAACAGCGCAAGACAAAACAGAAAACCACAACACTGGGCAACAACCCGGTAGCAGTGTCACGACAAAAGAAAAAGAAGAAGTATATATACATCACCATCTATCTCAGCGTATCCCAAACTGAAGTCAGTGAGGTACTCACAGGGGATCCTCGAGCGCTTGAAGAAATATTAGTATCTTTGACATTTCAAACAGAAAAATAAATTTGACCCTAATTATAGGCCTAATGTTTTCTTTATTGTTTCGTATTAAAATGTTAAATTGCTGACAATGTTTATTATTGTAATACACAGATAATTCATTCATGTCCATTTTCATATCTAGAAACTTTTGGGGGCTCCACGGCAACAAAATGTGTGTTTGTGCAAATACTGTTCGATCGAACCTTACCTGATAAGACGCTCCCCCGTGAGTCATTTTTTTTAGAATGGCTCATTGATTGTGTTCGTAAGGACGCTCGTATTGTTAGGCTAGGCGATTAGGTGTCGTAAGAAATGAGGGTAAGTGGTTCGAGTCCCGTGTTTGTCTATTTGTTTTTTCGGAAACTCTTAATACCTGTACCCTGTTTGTTGATCATATTCGTTACTTCCGTTGCTTCCTCTGGGGTTCTTGCAAAAAAACTCCTTGTGCTCATCTTAAAAGGGGGTCTGCGGTAATGCACAGTTTAAGGCCAATACGCCCTGATATAACCAAAAAAGACACACGTCTTAGGTTGAGAGGAGCGTGTCTCGGCCATATAGAGGCTTAATCCCCTACCTAACAAATAAACAAATGTAAAGTTTAGGAACCGCTGATCTATCGTATACCCACCCATACAACACTTGGTTGTTAAGTGGCTAGTATATGTAAACCATCACAAATCTGGTCTTCATGCTACACATGACTGTTATCTACCAACTCCCAACACTAGGACTACAAGTACGTTTGACGTAAAGTTGTCTTAGCTCTTTTTATCTTCCTAGCTAATACATAATTTAAACATACAAAAAAGGGAGAAAGATGAAAAAAAAAACACACACAAAACCAGTTAGTTTAGCAACTAAAGCATTTGCTGGGCAAAATTGCTATGCTCCTATGAGGTTTTTAAGTAAATTAATTTTGCCAATAATATTGAAAACATGTGTTATTTTTTTTTTTACATTTTCTCAAAGTTGTTATTTTCCAAAAAATGTATACCGATTTTTGACATATTTTTTTTCTCTCAAAAACTAGGCAACAGATAACTGTAATTTTTAAACATTTCTTCCTTAAGCACATGTGTTGATCCTGTTTCAGTTTTATTCATGAAACAGTTTTTGTGTCTCGTGTAAAAGTATATCTCTTACGCAATGTTTAAAACAAATAAAAATATGGATTTTAATTTATAAAATTCAGGTAAAACTTAGTTTTTATCAAGTCAAGATTATGATCATGCAGTATAACATCTGAAATTTCTATCGTGCTACCTTCAATAGAACTTCAACCGTCCTGTAAATTACAAGGTCACTTCTTTGGCATTTTTCCTATAGTAGACGATGATAAAACGTAGATCCGGTGTTCAATTTAAGCACGTAAAGGAGCCGTTGGCAGGTTTAAAAGTTAAATTGCATATCCTTTACAGGACTTTGCGAATCAACCCCAGCTTTTTAACGCTGTTTGTGATTTTTCTAGGCATTATTACGTTCAGTAGTTTGCCATTGCTTTCTGTGAACAATTTGCAACCAAACTGTACGCAGCGTGATTCGAACTCAGAACGTCGGGGTTAATAGACCAAGTCACTATCCTCTAAGCCACAGACGCCACCACAAAATATCTTTACCATTTATACAATTACATCGGGACCCTCGCCGGTGCTACAGAGTTCGTGCACTGCCGCTGAGATCTTCTTGTGTAAGAAAGAGATCGGAGTGCATATGGTTACTCACCGAAGTACAAGGATGATGGTCATATCAATCATATCAATCAACAAAAAACGGATGTTTGTTTTGCATAGAATATACATGCTTGGATATTTTTAAAATCTGATTTATTTTTAACATCAAGTTGATAATTTAGAACCATAAAAAGAACTGGATTCTCAAAATGTACGATTAGGGGTTCCATCTGGCTTAAGTACTGTTTTTCCCCCTCATGCAATGTGTGCAACTTTGGCTGGAGTCACGCTAAAATTATTTAGTGTCTCTTCATGTCCATCTAATCAACTTTTCTCTTGTTTGCCCTCGTGCTTTGTGTGGAATCCTGATGATCTCATGTAATTATGCGTCCCATCTTTCGAGAACCGCCCAAGTCTGATACCGATAGCATTGCGTTGAAATATCCTGTTGTCTGTTTACGTATTTACTTCTTGGTATTTCAAGATTGTTGTTATCTGGTATCCAGAAAATCCATGTTGTTTTAAAGGCGTATGCCAGTTTGCACACCTCCAAAATACTCGCACAGATTTCGATAATCGAGTATGTATATCTTAATATATATGAGACTGCAGTAAAACTATTGGATTGGCGACTGCAGTAAAACTATTAGATATGTATATCTTGCTCGCTTTAAATTTTCTTGTACTTGTAAACATTAGTTCAAAACATGTTTCAAAAAGTCAGGACGCCATACACTCATTTTTTAAAACTGTGTGGACTGCGGGTTCGATTATACCTGGATGGTATGGTCGACTCTGCGCAGTCCACACATTTAAAATGTGTCCAGCGTCCTGACTTTCTGAAAAATTAAACAAGGGTGGTTGTCAGAGTCACCGTGTAAGTATTATTAAAACTTGACAATTTCTGCAATTCAAAAAGTACTGAATGCCTGCGGTAGGTTCTAACTGCAGGAAGTGGGTGATGGGAGAACATCTAAGCAGTTTGGAAAGAAAGATAATGTATGATTCCTTCAGTCGAAATCTCGTTTATCGGGTCTAGAGTCGAAATGACTACATTGCACGGGGTTTACCCCATATGGTTTGTCCTCTCCGCAGAAATGGCACACCACCTTTCGAGAGCATGCGCAAAGCACGAACTCCGTAGTTCCGGCAACAATCCTAGGGATCTCTGGAACATGCACTCGAACAGAACTACGCGTTCTGGATTCGAACCCACGACTTTCGGAACGCAAGGCGAAGGCATTACCCCCTCCCCCCCTCTCTCTTTTATCGTACGTATATATATAATTTTACCAGTTTTCTGCCACTGTTATTTATCTTTCCTTTCATGTCAGGATACCAAGTCGAGAAGGGGTCTTGGCACAACCGTACTTAAGGGTTGTTGAATAACTTCCATTCAAACTGCGAACTATCAGGGATAAGCCAACTGAATTTATGAAGCTAATATACCCCCCTAGTCTGTAAACACGGCGCAACGACAACTTCCTTAACTTGTTCTTCAAACTTGTTCTATTACTAATTGTGACTTCTTTGCTTTGTAGGCAGTAAAAGTGTTTCTCAAAGTATAGAAAGACAAAGTATTGTATGTATTTATACATATAAACCACACAACTTCAATCACAAAGTAACTAGTCACTTAACTGGCGAACTTATTCAAACAAATCAGTCTCTCCACTCAAACATTTATCGCTCGAATAATTCTTTAGGCCTCGATAGCACTCAAAGCTGAGAAAACACTGGCCTACGGTGTTCTAATTTTAGCCTCTTCACTCTCCCGGTTAAAAATGTCTTGATCTGTTTCATGTTCGACTTCGTGTTTTTGTTTGAAATGTTTTTAGATAATACTATCTTTGTTAAATCTATATATTTCACAGCATGAAAATGAATAGTTTACATGCTATTATCTTCACATGTAGGGGATATATACACCACAGCAGTAGCTATTATAACAATTTGTTTGTTATGATTAAGTTCAGTGACGGCTCGTGCTCATTTTTCTAGGTGGGACCAGACAAAAATGTCGGACAAATCATGGTTCTTAGAGTATTAACTATTATTTGTCTATTCTGGAAGTTATTCCCCGTTTCGAGAAAATAACAAATGCTTCTGTTCTGCAACAGTTTGATATTAAAGAACCTAAAATCAAGGAAAATTTACTATTTTGGATACATCAAACGACATGAATGCATAGACAAGATTTATTTTTTATTCTTGGCCATGAGGTGAATTGAAAACGCGTTATCCGCATGAGAAACCACGTTCTTATCAATTAAGCAGGTGTGATTTTATACATATTAGGTGACTTTGTAATATATAATCCCCTCGGCTGTTTACGAAAGTAAATTGCTATGGACAAGATGTATTGATGCAACGGGCGATTACAATAAACTATTCTATGCTGGTTAGTTACTTATTTCTATTATTTTCTTATAATTTTATACGTTATTTAAATATAATTCGGGATTCCATCGATAATTAAACGGACTATTTAATCAAGAGCCCTCATTTAACCGAAATGGGTTGACAATGTAAGAATGAATGTAGCTACCGGTTGAATGAAAATGACGTAATTGCTTTGGCAATTATCATTGGAGGTCAGAGGTCGCAATTTTACATCGTAGATAGACACCTTTTCAAACGACCAGGTGAATAGTGAGCTGGAATATGCGTGAAGCATTAGAGGAAAGACGCTGAATTACAGACTGTATATATTTTTATAATGATATTTTATATATTATTATGATTGTTATAGTATTATGATATAATATTTATATTTTTGTGTTATTTATTCAACTTTCAAAGCTAATCGGTATCAAGTTAAAAGTAATAATTATGAACAAATAATTTCTAAAATAAGTACACGCTACTCAATACTTCTGATGGGGCCGGGCCCCACTGGGCTTTAATGACGAGCTGCCCCTGATTAAGTTGTTATCAATACGAAAAAAATCACAATTCGGACGTTAGGACATGTATGAAACATTCGTTGTCCCTATTCGTCTCTTTCTCTCTCTCTCCCCTTATGGATTCCGAGATTTATTGGGAAAACATAAGGCTTTTATTACTTCAACAAAACGTGAGACACACTTTACATCACTGTGTAATAAAATATGCAACAGACCTTCAGTCACTGCAATCAAATGTGAGGCACAACTTGGCCCATACAATAAAATGTAAGGCAGACTTGACGCATACATTAAGGCAGATTTGACCCATACAATAAAATGTAAGGCAGATTTGACCCATACAATAAAATGTAAGGCAGACTTGACCCATACAATAAAATGTATGGCAGACTTGACCCATACAATAAAATGTAAGGCAGACTTGACCCATACAATAAAATGTATGGCAGACTTGACCCATACAATAAAATGTAAGGCAGACTTGACCCATACAACAAAATGTAAGGCAGACTTGACCCATACAATAAAATGTAAGGCAGACTTGACCCATACAATAAAATGTAAGGCAGATTTGACCCATACAACAAAATGTAAGGCAGACTTGACCCATACAATAAAATGTAAGGCAGACTTGACGCATACAATAAAATGTAAGGCAGACTTGACCCATACAATAAAATGTAAGGCAGACTTGACCCATACAATAAAATGTGACGCAGTGCCATTGAGTGAGCCTCCGACTTCAGAGGCTAATACTGCCAGATTGGCTACCGACCCAAAGTTGGGGTGTAAAGAATAGAACCACTGTTACCTGCCATGCATGTCGTAAGAGGTGACTAAGGAGGTTTGAATGAAATTGGATGCATGTGTCCTAAACGTGTAGAAGTATATGCGTTTAGGGTCCTATCAAACCAATGTGTAATGTATACACGTTCTTGGCAAAGATCAAACATATCACAAAGAGTGATTAAAATTGGTCTTAAAGAACAAATGCAAAGAAGAAGAGAGGCTAATACATAATGCAATGAAATTCAGAAAGAATAATTTACAAACAGCAGGCACTAATAGTGAGACTGATCAATGAGAAAATAGACCAAGAAACTCTTAATTCTCAGTTAGGGGTTACCAAACTTGTAGACAAGATTGAGAAGGTAAAAAGAGAGGTGTAATCCCATTCATATGCAACTCCATCCAGTGGAAATAGAAATCATTGGAACAGACATGCACACGAACAAATAGCCCCTTCTCTAATTAATATATGTAACCCAAGAGACAATGCATTTGTGTTGTAGGCAAGGTAGATCACAGAATCAGGCTGCATTGTAAGAGGCCATTGTAACAGCCAATCAGATAGATTAAAATACCAGGAATCCGATGCATGATGGGAGGAAGTGGAAGAATGGGAAGTAGACAACAATAATGTATTCCTCATAAATGTACAAGAGTATCTACCATTGATCTCTTAACAATATCCACCATCAATTTACTCAAGGAGATGAAAAACAATATCTACCATCCATTTACTCAAGGAGATGAAAAACAATATCTACCATCCATTTACTCAAGGAGATGAAAAATAATATCTACCATCAATTTACTCAAGGAGATGAAAAACAATATCTACCATCCATTTACTCAAGGAGATGAAAAACAATATCTACCTTCCATTTACTCAAGGAGGGAAAATAATATCTACCATCAATTTACTCAGGAGATGAAAAACAATATCTACCATCCATTTACTCAGGAGATGAAAACAATATCTACCATCAATTTACTCAGGGAGATGAAAAACAATATCTACCATCCATTTACTCAAGGAGATGAAAAACAATATCTACCATCCATTTACTCAAGGAGATGAAAAACAATATCTACCATTCATTTACTCAGGGAGGTGAAAAACAATAACTACCATTCATTTACTTAGGGAGATGAAAAACAATATCCACCATCAATTTACTCAAGGAGATGAAAAACAATATCTACCATCCATTTACTCAAGGTGATGAAAAACAATATCTACCTTCCATTTACTCAGGGAGATGAAAAACAATATCTACCATCAATTTACTCAGGGAGATGAAAAACAATATCTATCATCCATTTACTCAAGGAGATGAAAAACAATATCTACCTTCCATTTACTCAGGGAGATGAAAAACAATATCTACCATCAATTTACTCAGGGAGATGAAAAACAATATCTATCATCCATTTACTCAAGGAGATGAAAAACAATATCTACCATCAATTTACTCAGGAAGATGAAAAACAATATCTATCATCCATTTACTCAAGGAGATGAAAAACAATATCTACCTTCCATTTACTCAAGGAGATGAAAAACAATATCTACCATCAATTTACTCAAGGAGATGAAAAACAATATCTACCATCCATTTACTCAAGGAGATGAAAAACAATATCTACCATTCATTTACTCAGGGAGATGAAAAACAATATCTACCATCAATTTACTCAGGAGATGAAAAACAATATCTACCATCCATTTACTCAGGAGATGAAAACAATATCTACCATCCATTTACTCAGGAGATGAAAAACAATATCTACCATCCTCTTACACAAGAGGGGAAAATAATATCCATTTTTCTGAAGGAATTTCATATAAAATAGAACAGTAATAAACTAACTAGATGATAGTGACCACAACCAGACCAACTTTCCATCAACCTAAACTATATAACAAAAATTGATTCCCTGCTGAAATTATAAGAGAGTGGACTGAGAAAAGCTTGCAAGGCTCACAGACACAGTATGAACATCAACACCCACACACAAAAAACGGTATGTGTTACCGCTTTTATGGCTGTAAGAGGGGAAAGAGAGATCCGATGAATTTAATGGTCACATGGCTAGTGCAGCCACCGTGAAACTGTTCATGTTCTGGTGTTTTCTTTATGCCCGACAGAAAAAACAATACCTTTAGTCTGCATCTATTGTCTTCTCACCAGGTCCATATCATGGTAGTACAGTTTCCCCTTAAGTTATCTTTAGTCTGCATCTATTGCTTTCCCACCAGATTGAAAGAGATGGGTGTCAATATTGGTGCAGCCCGAAAAGAACGGCATACTAGATATGCAAAGAGATTGATTAATCAACATCGAACTGGCGTCTTGGGTCGCTGGACGCTGCTGGATTTGCTGAGGCGGAGATCGGAGCACCCATGGACGTGTCCAGAGTGCTATGATGATAGTCCTCATATAACTGATAACTATTGTTTTCCCACCAGGTCCATATCATGGCAGTTCACAGTTTTCTCTAAGTATCCTTATTCTGCATCTCTCTCTCTCGATCGTTCTTTTTGGCCATTTTGATCATCCTTATTGTGATATATAAACAGTCTTTATTGCCACATATTTTTATGCCACATCGTTCAGCGCCATTTGGAGCTCTAGTGCTTATCCTTCAGTTTCAGCCAGTGTTTACTGGGTTCGCTCTCCGTTAGCCTTTGACTGTCCCCAGCCAACCAGCAAGGGAGCAGGTTCTTTTGCATCTACTGTCTTCCCTTCAGGCTTCATATCATGGCATTTCATAATTCCCCCTAAACAATCTTTTATATGTTCATATTTTGTCTTCACTCCAAACTCCATGTAATGCAGTTCTGGAGATGTCATCTCTTCTGAGAACACAATTGATCCAGCTAACATGTTTATGTTTAATTATTATTATTGTGTACATATCTTTATATTTGCTTTGTGAGCGCAGTGAGCATATTGATTATCAATATCTTTATTTGCTTGTTATTATGTTGCACTGTTATATTAGAAATGTAGCCCAGTGCAACAGACTTCAACTTGTATTTCTGTCAAGTTTACATATTTTTTAGCCTTTGACTGTTCCCCAGTCTGACTGTGAAATAGCAATTTTTATTTTTGAAGTAGTAAATCCTTACTTGGTTATTGTTTACTGAACTGAAGTCCTTGCCCTCCGGGCAGACCAGTAGATGCTCAGTCTTACCCAATAGACGTTGAAGGGTATGCATACTGATGATTCCTCTGGCTTGCTGGTTAAACACTCCTCACTCTGCTCCTCAGGCATACAGTTCTACTTGTACAATTGGTAACTCCAATTTCCTTAAATCACAGGATCGATTCAACATCTAATTCAGTGTCTTCATCCAACAAGCAGTTGTGAAGAGACAGAACATCTCCTTTATCCATCTTTAACTTCTCGACAATCAATGCTGTTGATACAAGCCTGTCTGCTCTCTCATTGTTGCAAACACCCACATGCCCAGGGGACAGTAGATCCATGTAAGCCTCTGGAAGTTAGAAACTTCAATAGATGACATCCACTCATACTGCAAAATGTCATTTTGGATTTTCCAAAGCATCGTCTGAGAGTCAGATACAACAATGGCCCCAGTAAACGTCCAAGAGAGTCAATGGAGAGCAGCAGTAACAGCCTCAAACTCCATCCTCATACTGGAAGTAGTTGTCCTGTATGCTCCACTTCGCTCTGCAACAACCCTACCATGTGCACTAGCCAAGAAACGCCAGCTTGACTTCTCAACATCATCACTTGCATTATCTGTTATCAGCTGCTTAATAGCGAGTTCAGCATTCATGTTACCCTAATCTTTCCATTCTCTTCCATGAGTAAAAATAATGTTGTGGTAGATGGTCATACTACCATCTATTGGATGCATTCTTCCCCTATTGGTAAGATCGCAACTGTGGTTACATGGCTAATTGTTCTCTCAGCCTGGGCCATCCATGACAAGCCACACTTGATTCTCGTGCCCTTAACATTATTAGTGTTCTTGTGCAGTGGATATCTCTATTTGACAGTAACCTGCATATATGCTTTGGTGATAGCATGTCAGGAACATAGTGACAGAAGGCCAAGCATATATTTCATCCTCACAATAGGAGTACCTCTAGTTCAGCTAAGGACTACATGCAAGCCTTCATTCTGAATACGCTGGAGTCGTTCACATTGTGATCTTGATATCGTGAGAATGCAGAGTCTGTAATCTACCATGGTCATAATCAACTGATCGAAAATCGTGGCATATCCTAAAGGACGTAGCCATCAACCACAGTAAACGAGTCATTGATTTTCTAGGCACCACTTATACGTTCAGTAGTTTGCCATTGCTTTCTGAATGGTGAGGTCTATTTTACCTTTTGTAAAAATCCCAGGGAAACGAATTTGCTTCCAAACTTGCCCACCGCGGGTTTGAACCAGGTACGCTTGGGTTTGTGATCGAACTCACTACCACTTGAGTGCAGCTAAGGAATACATGCAAGACTTCATTCTGAATACTCTGGAGTCGTTCAAATTGTGATCTTGATATCGTGAGAATGCAGAGTCTGTAATCTACCATGGTTATAACCAACTGATGGAACAGAAGGAAAGTAGTCTCTGATCAAGGTGTGAGGTTAGCATAACCTTAAGGGGGATTCGGTCTTGAAAATCAAGAATCTATTTTCGTTGTTTTCATATTAATATAAAATTTGTATAAGCATTTTGAAAGAGTATGACTTAGAATAGTAGAAAAAAATTAGTAAAAAAAAAAATGTCAGTGTTGCCATGGAAACAATACAAAATGGCAGCAAAAACAAAATTTCAAATCCCTAAGGCTCTGAATCTAATGAATGTAAATAAATTCTGTTTTCACTCTAAGGTGCGCAATTGTAATATCTAAATATTACACATGATTTTTAGGATATATTAAATATTTAATTTTTATAAATTTTTGGGTAAAAATTTCCTCAAAATTTGGTCAAAAAAGCTGTTTTTGGAGGGTGTGTTTACACAAAAATTCATAAAAATGTAATATTTAATATATCCTAAAAGAATGTTAATTTTGTAGATATTACAATTGCTCACCTTAGAGTGAAAACATAATTAATTTATATTCATTAACTTCAGAGCCTTAGGGATTTGAAATGTTGTGCTTGGGCCATTTTGTATTGTTTCCATGGCAACGCTTGATTATTTTTTTCTAATTTTTCTACTATTCTAAGTCATAATCTTTCAAAATTGTTATACAAATTCTACATTAATACCAAAGCAACGAAAAAGTTTCAAGACCAGAGCCGTAACAGCCGTAAAACCATGCTTGCAACATTGTGTCATTTGTTCAACATGTTTGAAAAATAGACTACAATCAAAGGTTATTCCAAGATGGCACAGCTTATCCTGACGTTTGATGACCTGTCCATCAAAGGTGTCTCTGGTTAGGTCAGACATGACTATGAAATTATTCAAAGATCACCACAACATACACCCTTTTCAGAAAACCGTACACTTTCTACAATTTCAAAAAAGTCAGTATGTTGTACTCCGTCAACCATTGTCTGTAGACGCTACAATGTAACAGATAATTCACATAAGAATAGATTGATGCCAGTAGGCTTTTAATTATAATGAAACTGACAGGCATTATTTTGACTTCAAAAGAATTGTCTTTTCTCCTCTTTAAAATTATAAAACTTTTATCAGGAGGAAAAAGAGCAATGACAATGGCAAAATAGAAAATAAGTAAGCCCTTCAGACTTTGCATAGGTCTTGGTTTTCAATATACTGAAGATAACAACTTCTGATGAATATTGCAGTTGCATTATTATTATGATCTTTTGTACCGTTAAAGCGTTGCATTATTATTATGATCTTTTGTACGTTAAACGCTTGCATAGGGAATGCCAGCAATGTTTCCATACCGCTCAAACCTGGGCAACTTGTTTAATCTCTACTATGGAATTGAGTTCAATATTTCTCGCCACTCTCAGTAAAGTTCGTCACAGGGTTTCCCTATGGCGTCCTTTCTTTCTTTGACCCTTTTGTCTCCCTCCCACTTCGATGCCTGCTTTGTGATGCTCCGATCTTTACTTCTCAGAGTATGCCCAACATATCTCCCTCTTATCTTTCTTATAACAGTTGTTACTAGCGGTTGACCAGACATTTCTCTGATTTCATTCCTTCTTCTGAATTCAGACTATTTTATGTTCATTACTTTTCCCAAACATCTATTTTAAAATACATTCAACTTACTTTCTATATATTTAGTCATTTTCAAACTCTCCCTGTCATATGTTAGGTTTGATACAACATTCGAATTGAAAATTTGTAATTTAGTTTTAAAACCAAATAACTTGTAGCTTCATATTTATTTCGACTTTTAAATGCTGATATTGCTTTGGCAATTTGTAGCATGATTTCTTTTTAGTTTTTGCCCGTACAATAAAAAATGCTAACAAAATAAATGACTGCTCTGTTGTATTTATCATTTTTGATTCCTGCATGATATCTGCATTGCTTGTCATAGGTGTCTTCGTTATATTTGGCTATTACTTCTGCATAGGCACTATTAGTACAGCCGTTTGCCTTGCGATCCGAAGGTTGTGGGTTCCAATTTGAACTGCAGTATTCTGTTCACAAGTGCATTTTCCCCCCGAGACATCAGGGACTGTTGCCGAAGCTACAGATTTTGTGCAATACTCTCTGCAGATGGTGTACCATTTCTACCAAGAGGAACAAGACATATGAGGAAAGCAAGGTGCAACGAAGTAAATCCTTTGTCTTTCAAGCCTTTATGCACAAAAGTTGTTACAGATATGAGGAACATAAAAAACTTATAGGGTTGTCATCGCTACAATTTCGGTTAAACATTTTGGAAATACTAACATTCACAGACTGACCATAGTTTTGGGTATATTAAAATTGATGTTTGAGAGTGTGTGTAAAAGATTATCAACTGAGACTTAAATGTTGATGTAAATAAACTATCAGTGAAGTTCAACTTCTTTCTACTCAAGTATGGTGTGTAGTGTTAATAAATATTACTATGATAGCTACATTACACACATCAAAATATCTACAGGAATTAACAAGGCAATTGTGTTTTGAGAATCTAGGCCCTTTGAATACTCATCATTTTACCCTACATCTTGCCCCATCATGAAAGACTTCTATGTCCGTCTCTTACTTTCAAGTCGTTACAAGGTTTTATTGGTCTTTATTCAGCATGGTGTACAATCTGCATTACTTATTTTCTTATTTAAATTGATTTGTTAACACCTTTGCCCTTCTGAGCTGATATATCGCTGCAATATTTATTAAGATGATGCACAGTCAGTACACTATCTAATTCAATATTAAGTAGTAGCATATCCCTTGCGCAATGTCACATTCATCACAGCCTGCCTGGAAAAGCTCTCTGTCTCTTGCAAGTTCTCCTGCCTCTTCCAGTGTCATGTTCAAGGTTTCTTTGTTGTTCTGCTGCCATCTTCGTCGTCCCCTGCCTCGTCTTCCAGGAACGATGCCTTCCATTACCTTTCTCTCCAGATCACTGTGGCGTTTAATGTGGCCAAAATATTTCATCTTCCGAGACATGATGTTATTTATGAGCCAATGCTTCTTGATATTCAGGTCTTGTAGGATTTCTTTGTTTCTTCTCTTCTCTGTCCAGGATGTTCTAAGAACTTTTCTATAGCACCTTGTTTCAAAAGCTTCAATTTTGTTTTTTAATGTTTGTGTTATGGTCCACGATTCGCATCCATATGTTGCCACAGGGAATATGCATGTTCTCAGAAGTCTTACTTTTGTTTCTTTGCTTGTGTCGTGCCATAGTTTCTTCATGCTGGCCATGCTCTGGAAAGCCATGGCTAGTCTTCTAACTTCTTTCGTACAATCTCCATTGTTGGTTATTATAGAGCCAAGATATTCAAAATCTGTGACGTTCTCAATGTCTTCATTATTGATGGTAATTTTGGTTGAAATGTTGCTTTGTCGGTAGACATAATTTTAGTTTTCTTTATATTCAGAAAAAGCTTATGATCTTCGCTGTGTTTCTTGACAGACCGAACTAGAATTCAATATACATTGCAATAAAAGTGTGTCCAGATGTAACAAAAATTATGGAGTGAACAGGTTGTTTCTTGTAATATTTTTTGTTATTTGATTTCTAATCAGTAATTGTAATCTAATTTCAATATAAAATTAAATACTAGTACTAGTCTCTATCTCTAAATTAAATACTAATGTTCAAAGAATAACATGTGTCTCCCCTCACCCATCCGGGCCATATGTATTGAAATAATCACGAATGGGCATTAGACTAGTCATTTCACATTTGACTTAAAGATTAAAGTAGAGCTCTCACTAGTCTCACAATTAGACACAGCTAAAAAAAAAATGGTGTTTTACTTGATAATTCACGAGTTAGATAAAGATATTTAGTACTCTGTCAGTGCTACAGAAAACGGACGTGTCAGTACGTTCATAAAAAATGTATGTATGGTTGTTGCTCAAGAGGTAAGTGGTAAGATCGATTGACGATAAATGATGTCATTCAATGTATGGGTTCGCACCACCGTAATGAGATTGAGTTGAGTGTAAGTCAAGTAAGTGTTGATACAGAATAAAAGTCACCTTACAGCTGAGCTATTCTTGATGAATCGCTAAATTTAAATGATTAAAATAAAATCTTATAATTATGACAGGCCACTGACCACTAACCAAGGACTAGGCTACTACTTCGTCCGGCATTCCCCTTGTCTTATTTATTATTATAATATTTATATTATATGAAAATATATGCAGCTCAAAAATAATTAAAAGTGTTCTAACTCAAGCAAGGCTTACCGGCACCGATTATACCAGTTTGCGCTACGCTTCAAATATAAATAGTTTACTATACGATCTACTATAATATATATATATATATAATATATTATTAATAACTACCGAGAACTACCCGCCAGTGAAGATCATCATCATGAGTGAGTCATCAAAGAACTATTTCACTACTACTGTTCAATCAATGAGCGTACTATACATACATATAGTTTAGAGAGTACCTTTCTTTCTGAACCAAAACGATACAATGTTCCTCAATGTATTAATGATATGACAATTGGCAGATTATTAATATGCTATTTAACGTTAGTATTTTGAAGACTTACCTCCAGAACCAAATTTAAAATACCTTGTTCATGCACACGAAGGTAAACAATAGCACAACCGGATATACCAGGTTTTAGTTTATTTTAGCTATTGAGACGACTATTGTTGAGAAGATTTCATTTTTATGCCTCGAAAGCTTGGTGTCGAGTTGACTTGTTTTTGTGTAATAATTGGTGATCTAATCTTACAAGGAATTGAGAACTACATCTTGGCCCATTTGAAAATTAGATTCAACATAACGCTTGATATGCGGGGGACAATATATATCGCGTAAGCAAGAGTGGGTACCCTATGCATTGTTAACTATTACCCAATCTATTTTCTACTTCTTCGTTCACTTCTTGTGATTATAATCACTCTATATAATATACAACTAACTTCACAACTCATCGTGTGTCCTAGATCAAAGAAAATACGATCCTAACACCTCATTCATCAATATATCTCATAGTATGAAATTGGTTTCTTTACTTTTTCAGTTATCAATTATAGGAGGACTATCATCATTACTATGGAATATAGAACACTGATGAGCTGTGCACGAGCATACCTTCGAGTCAATGCTGACACACAACATCCTCTGCACATGGAAATAAAGAGACAAAAAGGAAATAGGTTAAAAGAGGAAAATCTTGGATGTGTCAGGCCGAGGACTGTATTGAACATGTGTGTACACTTGAAGACATTGATCCCAGGGAAGAATGGATACCAGTGCCAACAGGAATCGATACATCTTTTTCTGTATGCATCAAACTTAATAAAGAAAGCAGACAAGACAACCCACTTGTCGTGAAGGCAGCAGTTCAGGCATTGATTTCTGAGAACGCATCTGAGCATGATGTAATCATTTATACGGATGGTTCGGTGATTCGACATGTGCGGAGCTCGTGGGCTTTCACTGCTCAGGTCGGAGGAGATGTTGTGAAGGAAGACAGTGGTGGTTTTGCCGTGACAACGAGCAGTCTCACTATGGAAATCATGACGGTTACCAAAGCGATGATTTGGCTAGAATCACAGACTTTATCCATGCATGTTTTCTCAGTGACTCAATGAGTATGCTAAAGAAGATTGAAACAGGATGGGCTAGGAGACATTGGATGGAGTTGCTGGGGAGGTCTAAGCTGACAAAGATCAGTTTTATATTTGTGCCAGGGCATGCAGGTGTAAGGAGGAATGAACGTGCGGATAGGTTTGCAGGTATGGCTGCTGTACAAAGCGGGCGAGCAATGGACCAGGCTGATATTATAAATTCCTTAGGGAGAGAGGACGTGTACATGATTCACGTAATAACGGTGAATCTACAACACTAACCAGACTGTAAGAACTCAAAGTTAGGTGTGGTGTAGCTCGACAAGAACGCTATGCTGGCAGACAAAGAAGAATTGTAAACCAACAAAAAACCGGTGTCGTTAGTCGCCACACGCTGATGGACATACTGAAGGAGAGATCGGAGCACTTATGGACTATTTTGTTCGACGTGCAGTGATGGTGATCCGACGACTAAACTAAACTATCATCATAGCACTCGGACATGTCCATAGGTGCTTCGATCTCCGCCTCAGCAAATCCATCAGCGTCCAGCGGCACAACACGCCAGTTCGATGTCGATTAATCAATCTCTTCGCATATTTAGTTTGTCGGGCTGCACCAACATTTTATTTTACATCCTTTACTTTTTATTATTTGTAAATTGTATGACGATCAATCAAGTGCCATGCCTGCCGGCGTATGCGATCATGTCTTTTCACAATTACCTCTTCTTTGTGCAGTTAATCAGTTCTGACGTCGATCTTTTGTCGAACCATGATGTCAGACCATCCAACATCTTGTCCCTATGTCTTCCACGATCTCTCCTTCCCTGAATGTTACCCGTTGTCACCAAATGCTAACCTTCTCTTAGCATTATATGCCCGAAGAGCCTGGGTTGTCCGATTCTTATTCTTTTGATAAGGTTTATTTGTGCGCAGGCCTGTTTCTCATCATTTGTTTTCTTCGCTGCCCATGGAATTTTCAGCATTATTCTGTAAAACCACATCTCTGCGGCTTCCAATGATCTTATTGATTGCTTGTTCATTGCCCATGAAATTGTATATACCATCATCTTTAACATAAAAAAATCTAAGAGAAATTGATGTTTGCATGACAGGAAACAGTTTAAAACTAAATTTGTCTCTTGTGTTTTAATAAGAAAAGAAATTTGGATCTGATTTTAAAGTGATATTCCACGTTCACAAATGGTACAACTGCGTTGTTCCCCATTTACTGCTGTGCATGCTCAATGGCTAGTATAATGGCTGACTAAACACGATCTGAAATGTATACATTTTTCAACAAAACTCAACTAACTCATAACTCGGTAAAGAAAGCACGTAAAGAGGTGAATATGGGTCCACGTTGACCTACACATTTCTGCATGAATCAGTTTTCCACAATTAATTTTGTTTATCTAATAAATTAATAATAAAATAAATTAATATTTTTGTAATGGCTTAGACTATATGCATGTATATATTATTTATATATATATTACCACAAGAACAATGCATCTGTTCAGAATGATTACTTTTGCAACAGCATCTGTGTTTGCCATAAACACTTCAAATTAATAACGTACACAAGGTACGAAACGGACACAAGAGCTCGTTCTAGAAGTCTCTTATCCTGACGCTGTGAGACAAAAGAGGGCTAGAGAAAAGGATGAAAAGTAACAAATAAATTGTAACGGAAGTTAAAGTCGTCTGTTTTGGCTGAAATCGGATGCACATGTCCTAAACGTGTAGAAGTCTATGCGTTTAGGAGCCTACCAAACCAATGTGTAACGTATACACGTTCTCGGCAAAGATCAAACATATCACAAAGAGTGTTTAAAATTGGTCGTAAAGAACAAACGCAAAGAAGAAGAAAGTCGTCTGTTCAAGTCTTTTATCCACAGCCATTACCTCAACTGCTATATTTATGTCACTCTATGCAGGAACCCGGATGTTGCTGCATGAATACACTGAAAGTGTACGTTTTCTATTTTCCTTAGATGTTGCCTTCAATAGCCAGGTTTTTGTTCTACAAAGGATATTTACGTTTCATATTACGCACAAGTTAGAATACATGAAAATCGAAAATCGTGGCATATCCCAAAGGACGGAGCCATCAACCACAGTAAACAAGTCGTTGATTTTCTAGGCACCACTTATACGTTCAGTAGTTTGCCATTGCTTTCTGAACGGGTGGCGTCATCGTCCTTTTGTTAAAATCAACGGAAACGATTTGCAAGCAAACTGTCCGCAGCGTGATTCGAACTCAGAACGTCGGGGTTAATAGACCGATGAAAACATGATAGAATACATGAAAAGCCAAACTCGATGATCTTACTCAATGTTAATAATAAAATGCATTATTATATATTGTGTGTGTAAAATCACTGCATGGGCATCAATTGGTTTTAAACAAGAACATCAAAGATATAAACTAGGCAGACGAAAAGTCTCACACTATTAACCATCTAAGGACAAAGGACGCCCAAAACTGTCACAAAATGTCTTCATCAAAGGCTCGTAATAAACCTAAAATACACAGAGTACGAACTGATTCAAATCTGCACTACACGGTTGCTGGGTTCGCCTATTTCATATTGTGCATACGAAGGCCTTGTGGGCAGAACTTCGCTGTATCTTGTTTTGTGCATTGTAAAATTACCTTATTTCTTGTTTCTATAAGTCGACAACTCTGATTACCTTGAGACATTGCTGACAAATGAGTGCTATAAAAGAAATTAAAAGAAGGCTGAGCATTGCTTTGCAAAAACTGAAAGAACTAACCTATTGAAAGGAACTGACATAAGAACACAACTCAAGTGTTTAAGGTATCAGTATCAGCAGAGAATGGGTGCCATTAGTAAATAAATCATAAAAATTCAATTTTAAAGATATAGATCCCACATTTTCACACGTACTAAACAAATGATAAAGCAATCTAAAACAGTGATTGGCAATGTAGTTCAGTATAGACAAGTAGGTAAGTGAGATTTTTGACAAGAAAAATTATTACGGAGAGCCTCCGTTTTTATCTTGGCAACAAATGATTGTGAAACATGGATCATTGACAAAGCGGCAGAGAAGATCATTAATGTATTTGAATGCAAATGCTACAGAGGAGTACTTAGAATCTCGTGGACAGAGAAAATAACAAATGCTTCTGTTCTGCAACAACTTGATATTAAAGAGAGTTGGCTATTAAAGAACATAACATAAAGAAAAATTAAATATTTCGTACACATCAAACGTCCCGGAGAAGATACTTTTGGAAGGAATGGTGCCTGGAAGAAGAATGAGAGGAAAAGCCAAGAAGACGATGGGTAGAAGATATCATTGACGATCTGAGAATGAGTGCTGTTGAGGCCGGTCAACTTGCACAGGACAGAGTTTTTCAGGACTGCTGTCATGGGAGTGAAGTTCCGGAAGGGGCAAGTTACTGGATGATGATGATATGTCGTCTATTCATACGGAGAGTATTCATTATTACATACATTCTGTTTTCTCATACCCTAAGACACTGCGGTCAAAGTTCACGATGAGAAAAGACCACGAAAAATATGGGTAGAATGCAAAGCAGAGTCCTGTTAAAAAGGAAAAATAACAATCACTTACAGCACTAACACAACGCACGGCAAAAGTAGAAAAACCACGACACTTGATGACAACCCGGTAACAGTGTGACGACAAAAGAAGAAAGAAAAAGAAGGCTAATGAATTGGATACAGTCTTATATATGTACAACTGTCGTTACTGCATGTAATGCCGCTTTATCGGGCGGTATAGGACTGTGGGGACATGGTCATATGGAATGTAATGGCTACATGGCTAGTGCAGTCGCCGCCAATCTGTTCATGTTAGGATTTTTCTTAATGCCACCGACAGAAAAGAAAAACTCTTTAGCCTAACCGAGATTGAACACGGGTCACTCGAATGGGAGCCCACTTTCTCTCTCTCTCTCACCTCTCACCTCTCACCTCTATCTCTCTCATCTCTCCCACCTCTCTCTCTCACCTCTCTCTCTCTCACCTCTCTCTCGTCTCTCTCCATCTCTCCCACCTCTCTCTCTCTCTCTCTCATCTCTCACACTCTCTCTCTCCCTATCTCTCTCTCCCTCTCTCTCTCTCTCCCTCTCTCTCTCTGTCTCTCTCTCTCTCTCTCTGTCTCTCTCTCTCTCTCATCTCTCCACCTCTCTCTATCATCTCTCACACCGTCTTGTGTAAACATAATTGATTTTGGTTAATGTCGTAGTCCTGGTGTGTAATCGACGATCTGTTACATTTCCATAACAACTCATGCATGACCGCTGGTGACAAGCTGTATATCGACTTACAGTTCCCAGATAATCAGATCAGGTGACGAGAAAACTGCAGCAGGAACAAACGTCCTTGTTTCATTTGGGATGATCAGATGCACGAAAGGAAAATTGCAAAGAACACACACAATCATCCAAATCAACATGTTCAAAATAGCGCCATGAATGCGACGACATACTCACACATGCCTCACAATCTCGACACAACTTGACCTTGTTTATTTGTTTGGTAAGAAATTTTAGCTTCGTTAAACCGACAAACGCCATCGTTTTTTTTACAATGAGAATAATTTTGAAATTATCAATTATAAGTTATAACCAACCATCTTCCTCCCACCTCTTTCACATCAACACCCTCTCCCAATCGCCTCACAAACCAAGCGTAAATGTTCTACATAATGTCAACGGATGCCTTCGTTATAAAGTGATATTCAAGTTGGTGTTATATTCTCTTCTTCTTTTTCTACACATTTTAACTATGTGTAGATATCGACAGACACATCAGACTGCACAGCCTATACTTCAAGACTGCTCCGAATATTATATACTGAGGCAAACTCACTGGCCTAACGAAACAACACTCGACATAAAACTACACAGACCTCTGTGTGAGCTACAAAAGACAGTGAAGTTTATACAAGAGACAACGTTGAATATATAGACAATATTTCAAGCGAACGAAAAGAAGGAAGGATCTTCCAACTCCGAACGTAGCATGGGTCTTCAGCATACATTTTCCAGCTCTTCCTCTCAGATTCAATTCGTTTTATTGTTTCTCATTAATTTGTAACTCCTCTCACAATATGCTTCAGCAATTGTCTTCTAATTGAATGTGAGTAAATGAAAACTGTGTTCTTGATTTCCTTCTTCTTCTTCTTCATTTGCTCAAGCATAACCAAGTGTAAATCACATTTTATGATGATAATTTGTAATATGAGCATATAGTAAATAAATGGACAGTAAACAAGTGTTTAGGGCCTCCGGGAAAAAAAAAACAATTATCGACCACAGACATTAAGTCTCAAACATTTATTTCGTACGGCACCCATTGTCCAGTTCTACAGACGAACGTTTTTTTTAAAACCACCAGCTAGCTCTAAGAAAAAAGAACCTCACTTTGTAGTGTGTTTCAAACAGCGTCGATTACACAACACAGAAAATCAGGTTAGATTCGAACAGTAACATGAGCATATGTATTTTGTGTTACTTTTACAGCAAAACTAGGATATCGAGGGATTTTGGTTCAGCACATCCGAATTCAGCATACACTCTTTTTGGTTTGGATTCTTAATTTCGGTTTTTCATTTTGATACATTTGGTATGAATTAGATGTAGCTTTATCCATCTTACATTTTAATGTAGGTACAGTTCTCATATAAGGATATGAATCATGGACAACACATAAGAAGAATAAGTTAGAGGTTGCTGAGATGTGGTTTTATAGAAGTATATTATGGACAGAAAAGATGACAAATGTTCTTAACAAAGCAGACAAGAACAGATGATTTATAAAACGGATCAAAAAGAAAGAATACTTACTAACTTAATTCTCCCTTGTGCTGCCGGGGCCCGCAAGGGAAGAAAAGAATAGTACCACTGCGATCTAAAAGGCATGTCGAAAGAGGTGACTGATGTAGGACCTAGGAAGCTACCCTAGTAAATAAAAAGCATCGCAGAAATCGAATGTGCTGGCCTACTTGTAGGCTCATAACTGACACAGCGTACAATCGCTCTAGCCTCAGATCACATACAAATCACAAAAGTGGTTAACAAGTGGTCGATATGGAGCGTTTGAAGAAGAATACGACTTACATCATGTTCTTTGGGTGTGGTAGTAATGGTTTCAGCTGGTAGGTCACTGCATTTGCTTTCTGGGTGTGGTAGTAATGGTTTCAGCTGGTAGGTCACTGCATTTGCTTTCTGGGTGTGGTAGTAATGGTTTCAGCTGGTAGGTCACTGCATTTGCTTTCTGGGTGTGGTAGTAATGGTTTCAGCTGGTAGGTCACTGCATTTGCTTTCTGGGCGTGGTAGTAATGGTTTCAGCTGGTAGGTCACTGCATTTGCTTTCTGGGTGTGGTAGTAATGGTTCCAGCTGGTAGGTCACTGCATTTGCTTTGTCTGTGGCATCTTGTCTCTTGTAAATTTTTTTTTAGGGCCCGTCCCAGATGTGCCATACCAGGTGGACCCCGTACAATGGAACGTGAAAACGTTTATAAACTATCAAGTCCCATCAATCCTTCGATCGATGGCACTTCTAGTTTTGTACAAGGGTAGCCATGTGGCATTTAATGAATACTCCCGAACTTCGGCTTCGATCAAGTGGGCACCAGTTCCGTAACACAAGCTGATAACTTTGTGAACCCATATAATGGGCCACGTGACAGATATCAAGCGATACAGATATTATACTTTGATCTTAGCCAAAGGTCGAGAAGCGATTGATTGTTCATTTTTAAATACAATCATGTTTTTCTTGTTAATTACATCTGAAAGTAATAAAAATTGATATGCTATTGTTTGTTTGTTTAGTATGGGATTAAAGCCTCTTTAAGCCGAGGCACGCCGCTTTCAACCTAAGGTGAACCTTTTATTGGTTATATCACAGCGTGTAAGCCAACAAACATGAAAAATAAGTATTAACTCCTTTCGGAGAATAAGTATATGCTAACGGTTTGTTTACTAAATTAAATATGCAACATTTTCAAACCCCCATAACTTTCCTATTTATCAAACGTATTTTAAATATTTTTTCGCCACATAGTTCAGAATTTTAGAAACTATCAATTCCAATTAATGTTATCTTCTTCTTCTTCTTTGCGTTCGTTCTTTACGGTCAATTTTAATCACTCTTTGTGATATGTTTGATCTTTGCCAAGAACGTGTATACGTTGCACATTGGTTTGTAGGCCCCTAAACGCATAGACTTCTACACGTTTAGGACACATGCATCCGATTTCAGCCAAACCTCCTTAGTCGCCTCTTACGACATGCGTGGCAGGTAACAGTGGTTCTATTCTTTACACCCCAAATTTGGGCCCCGGTAACCACTAGGGCAACTAATGTTATAATTTACATAAACAAAAGCCGAATCGCATCATATGTGATGCAAGAAGAATGTTCATTTAGCTTCACGCGCTAACTGTATAGAGATTTTAATGATTAACTCCCTTTGTGCATTTGGTCGCAGAAACGCATTTGTTTCCCCTATAAATATTGTTTGGTAGAAGAGAATAAGGAGTATTAAGAACCACAGAGGAAGCACCGGGGCCAATGAATATGACCAATAAATAAAAGGGATCAATTATTAGGATTTCGGGAAAAAAAATTACTTAACACAGGATTCGAGCCACAAACCATTATTTCTTACGGCGCCCATTGCCTAGCCCAACAGACGAACGTGTTTACGAACACAATCAATTAACTCTCCCAAACGAGTGGTTACCGGGGCCCAAAGTTGGGGTGTAAAGAATAGAACCACTGTTATCTACCATGCATCTCGTAAGAGGCGAATAAGGAGGTTTCGCTGAAATCTGATGCACGTGTCCGCTAGGGAATGCTAACCCGAAACAAATGCTTGCAGAAAACGGATGCACCAGGCCGTAAGGCGCATAACATGGTGCGACGACCCCTCACAATGACGAATGGGATAACGGATTCTACGGTAACCAATCTGCCTCGGAGATTTAGCCACACAGTAAGATTGTTAGACCTACCATCACGAGGGTGGCCAAAACTTACTGCGGGAAGAGGTTGGTACAAACGGGAAAGCAGAAATCATAGGAATTATATCCTACAGAACTGCCCCCAGTATGCAGACTTGAGAAGAAAGACGTGGCCCACTTACACTTGCATCCAAGACAAACTGCATGGCGTGGCTGATAATCTGAGGCAGACGGCTACCTTCATCAGAGAATCCGAAATCCCAATCTAGTGAGAACACATAAGACGAAGAATTAACTCTCCAAACAAGAGAGATTCATCAAGTGGTGTCTTTTCGATAAATAGCGATACGCTTTTTGTGCTTGTATATTTGAGATGAAATAACAGCATACATACACACAAGTTTGTGCTTGTATATTTGAGATGAAATAACAGCATACATACACACAAGTTTGTGCTTGTATATTTGAGATGAAACAACAGCATACATACACACAAGTTTGTGCTTGTATATTTGAGATGAAATAACAGCATACATACACACAAGTTTGTGCTTGTATATTTGAGATGAAATAACAGCATACATACACACAAGTTTGTGCTTGTATATTTGAGATGAAACAACAGCATACATACACACAAGTTTGTGCTTGTATATTTGAGATGAAATAACAGCATACATACACACAAGTTTGTGCTTGTATATTTGAGATGAAACAACAGCATACATACACACAAGTTTAACCAAATATGCTTGAGGAAGGCAATTGGGGGTCACCAGGAGAGATAGACTACAAAATAAGGACATCAGAAGCAGAGTGGGCATAACTTCATGCACCGAATACATTGAAAGATAACAAATGCAGTGGTTTGGACATTTAATGAGAATGGAATACAACCAATCACCAATAACAGCATACAATAAAAAGAGATCAGGTACTAGAGTCGAGGGACAACCAAGACAAAAATGGACAGACAATATCAAGACACCACTAAATAAACACGGATATAACGCAACAAGGGCGACTCATCTGGCACTGGAACGCAAATTAAAGCTCCCACCCCTACGCTTAACGGTAAGAGTGGGCAATCAATTCCAGCATCCACCCGGGAAAAGACAATAGGCAATACACATATAATATATCATTCATAGTACCTTCAAGCAGCATGTCTTCGGTAGAACCACATTCTTGTGGTCTAAAACAGCGTTTCCAAGTGGTGCTCCCCTCCCAGTGAACGCTGTAGCGTTTTATGGGGGTGGGGGTGGGGGATAGTGAGAAGAACCTAATAATACGTATTTTAAAATAAATTACTTTCGTGATTTTGTGATTGAATAATCATTTAAAATATGAATTCTGCAGTTTAATTCATCTTATGCCCGTCTTAAACAATCCATTTTTTCATCAATTTTCTATTTCATGTATATAATCATTTGAAAATTGACCATGTATTACAGACATATATTTCAATTTTCGATGTCAAAGAGAAAATAGAGCATGTATATATGTGGAGGGGGGCGTTGGCAAACTGTTATAATGTGGAGGGGGAGCGTTACAAAGTTTATGTTGTGCAAAGTGGGCGGTGGGCCGAAAAGTTTGGGAATCTATGTTCTAAAGTGATCTTCTTCCATATATTTATATACTCTTTATGTCTCACTTTTCCATATCATGAATTACATTAAGTAAAACTGAAAACACTATCTACTTGTTAGTTCTACCACTGTTCACTGTAATCATAAAACTGTTCAGCTCAAGTGGAAATTGTGACTCCATAGCTCAGTTGGCTAGGACTTCTGCTTAGTAATAAGTAGGTCGATGGTTCAACTCCCACTGCATGCTGTAATAAACAGTTGTTGTTTTTCTCTGTGGAGTTGAGGTTAGATGTTAGACTCTCATTCTAAAGGTACTAGGTTTGTACCATCATGCAGTTATCGGGATATTTTTCCAGAGATTCCTGATCTCATTGTAGGATAGATCGAGTTCCTAATATTATCGGAGACGGACGATAATATTTTCAACCTCTTCTAAATTATATCTTGGACCATCACCAGTGCTATGGAGTTCATGCACTACGGCTGTGAGCGAGAAAGGAAATTAGGGGAAATCAGACCACTCACGTCATGTGACCCTTACATTCCAGATAAAGACGAATTCATTTTAAGAACATCATAGCATACATAAATAAGGGTTATAATATGTAAGAAACTAAATTTAACCTTGATGAACATCAGCATCATTAACCCTTTTCATCAATAAATTAACACGACTCCTAAAATTAACCCTTTTCATCAATAAATTAACACGACTCCTAAAATTGGGTAAAATTACAATAAAGATTCGATCTTTATCACTAATTTTGAACAGTGGCCACCCTGTAGCAAAAGTCCGTTCAGTTCATTGTGGAAATCGGAAATTCCTGATGTTGTGGCTGACTTTTGTATATGATTGATAGATGACAGAGAGAGATGAAAAAAATGTATTGAAATTTTACACAATTCTAGGAGTCCGTGGTTATTCACTGGTGGAAAGTGTAAATAATACTGATACTCATCAACGTTAAATTTATTTTGTGACATATTATAACCCTTGTTTTTCTCCCCTATTTTTACGAACATTCTAGAAATAAATGTCTGACTCTCCCAGTCTAGTTGCTAGTATTAAATTGAACATTTCGTCCACAGAGCACATTAGATGTTCGCAAGAGATTGATTGTAAAACTTATCCCTAAAGTAGATGGCATCTCAAAACGTAACATTATTCACACCTGTATCACTTATGGCACAGGAACAGATATTTGAGAGGTGAAAGAAGGTTTTGAAGTACTATTCTGAAGGGAGGAAAATTACCATGAATAAATATGCAGCGAATACAATTACACTGTCTGGTACAGGTAAATTAGTATACATTCACAACTATTCAGTGATCAGAACATTAGCAAAACGTCCGACTTCGACAGTTCTATATTGTTCGTTGCAAAATTTATTTGATTAATTTTGTTGTCATTTCAAGAACAATAATCCTTATTTATATGATTCATCATTTTATTAGAACATTATATTGGTTGTTTCCCTTATTTTTATTAAAAGCCATGTTATTTCACTATTTAATACCACATTTGTTAGCCATGGTGCTTCATCTATATTTAAAAAAAATAGTTCTATATTTTTCGTTGGAAAACAAATATCTGTTTATCAACGAGCGTTTATAGATGAATATATATTTATTAGTCAACAAAATACTGACGTAACAATCTGTTTTTCTGATTCTTACTACTTAAGATAATACAGACACTTAAAAGATAACGAATTCTCAGAAAGGAGTTAATTCTTATTTTTCATGTTTGTTGGCCTACACGCTCTGATATAACCAATAAAAGGGTTGACTTAGGTTGAAAGGGCGTGCCTCGGCTTAAAGAGGCTTAATCCCCTACTTAACAAACAAAACAAACAAAATTAAAAGATAAAAAAGGAGTCTTGTTGGGGTCTCCAAGAGAAGTTGATTCTTATATTTCATCAGTTGTGGCTCGTGCTCAGTTTTGTTGGTGGGGCCAGACATTTTTTTCCGAATAAATCATGGTTTTTTGTTGCTATATTTTAATTTATAAAATAATAAATACACGTTATACATTATTTTTTGTTGCTATATTTTAATTTATAAAATAATAAATACACGTTATACATTATTTTTTGTTGCTATATTTTAATTTATAAAATAATAAATACACGTTATACATTATTTTTTGTTGCTATATTTTAATTTATAAAATAATAAATACACGTTATACATTATTTTTTGTTGCTATATTTTAATTTATAAAATAATAAATACACATTATACATTATTTTTTTGCTATATTTTAATTTATAAAATAATAAATACACGTTATACATTATTTTTGGTGGGCCCAGCCCCACTGGCCCTTAATGATGAGCCGCCACTGTATTTCATGTTTGTTGGCATACACAATCTGATATAACCAAAAGGCTGGTCCTTAGGTTGAAAGAGCGTGCCTCGGCTTAAAGAGGATTCAATCATCAACATAACAAAAACAAATAAAGAATGTGACGGAGGATTTTCGGAAACATGAGAATAAAAATATCATCTAGAATCGTGAGAATAAGAAAATGATAAAGAATCATGTATATCTGCAGATATTTTTTATAAATGTTTATTAACAGAAAGAAAATTGATGTTGATTCTATGGTGTATTTACTCAGATATTTTAAAGTAAATTATTTTAAAAAAAAAAAAATAACCACAGCAACATTAGCTCAAAGTATGGAAGCAATAAGTTCTGTCCACATTTATGTTGTTGACCTGCTTTATTTCAGTCAGCAATTGTTTACGTTTTTGTATCTTTATCTGTGCCGTATTAGCGAAACTTGTATCTTTATCTGTGCCGTATTAGCGAAACATGTATCTTTATCTCTGCCGTATTAGCGAAACGTGTATCTTTATCTGTGCCGTATTAGCGAAACTTGTATCTTTATCTGTGCCGTATTAGCGAAACGTGTATCTTTATCTCTGCCGTATTAGCGAAACGTGTATCTTTATCTGTGCCGTATTACCGAAACTTGTATCTTTATCTGTGCCGTATTAGCGAAACTTGTATCTTTATCTCTGCCGTATTAGCGAAACGTGTATCTTTATCTGTGCCGTATTACCGAAACTTGTATCTTTATCTCTGCCGTATTAGCGAAACGTGTATCTTTATCTGTGCCGTATTAGCGAAACGTGTATCTTTATCTCTGCCGTATTAGCGAAACGTGTATCTTTATCTGTGCCGTATTAGCGAAACGTGTATCTTTATCTCTGCCGTATTAGCGAAACGTGTATCTTTATCTGTGCCGTATTAGCGAAACTTGTATCTTTATCTCTGCCGTATTAGCGAAACGTGTATCTTTATCTCTGCCGTATTAGCGAAACGTGTATCTTTATCTGTGCCGTATTACCGAAACTTGTATCTTTATCTGTGCCGTATTACCGAAACTTGTATCTTTATCTGTGCCGTATTACCGAAACTTGTATCTTTATCTGTGCCGTATTACCGAAACTTGTATCTTTATCTGTGCCGTATTAGCGAAACGTGTATCTTTATCTGTGCCGTATTAGCGAAACGTGTATCTTTATCTGTGCCGTATTAGCGAAACGTGTAAGCGTCTGTAGCTCAAGCGGTAATGAACTCGATCACAAACCCAAGCGTACCGTCACCTCTCGCAGGTCGTAAAAGTCGATTAGGTGATTGAAAATTCTTCTTCTTCTTCAGCGATCTCTGGTCATGCGCTTAATTTACTGTGGACCACAAACTGGGCAGACAGCTTCAGGTCGGTCAGGTTATCCCAAAGCTTAGTTTTCAGGTCGACTGGGTGTGGCCACATGTTGCTTCTCAGCTCACACAGAAGAGGACAGTCTTGCAGGATGTGCTCTGGTGTCTGTTCTGCCTGCTGACACTGGCAGAGAGCTGTTTGACTTATTCTTAGTCTGTATAAGTGTTTGTTGAGTCTGCAGTGTCCGGTGCGTAGTCGAAATATAATGACCTGGTCTGTTCTGCTTAGGTCTTTGAGGGAATCTTTTCCATAATCATATCCAGTGTTTGTCTTCCAGTCTACTGCAGATTTTCTCTGTATGAGGGTTTTGACCTCTTGAAAAGACAAGGGTTGGTAAATTTGCTCTTTGGCACTGCCCTCCTTAGCTAAGACATCAGCACTCTCATTGCCTGCAATGCCACAGTGAGATGGAATCCACTGCAAGTGAATTTCTGCCTTTTCTGAAAGCTGAGCAAGTTCTCTTTGTAGTTTTTGTACTGTGCTGTCAGTGGATTTAGCCTCCAGGGCTTGTATAGCTGACAGTGAGTCTGTAAGAAATACCATCTTGCCTGCAGGTGCTTGCAGCTTATTCATGTGCTGTGCTGCCATCAGAAGGGCTATGAGTTCTGCTTTGTAGTTGGAACATATTATTCCAGTAGGAGCCGCTAGAGACACAGTGGTAGCATCTGGGTGCCTAATATACACTCCTGCTCCACCATTCATGGTTGCCTCCATTGCCGATCCATCTGTGTAAATTCTTATCCAGCTGTCTTCTGGAAACATGTAATGGAGATGTTCCATCCAGCGACCTTTATTGTTTAAAAAAAGGACAAAAGCAACGGCTACAGAAACAGAAAGTAAAAAATAATCTAAATTGCTCGTAAAGATTCGGATGACACAGTAATCCAGGCCTTCGAATATATGTGTTACAAACGGGTACTACGTATTAGTTACGTAGAACATAAGGCAAGTAAATCAAGTAAAAGACTTCACATACCTGGGAGCATTTTTTCAGCAAACGGAAGAATAACTAATGAAATTCATCACAGATGCAACAAAGCAAATCAATGATAGGACAAATGGCGCCAATTTTAAGATGCAAACATGTCACCATGAACACAAAAAGAGCAGTGTTCAACACAATCTTTCTCCCCACATTATGTTACCAGTGTCAAACCTGGACACTGACAACAAATGATAAAAGAAACTAGTCACGACAGAGATGAAGTGTCTACGCAGAATGCTGGGTGTAACAAGAAGAGACCGGTTGAGAAATGAAGACATCAGGAAAAAAGTGGTTACAACATCAGTACTAGACTTCATCAAGAAACAATAAATTAAATGGTTCGGCCATGTAAGCAGATTACCAACAGACAGTGCACCTCAAAGAGTAATGCTGCTCCGATACAATGGGTACAAAGCAAAAGGCCGGCCACGCAAAAGATGGACCTCAGAGATAACAGAGGCGACGAAAGAGACTATTTACGAAGCGCATACCAGGGTCCGTTTTAGAAATCTCTTCTTGACCTGACGCTGTGAGGCAAACATGATTCGAGAAAGAAAGAATAAACATAAGACGAACATCTATGTAAGAGACCAAATAATCAACCTTGCAGGTCGACAAGTAAAGATGCATGATTTAAATTGAGTCTTTAATATTTGTTTCGTCTGACTTACATTTGACTTGGGTGTGCCGATGACTGATCATGTTTTGTCTCTTTTTGTTTCACGAAATGCAGCATATCACAAATGTCCTTGAAACCAACACATCAGAAAGTTGATATCTATGAACTAGAACAGTATGACCAGAATAGTAAATATATGCAGGTTGAGAAAAAGCTGATATCTCTATGCATGTCTTCCCACACAATACAACAATCTGCATGGGATCTTACGAAGCAATGACTAACAGACATATACGATAATCGTTCTGATTACTAGGTCGAGCTAATCGAGTCACACATTCAGCCTTTTGGTTAAGAGCAAAGTGAGGTTCCCAACGTTAGAATGGGTCTCAGGGACTCGGCTGCTAGCACATGTGGAGCACCAAAGAAGTCCCCAAAGCACATCGTCCAAGACTGCCATAGTCTGAACAGCGTGAGAATGGAAATCTGAACAACAGGAACAACACTTCAGAACAAACTATGGTGGAACTGGTGAAAATCTCGAGCGCACCTCATTATTTATGACGCATATCGATATCGGAGTAGTCGCATAGCGAAGTTAATCGCAGAAGTGGAAGAAAAGATCTAGGACAGAAGATGTGAGCCTTCAAATAGTCAACGGGCACACAATAATATTTGTAAAGGGGGGTGCGCTCGGAAGAGCTACAGGCAATGGGAGTAAACCCTGATAGAAAATCCCCACTGCCTAGTCGATCAGCATGGTTAGAAGTGGTGCAGAAGGCTAGATGAGTAAACCTTGACCACAAATCCAGAGGGAGTTGGTGCTTATGTGTGTATTCTGTTTCATCCTCTCTCTCTCGCGCGATCGTTTTAGGCTAGTTTTTATCATTCTTATTGTGATGTATAAACAGCCAAACATCAGAACATAATGTACGTGCACCAACCTTCAGCACCCATTGGAGCACAGTTGCTTATCCTTCGGTGGGGTGTTCGATTTCAGCCAGCATTTGTTTGCGTTGCGCTTTCCGATAGCCTTTGGCTGTCCCCAGCCGAACCCACAAGGCAGCGAGTTGCCATTTTCTTTCAGGGCAGCTACCCTTAGACGGCCCGCCCTCCCGGGCTTATGAACGCCATCTGCCCAGCAAAACCGGTCGTTTTAATGAACACCTTGGTTTGCCGCCCGTTCAGGTTTGTTTACGGTTTGCTCCGCTAGGATTGTCCCCAATCAACTACAAGGCAGCAGTAGTTTCCTGTGAGCGGAAACACGCACTGGCCTTACCTCTGTTGAGCTTTCCAGTTGTTTTGCACATTTGAGTGGGACGTACACCCTCTCGCCTGCCACGCTTGCCGCTGTCGCGCTTGCCGTGCCTGTCGCACTTGCACTGATTTGCCCTGCTGGGTTTCCAGTTGTTCTGTAGATTTGGGTGGACCGCACACCCTGCTTACCGCTGGCGCGCTTGCCGATGCCGCGCTTGCACTGGTTTTGCCTCTGCTGGGCTTTCCAGTTCTACTCATGTGGGTGGGACGCACACCCTCTTGCCGTGCCGGCCTGCCCCCCGATGGGGCCCACTATGACTTTGCCAGCGTGCGTGCTAGCTCTGCCCTGATGCCCTGTCACCATCGACTTTTCCGTGCTCACATTTTTCGTGCCTTCCATGTCGTGCACACATTTGCATGGGCTGTCACCTTCTGTGACTCAACCCGGTTCCCTCCCTCCCCACCCCGCCCCCGGCTCTGCCCTGGTGCCTACCTCACCGTTTCCGTCCATTCTCTCTGGGCTTTCCGACTTCGAGGGGGCAAAATCCAATTTTCGCCCCATGATGACCACGTGCAACTCAGCTCGGCACCCAGCACACTCATCGGCTCTAGAGTGGCGGATCCAGAGAGAGTGTACGCGGGCTCCGAATTTCACCACACGCGGGTCAACGTCCCTTCGATGGTTTTTATTCGTGCCTCTCTGTGATGGTGGCTAGACTTTTGACCTATGTGGACCATCTTGCGGGTATGTTGGCGGTACTCATCACCCGGCATGCTCATCGGCTCAAGAGAAGTGCATCAAGAGAGAGAATGCGCAGGCTCCGAGTTCCGCACCGCAATGTTCCACGTGTATCGTTCTAGCTTTTCCCATCGTCCGGGAGAGGCGAGCATTAATAGTCACTCTGGGGGTTTGCTCTTCTGTGTTGCGAGCGGATCCCATCAAGCATGCCTACCTTTGCGTCTCTACTTGCCCCAGAGTAGCTCTCCCACGGCACCTGCCCTCTTACCCAGACCGGAACTATCGTCTGTTACCAGGGTCACCATTTAGAGGTGAGAGCAGGGATTAGAGCCACCTCCCTAATCCTGGCGCGCCGCTTCCTTGCGCCTTTGACCCCGTGTCATCTTCTAATATCTCTGCAAATCTTGCTTGATACTAAATGTATGGACTTTCTTTCCTTTTGATGAAACAGTAATGTAAAGAGGAAGTTTGTGCAAAATGGGTCTCTGCAAAATTCATATCGTAAAGACAGCAATTTTGCTTCTATCAGCTCGTTCAATGCTTATGTTTCTTTGTCATAGACATTTGTATCCTTTGAGATGTTCATTTAAAGAAGAATTTATCGTTTCCTATGGGCACAGAAAACAACAAATAGCAAATAATGAAAAGGTTAGAAATTAAAAGAAAACTGTTAAAGAAAATAAAACAAGGAGAAATCTACATTTTAGGAAATATAAGAGTCATGATACAATGTTGAGAGCTTCTTGGGGGAAAGGATGTGAGCCAGCGGGCAAGATGGAGTAACAACATAGTTAAGAAAAATAGACAAAAAAACACTTTGGCTAAATGAACCACAATAGTAACAGAGAGAATGTGTTGGAGATTTATTTCAGTTGACCTTTGAAATGATGGAACCAATGATTAGATCAGTCAGAAGTAGATAGGCTTCAACTATAGTATATATAGTAGAACTCAGATTATTTACTTCACGAGAATAAACGAAGACAAACCCAGCCAAAGGCAGGCAATATCACATCAAACTACACTGATTCAGGAATATAACCGGAGGAATGAAATCTAAGTTCAGTTATTCACTTTCCTTTTCCTTTCTTTTTCTTTCTGTTGTTTATTATTGTTATTCCTGGATCTTCTTCTTCGAACGCTCCACAACGACACATGTTAACCACTCTGTGTGATTTGTATGTGATCTGAGCCTAAGAGCGATTGTACATTGTGCCAGTTATGCGCCTACAAGTAGGCCAGCACATCCGATTTCTGCGACGTTTTTTATTACTAGGCTAGCTTCCTCAGGTTCTATATCAATCGCCTTTACGACATGCCTTGTAGGTCGCAGTGGTGCAATTCTTTGCTTCACCCTTTCGGACTCCCGGCCCATAAAGGCGGCTGTTCTTGTATCTTGTCTAGGGCAAATTATAATGTAGTATTTATGGTGTACAAAACCATAAAGATCTGCAGTTACTGTGGAGTTTTTTAATCTCCTCTAAAATGAGAAGAGAGCGGTTGATCGAATGGTTGAGCAAGGTTGGGTTTCCTGACAGAAACATCACGTGTTTGAACCCCTCGGTAAGGTCGAACTTTGTTTACCTGCTGCTCGGGGTGGGGAGGGAGGGGACGGAGAATGAAACAGATGAGAGGCACATGCGTGGCGACAGCTTCGGGGAAAAACGGCATAAATACCTCTGCTATATAGAACCCCCCAACGAACTCTCATAAATTACAACAAAGCGATGCAATATTTTTGTTTGTTTATGAGAAGAGCCAGAACTGGATTGCCCTAGAACTAGAAGTCGAGGCTGTGCTGCTGAAGGATACAACATCAATGGTAGAATTTACTACGCTGATTTCACAACACAAGATTCTCTGCTGATCACTTCTAGTTCTACAACACACTAGTTTGACTGTTTTGCAATATCCCGACAATGTTACTGCGGTATATTTTGAGTTTGGCTTTCAAAACACGTTCCGTTGATTCCCATATGTTTTTTTTCATAATATGACAAAGGTTTAGTTGGTTGTCATATTTCTGTCTTTATATACGTAGTGTGCTGAAAGTGTGTAGTGTAGTGCTGAAAGTGGTAGGTGCAAGTTGTGTGTCTTGTATATGACGTAGTGTGCTGAAGTGTGTAGTGTCTGAAAGTTGTGTGTCTGAGTGTATGTAGTGTGCTGAAAGTGTGTAGTGTGCTGAAAGTGTGTAGTGTGCTGAAAGTGTGTAGTGTGCTGAAAGTGTGTAGTGTACTGAAAGTGTGTAGTGTGCTGAAAGTGTGTAGTGTACTGAAGTGTTGTGTGCTGAAAGTGTGTAGTGTGCTGAAAGTGTGTAGTGTGCTGAAAGTGTGTAGTGTGCTGAAAGTGTGTAGTGTGCTGAAAGTGTGTAGTGTGCTGAAAGTGTGTAGTGTGCTGAAAGTGTGTAGTGTGCTGAAAGTGTGTAGTGTGCTGAAAGTGTGTAGTGTGCTGAAAGTGTGTAGTGTGCTGAAAGTGTGTAGTGTGCTGAAAGTGTGTAGTGTGCTGAAAGTGTGTAGTGTGCTGAAAGTGTGTAGTGTGCTGAAAGTGTGTAGTGTGCTGAAAGTGTGTAGTGTGCTGAAAGTGTGTAGTGTGCTGAAAGTGTGTAGTGTGCTGAAAGTGTGTAGTGTGCTGAAAGTGTGTAGTGTACTGAAAGTGTGTAGTGTGCTGAAAGTGTGTAGTGTACTGAAAGTGTGTAGTGTGCTGAAAGTGTGTAGTGTCTGAAAGTGTGTAGTGTGACTGAAAGTGTGTAGTGTGCTAGATTAGTGTAAGTGTGCTGAAAGTTGCCTATCAACTCGGACACACTATTGTTGTGGGCTTAATACCACATCCGACGTTCAACTAGCGAGGAAAGCAACTGGCGCTCCTACCTCCTGCACGCTAAGATGTATAAAGCCAACGGATTGACGTCATTTCACCGGGTTTTTACCACATATAGCTAGGTCCTTTTCACAGAAGTGGCACGCTACCTGCTGAGAGTATTGCACAAAGCACGAACTCTGTAGCTCGGGCAACAGTACTAGAGTCTGGGAAAAAATGCATTTGTGAACAGAAATGCGCGATCTGGATCCGAATCCACGAACTTCGGAACGCAAGACATGACTTAACCACTTAGCCACAGAGATTTCCTATTAGACTTGTGTACACTAGTTCCTAGAAATGTTAAGTGAAGACCGAGACGACCCTTTTTCGACATCAGACAACAAAAACAGATACTCCCAACTTGATCCTGTGAGATTATTTTAAAAATAGCCAGAGACCGGAAATGTGGAAACAACGTTGAGGCCCTATGCTCTACGAGGAGCTAAGAGGAAGAAATCACTAAGAGTTGTATAGTTTTTGTCGACAGAACCCACATTAGGAAGACCTGATAAAGCTTAGCTCTGGCCACCGCAAGTCTCAACCATTTCAGGGCTGAGGTAGAGGCCCTCAGTGCAGCTGCAAAATGGCACTACAAAATATGAACCAAATACATGGGAAAATAGTGCTCTTGACTGACGCATTGTCTGCTATCTCAGCACTGAAATCTGAAAGGAACACAGAACTAAGTGATCTCAGGTCACCCTTAGCCCAGTTATCCCATGAATCTGAGATGCTAGTAATCCAGTGGATACTCTCACACTGCAAGATCAAGGGAATGAAGATGCTGACAGACTGGCTAAAGAGGGAGCAGGAATGCCTCAAGACAACCTGGTTAGCTATGAAGAAGCAGAAACCATCGTCAAAGGGCACTACAAAGCAAAATGGGATAAAGAACACCCAAAACACAACAAGAGTGATGATATTACCAACTGTCCAGAAGGGACCAGACAGCCATACTTCGCCTCCGGACGGTCACAACAGAATGAGACACCACCTGTACACTAAATTCAAGATAGGCACCAGCGACCTGTGCCCCTGTGGCTTGGCAAGTATGACAACAGAACATATTCTAGCTATATTTCGCCTCGGTCGGTACACAGAATGAGACACCACCTGTACACTAAATTCAAGATAGGCACCAGCGACTTGTGCCCCTGTGGCTTGCAAGTATGACAACAGAACATATCCTACAGAACTGCCCCAGTATGCAGACCTGAGAAGAAGAGTGGCCACTTACACCAGCGTCCAAGACAAACTGTATGGCGTGGCTGATAATCTGAGGCAGACGACGGCTTTTATTAGAGAATCCGAAATCTCAATCTAGTGAGAATGCAGAAGAAGAAGATATACACTACAAACATTTCGAAGAAATAAAAAATAGTTGATGTTTTTTGGTTTCTTCACTTCAATTATTTCTTCAAGTAAATATTAATTCGTTTTTATTTTACCATATTCTTATCATTTCATCCTCCCTTTCTTTCTCATTTGCATTATTCCTCATCCGTCCACTTATCTTTATCCTCTCATTTGTTTACACTTAATCTTCTCTGTTCTCATCAAATTATTCAGTTTTCTTATCTCCTCCCAGACGATTCTGTTCTCTCATTCTCTCGTGTTCCAGCCTCTTATCGGTTGGGGCAAGTCTCCAACTTCTCCTTTTAACTTCTCCGAGGACCGTTTGATGTGATTGTTACCACTGATGAAGGTCGAATACTTTCAACAGTTACTCGTTATAGTAGATCTATACGTTTGTTCTCTTACGTTTAAAAGTGTGCGTGTATATATATATAAAGTGGACAGGTGGACTTGAGCATGTGCTGAACGATGAATGGGTGTTAACTATAATCGTGCCAGTGTGTAGGTGTGTGTATTTATGCGGTGTGATGTGACTGCGTGTACGTGTATATATGTGTACTTGGTCATATTGTTGTATGTGTCTAAGTACTCATGCATACAGTTAGTATTACATCTACTACTTCTACTACTACTACTTCTACTCTACTACTACCTACTACTACTATACTCTACTACTCTACACTACCTTACTACCTACTTCTACTACTACTTCTACTCTATCTCTACTTACTACTACTTCTAACTACTTACTCTCTCTATGCCTACTACTTCTCTCTCTTCTCTACTACTTCTATACTGCTCTCTACTACTGCTATTACTAGCTACTGCTACTCTCCTACTCTAGCTACTTAGCTAACTATTCTACTACTACTCTCTTAATCTTGCACTGCTACTTCTGCTACTGACTGTATACTGCTCTCTACTACTACTGCTATACTACTCTACTACTTCCTACTCTACTCTTCACTACTACTACATTACTACTTCACTTACTACTTCTACTATTCTACTACTACTCACTCTATCTCTCTACTACTTCACTACTACTACACTTCTACTTCTACTACTCTACTTCACTACTCTACTACTTCTACTTCTACTTCACCACTACTCTACTCTATCTCTACTCTCTACTCTACTACTCTCTCTACTTACTCTCTACTCTACTCTACTCTACTATTTCTACTTACTTCTACTACTACTCTACTACTCTACTTCTACTACTCTCTACTCTATCTACTACTACTACTACTTCTACTACTACTTTACTACTACTTTACTACTATTCTGCTATCTTCTACTACTGCTATCTACTACTTATACTACTCTCTCTTCCTATATGCTACTGCTACTACTACTATTTACTCTACTACTTCTACTCTACTACTCTATTCTACTCTTCTACTCTACTATTCTACTACTCTTCTACTACTCTACTGCTCTACTCTACTACTCTTACTCTACTCTCACTACTTCTACTACTACTTCCTCTCTACTTCTCTACTCTACTCTACTTCTACTACTACTGCTCTACTTACTACTACTCTACTACTACTACTACTCTCTACTTACTACTTCACTCTCTACTACTCTACTCACTACCACTGTTTCTACTCTTCATACTATTATATACTCTACTCTACTACTATCTCTACTACTTCACTAACTCTACTTCTACTACTTACTCTACTTACTTACACTACTTCTACTACTTCTACTACTACTACTTCTACTACTACTTCTACTACTACTACTACTACTACTACTCTCTACACTACTCTATACTACTACTACTACTTCTATTACTCTACTCTACTACTACTTTACTACACTACTACTACTACTTTACTACTCTACTTACTACTACTACTTACTACTATCTAACTACTTTACTACTACTATACTTCTACTTCACTACTACTCAGCTTCTCACTACTCTACTACCTATCTCTACTACTACTACTTCTACTTTACTACTACTTCTCTACTACCTACTACTACTACTTCTACTTCTACTACTACTATCTACTCTACTACTACTTCTCTACTACTTCTACTACTTCTACTATACTCCTACTCTACTACTACTTCTACTCTACTCTACTACTCTACTACTACTACTTCTACTACTACTCTACTACACTCTACCTACTACTACTCTACCACTACTTCTACTACTCTACTAATACTCTACTACTACTTACTACTCTACTTACTACTACTACTTCTACTTCTATTCTACTACTACTTACTACTCTACTTACTACTTCTACCTACTACTACTACTTACTACTTACTACTACTCTTTACTACACTCTACTACTAGCCATACTACTGCTACTTCTACTACTCATCTACTACTACTTACTACTACTCTATTACTACTACTTCTACTACTACTCTCCCTACACTACTTCTACTACTTCTACTACTTACTCACTTACTTACTCACTCTACTACTTCATACACTAACTCTAGCATTCTACTACTACTACACTACTCACTCTACTCTTACTACCTACTACTCTACTCACTTCACTCTACTTCTACTACTACTACTACTACTTCTACTACTACTTCTACTACACTACTCTCTACTACTACTTCTACTACTTCTACTACTTCTACTTCACTACTACTACTTACTACTTCTACTACTACTTCTACTTACTATACTACTCTACTTCTACTACTACTGTTACTACTACTTCTATTCTACTTCTACTTCTACTACTTTACTTCTCTACTCTACTAGTCTACTACTACTCTACTACTACTTACTCTTCTACTCTACTTTACTTCACTACTCTTCACTAGCTTCTACTACTACTATTCTACTACTCTATCTACTACTACTACTCTCACTACTCTACTACTACTAGCTCTACTCTACTTCTATACTCTCTACTACTACTACTTCTACTATCTCTACTACCTACTACTACTACTTCTACTACTCTACTACTCTACTACTCACTACTCTACTACTACTACTATTACTCTACTCTACTACTCTCTACTCATACTACTACTACTTCTCTTCTACTCTCACTACTACTCTACTACTATCTACTCTACTCACTACTACTACTACTCTACTACTACTTCTACTCTACTACTACTCTACTACTACTACTACTACTACTCTACTACTGCTACTACTACTACTACTACTACTACTACTACTACTACTACTACTTCTACTACTACTATTTACTCTATCTACTATTTCACTACTTCACTACTACTACTACTACTACTCTACTTCTACTCTACTCTACTTCTACTACTACTCTACTACTACTACTCTCTACTACTACTTCTACTACTACTACTACTTATACCTACTCTACTTCTACTACTCACTACTACACTTCTCTACTAACTCTACTTACTACTACTCTACTCTACTACTACTTCTACTTTCTACTACTACTACTACATCTACTCTACTTCTACTACTACTCTACTACTACCTCTACTACTACTTCCACTACTCTACTACTTCACTACTACTCTACTACTACTTCTACTACTACTTCTATTACTACTACTTCTACTACTACCTACTTCTACTACTTACTACTTCTACTACTCTACTCTTACTACTACTACTCTACTACTACTATCTACATCTACTACTACTCTACTACTACTTCTACTACTACTACTCTACTACTCTACTACTACTACTACTACTACTACTACTACTTCTACTACTTCTACTTCTACTACTCTACTTCACTACTACTACTCTACTACTCACTTCTACTACTCTACTCACTACACTACTCTACTACTACTACTTCTACTATTCTACTCTACTACTCTACTTCTACTACTTCTACTAGTCTACTACTACTCTACTACTACTTACTCTACTACTTCACTCTACTACTCATACTACTACTCTACTACTACTACTCTCACTACTACTCTTCACTCTACTCTACTCTACTACACTACTCACTACTCACTACTACTTCTACTACTCTCATACCACTCTACTCATACTCTACTACTTGCTACTACTACTCTACTATCACTACTACTACACTCTACTACTACTACTACTACTTCTACTTACTACTACTACTACTACTACTCTTCTACTACTCTACTACTACTACTACTACTTCTACTTCTACTACTACTCTACTACTACTCTACTACTACTACTACTCTACTACTACTCTCTACTCTTACTACTACTCTACTCTTACTCTACTAACTCTACTCTATACACTACTACACTACTACTCTACACTCTACCTACTACTACTACTACTATTTTACTACTCACTACTACTACCTACTACTACTTTACTACTCTACTACTACTACTACTCTACACTACTACTTCTACACTCTACTACATACACTCTACTACTACTACTACTTCTACTCTACTACAGCACTACTCTACTACTACATCACTACTTCTACTACTACTACTACTACTACTACTCACTACTACTACTACTATACTATTACTTCTACTACTCTACTTCTACTCATACTACTACTCTACTACTACTTCTACTACTTCTATACTAATACTACTACTACTCTCTACTCTACTCTACTTACTACTACTACTACTACTTCTATTCTACATGCTTTCTACTACTACTACTTTACTACTACTACTTCTACTACTACTACTCATTACTATCTACTACTACTACTACTACTACTACTACTAACTACTCTACTTCTACTACTACTTCTACTACTACTACTTCTACTAGTTCTACTACTTCTACTACTTCTACTACTTCTACTACTCTACTACTACTCTTCTACTACTACTACTTCTCTACTACTACTTCTACTACTTCTACTACTACTACTACTACTACTACTTCTACTACTACTACTTCTACTTCTACTACTTCTACTACTACTACTTCTACTAGTTCTACTACTTCTACTATTACTACTACTTCTACTACTACTACTACTTCTACTACTACTACTACTACTACTACTCTACTACTACTTCTACTACTACTACTACTACTTCTACTACTACTTCTACTAGTTCTACTACTTCTACTACTACTTCTACTTCTACTACTACTTCTACTACTATTACTTCTACTTCTACTTCTACTACTACTCTACTCTACTACTACTACTACTTACTCTACTACTACTTCTACCTCTACTTCTACTTCTACTTCTACTACTACTTCTACTTCTACTTCTACTACTACTTCTACTTCTACTACTACTTCTACTACTACTTCTACTTTACTTACTTCTACTACTACTTCTACTAGTTCTACTACTTCTACTTCTACTACTACTTCTACTACTACTTCTACTTCTACTAGTTCTACTACTTCTACTTCTACTACTACTTCTACTTCTACTACTACTACTACTTCTATTACTACTTCTACTACTACTACTACTTCTACTACTACTACTACTTCTACTACTACTACTACTTCTACTTCTACTACTACTACTACTACTTCTACTAGTTCTACTACTTCTACTTCTACTTCTACTTCTACTACTACTTCTACTTCTACTTCTACTACTACTTCTACTTCTACTTCTACTACTACTTCTACTACTTCTACTTCTACTACTACTACTACTTCTACTTCTACTACTACTTCTACTACTACTTCTACTTCTACTTCTACTTCTACTACTACTTCTACTTCTACTTCTACTACTACTTCTACTTCTACTACTACTTCTACTACTACTACTTCTACTTCTACTTCTACTTCTACTACTACTTCTACTAGTTCTACTACTTCTACTACTACTTCTACTACTACTTCTACTAGTTCTACTACTTCTACTACTACTTCTACTACTACTTCTACTAGTTCTACTACTTCTACTACTACTACTACTACTTCTACTAGTTCTACTACTTCTACTACTACTACTACTACTTCTACTACTACTACTTCTACTACTTCTACTACTTCTACTTCTACTACTACTACTACTTCTACTACTCTACTACTACTACTACTACTACTACTACTACTCTACTACTACTACTACTCTACTACTACTTTACTACTTCTACTCTACTTCTACTTCTACTACTTATACTACTACTACTACTACTACTACTACTACTTCTATTACTACTACTACTTTTACTTCTACTACTTCTACTACTACTACTACTTCTACTACTCTACTACTACTACTACTACTTCTACTACTTCTACTACTCTACTACTACTTCTACTACTCTACTACTACTCTACTACTACTACTTCACTACTTCTACTTTATACTTCTATACTCTACTACTACTTCTACTATTCTACTACTTCTACTTACTATACTCTACTACTACTATTCTACTACTACTGCTTCTACTCTACTACTTCTACTACTTCTACTACTCTACTACTTCTACTACTTTACTACTTCTCTACTACTACTCTACTCTACTACTTCTACCTACTACTCTACTACTTCTACTACTACTACTACTACTACTACTTCTACTACTACTACTACTACTACTACTCTACTACTTCACTACTCTACTCTACTACTTCTACTACTTCTACTTCTACTACTTCTACTACTTCTACTACTTCTACTACTTCTACTACTACTACTACTACTCTACTACTTTACTACTACTACTCTACTACTTACTACTACTACTACTTCTACTACTACTACTACTTCTACTACTCTACTACTACTTCTACTACTTCTACTACTTCTACTACTTCTACTACTACTACTACTACTTTTACTACTACTACTACTACTACTTCTACTACTTCTACTACTACTTACTACTACTACTTCTACTACTTTTACTACTTCTACTACTACTACTACTTCTACTACTACTACTACTACTACTATCTACTACTTCTACTACTACTTACTCTACTACTTCTCTACTTCTACTACTCTACTACTTCTCTACTCTACTACTACTCACTACTACTTCACTACTTCTACTATACTCTACTACTACTACTACTACTACTCTACTACTTCTATACTCTACTACTTCACTACTTCTACTACTTCTACTACTACTACCACTACTTCACTTTACTACTTCACTACTTCTACTCTACTACTTCTACCTACTACTACTCTCTACTACTACTACTTCTACTACTTCTACTACTACTTCCTTCTACATTCTACTACTTCACTACTTCTACTACTTCCTACTACTGCTACTACTACTACTACTACTCTCCCTACTACTACTACTACTTCTACTACTTCTACTACTTACTTCTACTACTTCATATCATACTCTACTTACTGCTACTACTACTACTTACTACTTTACTACTACTACTACTATACTTCTACTACTTACTACTACTACTTACTACTACTTCTACTACTTCTACTACTTTACTACTACTACTACTACTACTACTACTACTACTACTACTTCTACTACTCTACTACTACTTCTACTTCTATCTATCTCTACTTCTACTACTTCTACTACTTCTACTACTACTACTACTACTACTACTACTACTACTCTACTACTTCTACTACCTACTTCTACTAACTACTCTACTACTTCTACTACTTCTCACTACTACTACTTCTACTACACTACTACTTCTACTGTTACGTTCTGCTACTACTACAGCTTGCAACTTTTGCTGCTACTACTGTTGCTGCTGCTACTGGTATTGCTGGTGCTACTAATGCTGCTACCGTTTCTGCTCTCTTGTTTCTACTGCTGCTCTTACTATTTCTGCTGCTCCTGCAGCAAAATGTTTTATTTCAGTGAAATATAGGGCTGTAACTTTCTTGCCCACCCTCCCGAATTATATTCTACACCATAGATTCCCAAATTTTTTGGCCACCACCCACTTTGCAAGACATAAACTTTGTAACTCCCTCCCCATTATAACAGTTTGCCAACGCCCCTATAAATACATGCTCTTTTTCACCTTGACATAGAAAATTGATATAAATTTCTGTCATAATGGTCAATTTTCAAATGATTATATACATAAAATAGAAAATTGATAAAAAATGAATCGTGTAAGGCGGGCATAAGATGAATTAAAATGCAGAATTAAAATTTGTAATGATTATTCAATCGCAAAATCACGGAAAAACATTCCCCAAAATGCTTCTGAACCACCACCGCCCCCTGGAAGGCTTCAGCGCACACAGGGGGGCGGTACCGCCCACTTTGGGAAACGTTGTTCTACATCCTTTATTTCAGTTCTGCCCATGAAACTTCGATCTCTTCTTCTCATGGTTTTCCTGGTGGATGATGAAATTGGTTGTCCACTCTTGCCGTTAAGCGTAGAAGTTGGAGCTTTAATTTGCGTTCCTGTGCCAGACGAGTCGACCTTGTTGTGTTATATCCGTGTTTATTTAGTGCGGTCTTGATATTGTATATCCATCTTTTTCTTAGTCTTCCCTTGGCTCTAGTACCTGATCTCTTTTATTGTATGCTGTTATTGGTGGTTGATTATATTCCATCTCTTCTACTGTTCTATATTAGATATTCTTTGATCGTTCATGTCATGTGTATATGTAGCTGTGTTGTAATGTTTGTTTTCTTCAGTTTGTGTTTAATCCCTCGTTACTTATCCACATCGGCTCACTTATCCACATCGGTTCACTTATCCACATCGGTTCACTTATCCACATCGGTTCACTTATCGACATCGGTTCACTTATCCACATCGGTTCACTTATCCACATCGGTTCACTTATCCACATCGGTTCACTTATCCACATCGGTTCATTTTGATCTAATTGCATGAGACATTTAGGCATCCGATTATTGTCAATGTATATTAAACACTTCCGCTGATTACTTCTTTCATTCATCCTTGCATTTCCTGTTCACTTTCAAACTTTCTTTCTTTCTCGAATCCTGTTTGCCTCACAGCGTCAGGTCAAGAAGAGATTTCTAAAACGGGCCCTTGTATGCGCTTTGTAGATAGTATCTTTCGTCGCCTCTGTTATCTCTGAGGTCCATCTTTTGCGTGGCCGACCTTTTGCTTTGTACCCATTGTATCGGAGCAACATTGCTCTTTGAGGTGCACTGTCTGTTGGTAATCGGCTTACGTGGCCGAACCATTTAATTTGTTGTTTCTTGATGAAGTCTAGTACTGATGTTGTACCCACTTTTTTCCTGACAAACTACATTATTGTAATTGATTACTGGTTACTAAACAAAGAACAAAGCATCCTGGGCAGACCCGTAGGCGCTCAGTCTCTCTCAACAGATGTCGAACAAATTGTGTTATAGGATTTGACTCTAGTCACATCCGCACACATCAGAGAGGTGCATCAACACACGTCTGAGACTGTTGTCATCATCGTATTCGATGAGCGGCTATTATCTTTATGTGTATATGCATATAATATGTATGTATCATTGTATTCCAGCTTATATGCAAACTTACCACAATACAGTCTCCCACAAAGGGCTGTAGCACTCAGATACAACGGACATAGGACGATCACGTAAACGATGGACGACGGAATATCCGAGGCACTAAATTCCGCCTTGTACAAAACACTTAAGGAGGCTCGCCCCAGGTACCTTTTTTTCGACCTGACCCCGAAAGGTAAAACAGTGATATAAAATAGATAGATAGATGCAGACATTCTTTATTATTGAGAATAAACGAACATGCAGTATGGTCATTAGTCTCAGGTGATCAAGCAATGGAGTGATTCCTCCATGGTTACACCAAACAGAGTCATTTCACCAATCCATACTCCTCCATATTTTTTTCACTCCTCCATATCTTCACGTATAAAATCAAAATTTACGACTGCTCTCATTTCGCCTCTCTCTCTCTGTCTCTCTCCCTCTCTCCTCCTCTTTCTCTATCGCTCGACATTTCATTTTGTTCCCCGTAAAAAAATATTGGAATTGTAATTTGATTGGCCGTTTCTGAACATCTCGCGAAATCTTGCGGCATCTTTCGAGACTTTTAGCGTCACCTAGCGGCGATTTTATTGGGGGCACTGACAATACACAAACTTAATAGCGGCCTGAACGAGACTGAATGCCATTTGATGAATGAAGTAGATACAGTGTTTTGTCGGCGTGGTAGCACTCTCTGATATATCTGTGAACTAAGGCATTGTGAGCGTGGAAACACGGTGATTTATCTTAGGACTAAGACATTGTTAGCGTGGTAGCTCTATGTGATTTATCTGTGAGAACTAAGACATTTTGAAGCGTAGTAGCCCTCTGTGATTTATCTGTGAGAACTAAGACATTGTTAGCGTGGTAGCTCTCTGTGATTTATCTGTGAGAACTAAGACATTTGAAGCGTGGTAGCCCTCTGTGATTTATCTGTGAGAACTAAGACATTTGAAGCGTGGTAGCTCTCTGTGATTTATCTGTGAGAACTAAGACATTTGAAGCGTGGTAGCCCTCTGTGATTTATCTGTGAGAACTAAGACATTTGAAGCGTGGTAGCTCTCTGTGATTTATCTGTGAGAACTAAGACATTTGAAGCGTGGTAGCTCTCTGTGATTTATCTGTGAGAACTAAGACATTTGAAGCGTGGTAGCTCTCTGTGATTTATCTGTGAGAACTAAGACATTTGAAGCGTGGTAGCTCTCTGTGATTTATCTGTGAGAACTAAGACATTTGAAGAACTCATTCTAACTTTGGAAGAAAAGGTAGGTAAGAATTTTTTTATAAATTTTCCGTAGATTTTTTAGACCTTACGATATGACGTGTGTGTCACTTCACATTTCTAATCCATAGCGTGCAGTAGATAGGTTGACCAATTCCTTTCCTCACGTGTGAAAGGTCGAGTGTGGGATTGAACCCGCAAGCCTCTTATGTCCGAGTTGATAAGCGAGCGCTTATACACTACGCTTATCCGTCCCACAGGTAAGAATTATACATTACGCTTATCCGTCCCACAGGCGTCCCACAGGTAAGAATTATACATTACACTTATCCGTCCCACAGGTAAGAATTACAAGTGTTAAAACATATTTGAAATATCAATTTTACATCGAACAACTAAAACTTACATGTTGTATATTCATTATCACTAGTTGCCGTCTCCACATAGAAGGTTGGCTGCAATAGGCCTTCAACATCCGCTCTCTCACCCTGTATGTTGCACCCTGCCAGACTGTCATTTGACCTCATGTTTCCATCCCGTTAGTGTCTCGGTTTTCGTCCTGCTCGTTCGTCCTTTAACTTTCCCCTCTTATAAGGTTTTGGTTGGTGTGTCATATTCACTCTCTCACCCTGTATGTTGCACCCTGCCAGACTGTCATCTGATCATCTCTTCCTGTTTCCATCCCGTTAGTGTCTCGGTTTTCGTCCTGCTCGTTCGTCCTTTAACTTTCCCCTCTTATAAGGTTTTGGTTGGTGTGTCATATTCACTCTCTTGCCCTGTATGTTGCACCCTGCCAGACTGTCATCTGATCATCTCTTCCTGTTTCCATCCCGTTAGTGTCTCGGTTTTCGTCCTGCTCGTTCGTCCTTTAACTTTCCCCTCTTATAAGGTTTTGGTTGGTGTGTCATATTCACTCTCTCACCCTGTATGTTGCACCCTGCCAGACTGTCATCTGATCATCTCTTCCTGTTTCCATCCCGTAAAGTGTCTCGGTTTTCGTCCTGCTCGTTCGTCCTTTAACTTTCCCCTCTTATAAGGTTTTGGTTGGTGTGTCATATTCACTCTCGTGCCCTGTATGCTGCATCTTGCCAGACTGTCATTTGACCTCATATTTCCATCCCGCTAGTGTCTCGGTTTTCGTCCTGCTCGCTCGTCCTTTAACTTTCCCTCTATAGGTTTGGTCAACAAATTTCTTTATGTGTCCAAAATATTTTGTTTGAGTTTTATTTCCTTTCTTCATTATTAGTTTTTCTAGAACTTCCTTATTTGTCTGTTTTTCTTTCCCTGAAATACAACTTATTCTTCTGTCCGAGGCACTTCTACACCTTAAAGGTTTTACATCATTTTTTTATCAATCAAATGCCGTGTCGGTTGTCGTAGGCAATCTTGTCTCTCCACATCTGTCTCTCTATTGTACAATCCATCAACTCCTTCACCGAACAATTGCCGAACCTCAATTTCAAGCCGTCCGGAATTTTGTTCCTTTGTCTCCCTCGATCTCTCTTCCCCTGTATTTTGCCTGTTGTAATCACATGTTCTAAACTGCCCCTTCTAATCCTTCCTTTGCGTTCCCGGCCTAGACTGATGAACCAATTTTTATCATGAATTTTACTGTTGTTTTTGGGACTCCGTTTCTCCGTACAGCTTTTCGCGAAGCTCTGTTTGTTGTGGCCAGTACTCTTTCCTTATACCTGCTAAACGTTGGCAGTCTTGCAAGACGTGTTCTGCCGTCATGTCTGCATATTGCAGGGCACAGCTAGTTGTGCCAATTTTAAATTTATGGAACATGTGAGGCGACTTGTTGTGGCCGTACGGAGGCGAAGTATGCAACTTGTTCACGTCGAGAGGACCATAGTATCCTTCACTGGCTGTGTGCTGAGGGTGGTCTTTTGCCCATTTGCTACCCCTTCTAATGATATGTCCTAAAAACCTTGATTGTCTGCTTCTTATTCGATTGATTAGATTTCGATATGAATCTGTCTCCGACAAGATCTCTTCATTGGTCTTTCTAGCTGTCCATGGAACTTTCAACATTGTTCTGAGAAATCACATTTCTGTGGCTTTCAATGTTCTTACCATTTGTCTGTTCATTGTCCATGACCCACTGCCATATAAAAGTATTGGCTCTATATAGCATTGGATTCCCTTACTATACGAACAGTTAAAACGTTTTCAAACGCGCTGGATTTTAGAATAAAATTGTTAATAAAACACCAGATCACTATACAGTGAGATCTACCAGAATGTGCAGAGTTGAAAACTCAATTTTTTAATTCCCCGCTGTTTTTTTAACAAAGAACTAAGCACAAATAAAATGAAATTGACTTTTGGAACATTGTGGATTTTCGAAAAATTGGTACTGCTCGAACGGTTCGCCAGGGGGTTTGTCGTATCATTGTAGTTAATTCTATCTTCCTAATGCTTGTTCACTATTCTTGTTTATGAACCATACAAAAATATCGAGTAAATACAGCACGTGTTATTGTATGTTACCAAATTGGAAATAACAAAATACGATTAAGATAGTTTACAAAGGACACACACAGACTAAAACGATGTTTCAATCAACAAGTTTTATCAGTAAAGGAAATAGGACAAAAAGTAACATACAATGATGGTTTTATATGTTTATATGGAACCGAACTGATCTAGCTAAGTAAAATTTCTAGCTAAAACAACACCAAATAAATGTAGGAAAAACTATAAATATATTATATATGGCCTTTTTCGTCTTTACAGTTGACAAGTGTTTTACTGTGATAACTTCTGAGTTTTCGCTTTTCGCTCTTGTCGTTCAGCTCATACATAAGTCTCTTCTCAAAAGACTCTGCTTCCTTTCGCAATTTAGCTTCCACACAACTCTGTCATCAGCTAGTCTTTCCCATGTGCAGGGACCTATAGAAAAGTTTTTCATGAGGCTTTGCAGACATCTTTATATCTGAGCAGTGGTCTGCCCTGGTGCCTCTTCCCCTTCGAAAGTTCACAGAACACCATTATTTTGGTATGCGACAAGTTTCCATTTTTCGCACATGCCCCAACCATCTTAGTCGTCTACTGCTGAGCATGCCCGTGATGGAAGGCAGGTTTGCACGTTCCAGTACTTTAGAGTTGGTTATCTTGTCGTACCACCTGATGTTCATAATCTTGTGGAGACATCGAAGGTGAAAGATGTTAAGTCTCTCTCGTGTCTTGAGTAGGCTGTCCATGTTTCTGAGCCATATAGTAAGAACTAATTACACAGGCTCGATATATTTGAATCTTCGTCTGCAATGTTAGTTTTGTGTTGTCCCACGCTCGCTTTGATAGTTTGCCAAATGTAGTAGCCGCACTCCCTACACAAGCGTTGATTTCTTCATCAAGAGAAAGGCTGGCAGTGACCATGGACCCGAGATAGCAAAATTTTGGAACTGGTGTTAGATGGTTACCATGTAAAGTGATATTTGTTGTGTTCCTCCCTGACATGGTACAACTATTTTGAAGACACTTATAGTCAGAAAAAGGTGCATGCCTTTGACAAATTATCGATTAGACATTGCAGTGTAGTCTCACTGGGCGACTAAGGCAGCATCGTCAGCGAAAGGAGGTCTGAGAAGAATTTCGTCGTTTTGTCTTGGCTTTAAGCGAGCCAAGTTAAAGAGTAAACATCAGATCTAGTGCGGATGAAAACATCACCATCAGCGTCCCCTATTATATGCACAGAACAAACTATATGATGCAAAACCTTTTGTCTCCTGAAAGAAAGAGACCGATTATGATCATATATATATAATTTCAATAATACTATATTTTTCTCAATAAAATACCTATTTAATAATCGAATCCTCCTTTTGGCTAAGATCAAAGTGTGGTCCTTGACGCATAATCTCCGCCGGAAGGTGGGGGGCCAAACGACACACGCTTATACAACGTAAGCCAGCTTGGAACAGTTTTTTTCTGAAAGGATGAAATACTTGGAACTTGCTCACGCATGTACTATTGCTCTATAGCGTAGTGGTTAAGACGCTTGCCTATCTTTCTGAATGTTGTCGATTAGAATCCGGACCGAGTCAAATGCGTAATTTTTTTCTCATGAGATCACTAGGATTGTTGCTGGAACTACGGAGTTTGTTCTTTGCGCAACACTCTCCGTAGATGGCGTGCCACTTCTGCCGACACTCTCCGTAGATGGCGTGCCACTTCTGCCAACACTCTCCGTAGATGACGTGCCACTTCTGCCGACACTCTCCGTAGATGACGTGCCACTTCTGCCGACACTCTCCATAGATGGCGTGCCACTTCTGCCGACACTCTCCGTAGATGGCGTGCCACTTCACCGACACTCTCCGTAGATGGCGTGCTACTTCTGCCGACACTCTCCGTAGATGACGTGCCACTTCTGCCGACACTCTCCGTAGATGGCGTGCCACTTCTGCCGACACTCTCCGTAGATGGCGTGCCACTTCTACCGACACTCTCCGTAGATGGCGTGCCACTTCTGCCGACACTCTCCGTAGATGGCGTGCCACTTCTGCCAACATCTCCAGATGACGTGCCACTTCTGCCAACACTCTCCGTAGATGACGTGCCACTTCTGCCGACACTCTCCATAGATGGCGTGCCACTTCTGCCGACACTCTCCGTAGATGGCGTGCCACTTCTGCCGACACTCTCCATAGATGGCGTGCTACTTCTGCCGACACTCTCCGTAGATGGCGTGCTACTTCTGCCGACACTCTCCGTAGATGGCGTGCTACTTCTGCCGACACTCTCCGTAGATGGCGTGCCACTTCTGCCAACACTCTCCGTAGATGGCGTGCCACTTCTGCCGATATTCTCCGTAGATGGCGTGCCACTTCTGCCAACACTCTCCGTAGATGGGGTGCCACTCTACCAACACTCTCCGTAGATGGCGGCCACTTCTCCAACACTCTCCGTAGATGGCGTGCCACTTCTGCCGACACTCTCCGTAGATGGCGTGCCACTTCTGCCGACACTCTCCGTAGATGGCGTGCCACTTCTGCCAACACTCTCCGTAGATGACGTGCCACTTCTGCCGACACTCTCCATAGATGGCGTGCCACTTCTGCCGACACTCTCCGTAGATGGCGTGCCACTTCTGCCGACACTCTCCATAGATGGCGTGCTACTTCTGCCGACACTCTCCGTAGATGGCGTGCTACTTCTGCCGACACTCTCCGTAGATGGCGTGCTACTTCTGCCGACACTCTCCGTAGATGGCGTGCCACTTCTGCCAACACTCTCCGTAGATGGCGTGCCACTTCTGCCGATATTCTCCGTAGATGGCGTGCCACTTCTGCCAACACTCTCCGTAGATGGGGTGCCACTTCTACCAACACTCTCCGTAGATGGCGTGCCACTTCTACCAACACTCTCCGTAGATGGCGTGCCACTTCTGCCAACACTCTCCGTAGATGGCGTGCCACTTCTGCCGATATTCTCCGTAGATGGCGTGCCACTTCTGCCAACACTCTCCGTAGATGGCGTGCCACTTCTGCCGATATTCTCCGTAGATGGCGTGCCACTTCTACCGACACTCTCCGTAGATGGGGTGCCACTTCTGCCGACACTCTCCGTAGATGGCGTGCCACTTCTGCCGACACTCTCCGTAGATGGCGTGCCACTTCTGCCAACACTCTCCGTAGATGACGTGCCACTTCTGCCGACACTCTCCGTAGATGGCGTGCCACTTCTGCCGACACTCTCCGTAGATGGCGTGCCACTTCTGCTGACACTCTCCGTAGATGGCGTGCCACTTCTGCCGACACTCTCCATAGATGGCGTGCCACTTCTGCCGACAGGGTCCGAGAAATATGGGAAAATCTGGTGCAATGCAGTCCGTCTTTCGCCTTTAGACTTTGTTTTGGGTAATACTTCCACTCGAAGCGGCACTAACGAGTAGCCCGATTTAAAAACAAACCAAAATTCCTATATTTTATGTTTGTTAGTCTACACGCTTGATATCGTCACCATTATCAAATAGCTTGTCATGAACAGAACTTTGCCACCCCAACAGTCCTTCAGAATTTATCTCTCTCATAGACCAGATGTCCCGCCTCTGCAATCGTCATGTTCAAACCATCAGTTACACCCTGAATCTATTTTCTCCATGACCCTCCTATTCTCTTCTTTACTGTCATGCCTTCTTCCATGATGGTCTTCTCCAGCCCTTCGTGTCTCTTCATTGTCCAAAGTAGTTTACTTTTCTTATTTGTAGTATCAGCCAGTTTTCTTTGATTCTGAATTCTTTGTGAATTGATCTATTAGTTCTCTTCTATATCCATGATATACGGGGGACTCTTCTGTAACATTTATATTCAAAACGCACCGATATAAATAAGAAAAAATACATGTTCTTAGGTTGAACGATGCCTACCTGCCACGGTGTCAAGAGACTTGAACTCTTCAAATAACAAATAAACAATTTGAAAGATATATGTGTAACTCACTCACACTCGAACTTCAGACATTTATAATGAGATTAGCGATGATATTTGCAGATTTTGATCTCGTAATCACCCGTAACAAAACCAATGTGATTGTCCATGGCGCACAACCTTCTCGCATAAACATCAATGGTTACGATTTAAAGAGCAATGTTACTTCGATACAGTGGAAACAAAACAAAAAGGCGTCTACGCAAAAGGTGGAGTAATGAAACGGTGAAAAACAATATTTATGAAGCGCACACAAAAGCCCGTTCTGGAAATCTGTTATTATCCTGACCCTGTAAGGCAAAACAGGTTTAGAGACAAGAAAAAAAATATCCCTGCATTTGAGTTTGCGCTCTGATTTATTATGTTTTCTGCGCCGTAGCTAATACGAACTGTCATCACCAAATCATAATGTTTTTTGTTTCTGTGTGGGTTGTCTCCCATTGCGTCGTCAAAGTAGCAAGTTTGTTTGTTTATCAATGTTTATTTCCCCTTTGGATAGAGCTTGTATCGTCCCTTACTCTCTTCATGCTCAGTTTGTTGGACATATATGGGTTATGTAAGGAGCAGGGATTGCTATATGTAAATAGTGAGACATATGGGGAGCAGGGATTGCTATATGTAAATAGTGAGACATATGGGGAGCAGGGATTGCTATATGTAAATAGTGAGACATATGGGGAGCAGGGATTGCTATATGTAAATAGTGAGACATATATGGGTTATGTGAGGAGCAGGATTGCTATATGTAAATAGTGAGACATATGGGAGCAGGATTGCTATATGTAAATAGTGAGACATATGGGTTATGTGAGGAGCAGGGATTGCTATATGTAAATAGTGAGACATATGGGAAGCAGGATTGCTATATGTAAATAGTGAGACATATGGGTTATGTAAGGAGCAGGGATTGCTATATGTAAATAGTGAGACATATGGGTTATGTGAGGAGCAGGGATTGCTATATGTAAATAGTGAGACATATGGGGAGCAGGGATTGCTATATGTAAATAGTGAGACATATATGGGTTATGTGAGGAGCAGGGATTGCTATATGTAAATAGTGAGACATATGGGAAGCACGGATTGCTATATGTAAATGTAGAGACATATGGGTTATGTAAGGAGCAGGAGTTGCTATATGTAAATAGTGAGACATATATGGGTTATGTGGGGAGCAGGGATTGCTATATGTAAATAGTGAGACATATGGGAAGCACGGATTGCTATATGTAAATAGTGAGACATATGGGTTATGTAAGGAGCAGGGATTGCTATATGTAAATAGTGAGACATATATGGGTTATGTAGGAGCAGGATTGCTATGAAATAGTGAGACATATAGGAGCAGGGATTGCTATATGTAAATAGTGAGACATATGGGGAGCAAGGATTGCTATATGTAAATAGTGAGACATATGGGTTATGTAAGGAGCAGGGATTGCTATATGTAAATAGTGAGACATATGGGGAGCAGGGATTGCTATATGTAAATAGTGAGACATATGGGTTATGTAAGGAGCAGGATTGCTATGTAAATAGTGAGACATATGGTTATGTGAGAGCAGGGATTGCTATATGTAAATAGTGAGACATATGGGTTATGTAAGGAGCAGGGATTGCTATATGTAAATAGTGAGACACATATGGGTTATGTAAGGAGCAGGGATTGCTATATGTAAATAGTGAGACATATGGGTTATGTGGGGAGCAGGGATTGCTATATATAAATAGTGAGACATATGGGGAGCAGGGATTGCTATATGTTTTTTCTAAATAGTGAGACATTCTTTCAATCAAGTCAAACATAACCTTTCGTGCTACTTTCTGTATAAACTTACATGGCTATGGCAAATAATGAATCTCTCTCTAGCATGTGACGCACATGGCGCTGAGGGCAGCAACAAATGCATACACGTCTTCTCTGTTCTTGGATGTTATCTGTACTGCGAAGATTCTATAACAGTGATTCATTTCTTTCCATTCCTGTTTTATTGTTCACCTCCACGACGGTTTGGGTCTTCCACGTTTTCCTTTACCCCTGGGTGTCCATCCCGGAGCAGTTTTTGTGACAGTTAGTCTTTATGGGTATCATACACCTGATCCATCTCCAGCACCTCTTTTGGATGATGGTGCGCATACTCTCTTGTTGACACTGTGCAAGTAGTTCTTGGTTAGAGATAGTATTTGAACAGAATACGAGTAAGATCTTTCATAGAAACGTTGCATGAAAAGTGAAGAGTTTGGACATAAGTTTGTTCTGTCCTTTCCATCATTATCTCTCTCTTCTCTCTCTTTCTCTCTCTCTCTCTCTCGATCACCGCCCAGACCGATGTACCAGATTTCCCCATAAATTTTAATCATGTGGAAATTTGATTCATGCAACCTTAGCATTGGTGTGTTTTACGTCACATCTTCAGCACCATTCGTGCTCTGGTGCTTATCCTTCGGCGATGTGTCCGGTTTCAGCCAGCGTTTACTCGGTTCGCTCTCATCTGGTGTTTTTTTACGGTGTGGGTAGCTAGCCCCACACCAAACTTACTTAGTGGCCTCTTACGACAGCGTGGTAGGTAACAGTGGTTTCATTCTTTACACCCCAATTTGGGCCCCGGTAACCACTCGGGTGATTCTCCATCATTCTGATCCGTATAGCAAAGTTGATAGCTCACAGCTGTGGTATATATTAATCTTTGTTCTGATGCCGTAGTGGGCTGATTTCCAGTCTGCCTGAAGTGTCATGAATGATGAATAAACGGTGTCAAATAACAGTTGCCCTGGATCTACAAAGTAAAATTATGGATTATGAGTGAAGGTCCATACATAAACTGCAAAAGAACATACTCCCTGCCAGATGCGAAAATATTGAGCTGACCTAGTGGGACACGTGTCAAATTCCCACCAAGAACAAGTTCATGGAAACTACCATGTAGGGTAGGATTCAGTCAACATGTGAACACCTGGAGTCACATGAAGGAATTACGCCGAGTTGAGTCATCATATGAGCTCTTGGCGTCACACGGTGGCACTGCGCTCAGTCAACATTACGATGTATTTAATCAGCATGTAGACATGGGGCGCCACACGGTGACATTACACTGGATTTAATCAGCGTGTAGAAATGGGGCGCCAAACGGTGACATCACGCTGACTTTAATGTGCTTATAGACATGCGGCACCACACCGTAACAATACGCTGGATTCCGCAAAGTATTCTATTCCCAGTACGTAGATTCCCTAACCTACCCTGCTAAAATAGATATCAAATTTCTGAGAGTAGCGCACATTGACCATCATCATCTTAACTGCTGTGTAAATACTGTAACGCTGACATCTTCAGGACAAAAACAGATTGGGAGTGAATACTTGTGATTGCACTCTGAGAATATAAACATCAATTCTCACCAACTATCCAGTTCTGTGAACAGTTATAAACATCAATTCTCACCAACTATCCAGTTCTGTGAACAGTTATAAACATCAATTCTCACCAACTATCCAGTTCTGTGAACAGTTATAAACATCAATTCTCACCAACTATCCAGTTCTGTGAACAGTTATAAACATCAATTCTCACCAATTATCCAGATGTGTGAACAGTTATAAACATCAATTCTCACCAACTATCCAGTTCTGTGAACAGTTATAAACATCAATTCTCACCAACTATCCAGATGTGTGAACAGTTATAAACATCAATTCTCACCAACTATCCAGTTCTGTGAACAGTTATAAACATCAATTCTCACCAACTATCCAGTTGTGTGAACAGTTAAAAAAGAAGATTCTGATTACAAGATAAATACATTTCTTCCTTAAGAATTTATTTTCATAGCAAGCCAACCAACAGAGAAATAACTCCGTCAAAATGATTTATGATTATAGCGAAAGATTATTGTTTTTAATCATGAAAATAATAATCAGAATAAAACAATCATAATTAGAAAGCAGGCAAGGGAAGCTACTCTAGCCCAATTTTGGCGAAAGTTATCGAACATTTCCAAGGGACACCATTAGATTATCTTGTGGCTAGGATTTAACAGAGAGTAGAGTTATATTATCTATTTCCCTATAGCTATTCTCAGCCCGAGTGTGCGTAGAATGTTCACATTCCTGTAGACAGATAAAAAGTCTAATTATTTTGTTTCTAAATGCGAGCAAAGTGTATAGGAAAATTAATGCAGAGAGGATCACGGAAAAGTACACTATCGTTAGGCATGTTCTGAGATAAGAAATGTTATTGTATAAAGTCTTCTTCATCTCGCACTCTTTCTTATTTCTTATCATTTCTCTCTTCTTCTTCTTCACATTCTTTATTCTCACCTTTTCCCATCTTTTCCTCTTCTTCTGCTTCTCACATTCGCCTCTTCTTCTTCTTGCTCACTGATACTGCGGAGTTCCTGCACTGCCGTTGTGATCTTCATGTGTAAGAAATAGACCGGAGAACCCATAGTTATTCACCAAAATGTAATAATGATGGCCCTATCAATCAATCATATCAAATCTTCTTCTTTCATATTTTTTTCGACACGGCCATTGAGTCATTCGTATGTGTTGAGTCCTCCCACCAAAATGGCTGACACATTCCGTTTCAAGATGGAAGTGAAAAGACAGATGATAAAAAGTGTTTTCCTACTAACATTTTGTTACCAGTGCCAAACTTTGTCTCTTACAGCAACACATCACAGAAAGCTCACCACGTGTGAAATGAAATGCTTGAGGAAGGCAGTGGGGGTTACCAGGAAAGATAGACTACGAAATGAGGACATCAGAAGCAGAGTGGGCATAACTTCATGCACCGAATACATCGAAAGGCAACAAATGCAGTGGTTTGGACATTTAATGAGAATGAAATATAACCAACCACCAATAACAGCATGCAATAAAAGAGATCGGTACTAGAGCTAAAGGGAATACCAAGAAAAGATGGACAGACAATATCAAGACCACACTACATAAACACTGATATAACTATGAACTGATATATGAACTATGAACTATTTCAAAATTAAAAATTCTAAATTGGATGTATCATTTCTACCAGAATTTAATTCCCATTTTTTATTCATAAATTCGGCTGCTTAAAATCTGTTTATATTTGGGTTTAGACCTTATTTATGATCATTTATTTATTGTTCACATCGAAACTATTGTGCTCACCGACCAAAGACTTGTTTGTGAAACGTTTCGTTTGTTTTGTTATTATTTCTGGTGATGTGTTTTACATTTGCTCATGTTAAATTTATGACTTGCATTGATTATTCTAAGATTATTATTTCACGATCAATTGCTAGAGCACGTGCGTTCTGTCAATACAAATTCACCACAAGCCAGTAAAGGTTTCAAAGTTCACCAGAGGAATAGAGAATATTTATTTGTTAAATTAGCTAAGAGATTTAGAGTTTGTAGTCCATCAGCAGTTGCATCAGCAGTTACATCGGCGTTGGAAGTTGCAAAAGTATCTAATGTTTAATTTGTGTTGCGGGAATCAGTGAGTAACGACAATTAGGATAGTAAAGTGATATATATATATATATACTCGTATATAGTAAAACAAAAATAGAATTGAAAAGCCAATTGAAAGTAATCAAATAGCTTGAACACGTAAGCATGACAATCTGTTGAACTTCATTCGAGAGGGAAAGGCAGTCAGCAAGCGGACAAGAAGAAGAGATGAATATAATTGGAAGGACATTTTCAGAGATAAACAAACAAGCATTTGTCTCAGAATGCATCATCATAATAGAAGACAAGAAATGAACAACGGTTGATCTTCAATGTGAAAATGAGAGCTGATCTGAAACTGAATGGTAGAGGCAGAAATGATAATAAATCCTTATTCATTTTCAGTTTAGGATATCTTCATTACACTCTGGACATGTTCATAGGTGTTCCGATCTCCTCCGCAGTATCTCCAGCAGCGCACGGCGACTAAATGCACAAGTTTGATGTAGACTGATGAGCCTAATCATGCGCATTTGTTCTGCTATATTTTGACCATTGAGAAACAAAGAATTAAATGGATTGGCCACTTAATAAGAATGCATCCAAACTCCACAGTATACAGAGTCTTCTAGAACAGAACATCAGTAAGGAACGCGAGAGGAAGACCACGAAAATGATGATTAGGTGGCATAGCAGAATCCTGTCAAAGAGCAAAAATATTAATCACCCTAGTCACCAGAACAGCGCAAGACAAAAAAAAAGAAAACCACGACATTGGGCAACAATCTGATAGCTGTGCGACGACAAAATAAAACGATATTTTGAGACCACTCGAATCTTTAATCCAAGCTTTTGCAATCTATAGTCTGTCCATTAATTCGTGAGCACGTTTGAAATTGATTTTCTCGAAAACTACCTGTTGGATCTCAGTGATTTTTGCATGCAGCCTTAGAATATCCATGACGCTAAAATAAAGCTAACCAGTAGTCCATAGATGCTACTGATTTTGCACATCAGCGAATTCCTTTGATCTTTTATGACAATTGCAAATACGGGGCTCAAATTTTAGATTTTACAGTAATCCCTAGAATTTGTCCATGTCAATTCTATTCATAGGTGTATCTCCATATTAACTTGATAGGTCAAGTAATTAAGTGTGTTGCCCTTTATGTGCAATCGTGAACTTGGATACAATATGCAACAGTTAGTCCTCCCCTTCGGTCACCATTAGACCCCAGGGTGTCTTAACTTCACCACAAATTGTATGATGGTAGACGCATTTGGATATGGAAATGTATACGTTGCTATTTCTCAGTCTGTAATCAAAATATGATTTGTATCATCCCGAATCTGACGATTCCATGAGGTTGATAATTGTTACTGGCTGGACAAATTGTAATCCATCTCGGTGCCAGTACTCGTCTTCCTCTCGGAGCACATGTTCAATACACTTCTTCCAGAACTGCATGTCTATCATTGAGAGGAACTCATGTGTCAGAACTTCAACATCACACATTTTAAACGTCCTGTTCTGTTCGGCAACTTGCCCTTTACTTTAGCCCAGACAAGCTCTATCGGATTGAGGTGAGCATGATATGGAGGTAGTCGCAAAGACGTGTGGCCGTATTCCGCAATGATTTTGTCAATATGAAACACCTTTGTCTTATTTGTCATCCTCACCAGGTGCAACAACTCGGGTTTCAAATATGTATCATCGAAGCTGACATTTTCCTTAGCAAGCCAAGTCCTAATTTGATCTTTTGTATTTGATGCAGTTGGTACTTTGTCTTCCGCTGATACTGCGTTGTGATAGGATGCATTATCCATTACCAAGCATGATGGTCTGTTTAGAATTGGAAGTAGATCTTTCTCCATCCAGTGCCTGAAAATATGTCCATTCATTTCTGTGTGGTAGTCCCTACCGTCGGTACTTTTGATTGGAAAATAAGTCCAGCGTCATGGACAAGACCTTCTTCACTGCTTCCTGCATGTGTTAGTATAATACGCTGGCCTTTGCTGCTTGGTATTTTTCTTTTCTGTTCACAGTCTACTGATTGCCATTCTTTAGCATTGGTGTGGTGAGCATTGACTCAGGATTCGTCCAAATATACAATATCATAGCCTTGCCTCCGCCGCTCACGGATCTGCCTCAGGTATTTACTTCGGGCAGCAATTAAATGTGGCCTTTCACAAATAATATTCCTGCCGCCTATAGTTTTCTGAAGGTGAAGCCGGCGGCTCTTACAATTTTCCATAGAGTACTTTTAGAAATGTCTATGCTGCAATCTGATTGCAGTTTTAATTTCAGTTTTCTGAGAGTAACAAGTTGATTTGTCGCAAACATTTTCAAGAGCTCCCGTCTTATGACATCTATGTCAAAGTCGTCAATTGTTCTTTTCCTTCCTTGCTTGACATTAGTGCACTTTGTGTCCTGTTTAATCCATCGGGAAAAGTATTCTCTATTCAGACCAAGCGACAGTTGCGTTCGTTTCTCAGGGTTATGAATATCACAATATAGATGAAACACGTACAAACAAAGTACTATAGTTTTACAAAATACAGAAACAGTGACAATAAACAGCAGCAACGTTTCGACCAACAAGGCCTTTATCAAGCAAACGAACAAACAGGAGTGACAAATTAAAATGAAACACAAATGGACGAAAAAATACAAACGTATCTAAGGAAAATCTGGAATAAAAACGAATAACGAAATAAATGTAACACAAAACACACATAAAAACTAGAAATAGAACGGAAAAGAAACAATGAAACATCTAGTAAATATATAACATGAATACATGCAACATATACCATATAGATTACAAAGCATGGGAAGAAAGTCTTATTCCGTCATCTCTCCATTCTTCAGTCTGATCCTGAGACACGTTCAATCTTCCAACACTATCCTTTGGTGGCGTACTGACGGGACAGAAGCCTTAAGGATATGTTGGTTCACAGTCGCCTCAAGCCTAATATCCAGAGTCATTTTGGCACCATCCAGGGTGGCCGTCGGCGCTGCAACACTTGTGCTTATGTAATACAGACCCGCACGGTGTCTTTTCCAAAAGCCACGTTCGTTGTTGAAGACAGTTTCACGTGCGAGTCCGTAATATTATCTATGCCATTATCTGCAAGCGGTGCAACAAGGCCTATATTGGGGAAACCGGCAGGAGACTCAGTGACCGATTCGCCCAACACTTGCGCGATATACGCCAATGCTCTGTGACCCTGTAGCTACCCATTTCAATGATACTGGCCATTCAGGAGCTTGCGATGTCAGGTCACAGCCATCCGATCATGTTCCTCTGATGATCGTAGTCGATTTGCTCTGGAGAATCGGTTGATTTCTTTGTATGGTACCTTGCGACCATGCGGCTCAACGTATTACATTCTTATGCTTCTTAGTACTTTCTCTTCCCATGCTTTGTAATCTATATGGGTATATGTTGCATGTATTACATTCTTATGCTTCTTAGTACTTTCTCTTCCCATGCTTTGTAATCTATATGGGTATATGTTGCATGTATTCATGTTATATATTTACTAGATGTTTCATTGTTTCTTTTCCGTTCTATTTCTAGTTTTTATGTGTGTTTTTGTGTTACATTTATTTCGTTATTCGTTTTTATTCCAGATTTTCCTTAGATACGTTTGTATTTGGTCGTCAATTTGTGTTTCATTTTTATTTGTCACTCATGTTTGTTCGTTTGCTTGATAAAGGCCTTGTTGGTCGAAACGTTGCTGCTGTTTATTGTCACTGTTTCTGTATTTTGTAAAACTATAGTACTTTGTTTGTACGTGTTTCACTATTTACCAAGTTTTACTGCAGTCTTCCCCCTATTGCAATATAGATGACCTATCTTAGATTCCCTACGAAAGTGTTGGTATAGTAAAACTGTAACCTTCTGCATTGTTATAAATGTGCACTTCAGACTCATTATGAATGTGATATCAATGTCAGTTTTGATAAGCCAACAAATATGATACAATAGCTTCATACAAATAGCGAGATACACCTATAACTATACAACGGTATCCCAATTATAACGTCATATGCTTTCCGCTTTCAAAGTCGACTGGGTTAGGTGCACGGGGATTCCCGTGAAATTGTTGTTTACTCACGATATTTCAATGTTATCATAATGTATTTTTAGAACAACGCGTCTGTGTACCGTAGATCTGTTACTATTGTGTACAATCCGATGAGGTTGATTTTAATATAACCTGAAGAAGAAATATTTCAAACTACATCAAATTTTCTTGGAAAAAAATATTTCTCTAGCGTCATGGATATTCTAAGGCTGCTTGCAAAAATCACTGAGATCCAACAGGTAGTTTTCGAGAAAATCAATTTCAAACGTTCTCACGAATTAATGGACAGACCTCTATTCTGGCCTCCGATAAACATACGGCCAACGGGTTCAGGTCAAAATTCTAGGAAATAAAACCAGAACCGTCGCGAAATCCTCGCATTCCAGTGTTGTAAAATAGACTTACTCATTTTAAAAACAACACAGCATGCTAAATGAAGGTTATATTCGCCCGAGTGGTTACCGGGACCCAAATTTGGGGTGTAAAAAATAGAGCCACTGTTACCTGCCATGCATGTCGTAAGAGGCGACTAAGGAGGTTTGGATGAAATCGGATGAACGTGTCCTCAATGTGTAGAATTCTATGCGTTTAGGGGCCTACAAACCAATGTGCAACGTATACACGTTCTTGGCAAAGATTAAACATATCACAAAAAGTGATTAAAATTGGTCGTAAAGAACGAACGCAAAGAAGAAGAAGAAGAAGAGAAGGTTATATTATGTTACAAGTTTAAGGCTAAGGAATAAAAGTAATATTAACATTTTTCACCAATAAATAACCAAGGACGCATAGAATTGAGTAAGATTGCAAAAAAAAACCTACAGTGTTCTATCAAACATATACAAAAACCAGTTCCTATCTAACAGGAATTTCCGATTTGTCGACCTTATGTTACCGGGGGCTGCGGCTGTATCCACTGACTTACTTCCGACATATGGTGGCAGAGCCGGCCAGCCTGTCTGCACTCTCATTGTCATCGACACCCATGTACCCCGGAAGGAAGATGATTGTAATTCTGTTAACTCTTGAACTTTGTAGTGATTCAGTCCATCGTCTGCGTACAGAACCAGCCTCCACCTTCCGGGTCATAATCAATGAATCAATGAATCTACAGAATGCACGCATAAGTGTAGTTTGTGACTCAAGCCAGAGTAGTGCCTTTAATCAAAGCCACTGACCTTACTTTTTTTAATCCCCGTGTCCAGTTATGATAAAACATATGATATTCTGTTACCAAAAATAGATGACCGAGTATTAAAAATTTGAGATGTTGCGCTGAGATTAGAAATCAATAAAAATCAATACGAAAGCACAATATATACAATAGGAAGATTTGAGGAAAATCTCGACAGCAAGGGCGGAATGCGGGAGGGCCATTCAGAGTCAGAACTGTTTGATTCTGAACCCGACTTTGCTAGCGCATTTTCGTCATGTTTGGTCCGGTATTTTCCGGTTTCGTTTGTCGAGCTACTGAGTTAGTGCTTGAGCAACGCTGTGAGCTATGACTGTTACATGGAATGCTTTTGCTGTGTCAACCGTTCGTTTGTTGTGTATTCAAAAAATGGCGGACAGCGGTTATGACGAACAAGCTCAATCTGCGGTATGCAGTTATATTGCGAGTGCAGAAAGCTGGATTTTGTCATGATTGATGTTTCCTTCGACAAGAATTGCAATTCAAGTGATGAAAAGTTTTGTGTTGCTACATTAGCGACGGCCATATGCATTTTATGCGGTGCAGGTTGCTTTTGTGGCGGTACGCGACTGTTTCATTCTGGAATTAGTTCACACAGAAACATTTCACAGTTGTTAGCATTTCGTGTGATTTTCATTGGCACAGGAAAGGTGCAATTATGGGGTGACCCGTTGCAGTGAAGTTGGAACCGTACTTATGAACTATGAACTATGAATAGGAAGATTTTTGAATAAAAATATTACATATAAAAAACTAACAAAACTACTGAGCCGAGAACTGCGAGAATATCTATATACGTTCAATTTTCCCGGGCAGATGTCGTTGACTACTTCTGCTGGTGGTTTCCGCGGTTTGCTGGTAACATAAACTATTAATTCTGCTTCTCATGTGAACTATCCAACTTGATCCATTGATTCCATTGACTTCTAAAGCTTTTATTGATTCGTTATTATTTCTTGCGTCCTTCTCATACAAGAGACATCTACTGGACATTTGTACTCTTCTCATACAAGAGACATCTACTGGACATTTGTACCTTTCTCATACAAGAGATATCCCCTGGTCATTTCTACCCTTCTCATACAAGAGATATCTACTGGACATTTGTACTCTTTTCATACAAGAGACATCTACTGGACATTTGTACCTTTCTCATACAAGAGACATCTACTGGACATTTGTACCTTTCTCATACAAGAGATATCCCCTGGTCATTTCTACCCTTCTCATACAAGAGATATCTACTGGACATTTGTACTCTTCTCATACAAGAGATATCCCTGGTCATCTGTGTCCGCATCCAACAATATGTATATTTGGTGCAAACATGTCTTCTCTCTCTCTCATTAACATGATATACATAACAGTAGATTCATATATACCACACGTATAAGGTGGGGAACATCGATAGACGACATTCACATATGTCGTAGCTGGTTGCTCTGGACATTACAAAGTATAACTTGCGTGCTAGACATCAACACTTACCTTAACAAACAGAGTTTGAGAGAGAAGTTGAAGTTCATCAGTAATTGTCCCAGCCTCCATCCTCATATTACAAGCAAGTGTCATAATGAAAATATTTGTCATAATGGAAATATTTGTCAAAATGAAAATATTTGTCAAAATGAAAATATTTGTCAAAATGGAAATATTTGTCATAATGGAAATATTTGTCATAATGGAAATATTTGTCATAATGAAAATATTTGTCATAATGAAAATATTTGTCATAATGGAAATATTTGTCATTATGGAAATATTTGTCAAAATGGAAATATTTGTCATAATGGAAATATTTGTCATAATGGAAATATTTGTCATAATGGAAATATTTGTCATTATGGAAATATTTGTCATAATGGAAATATTTGTCATAATGAAAATATTTGTCAAAATGAAAATATTTGTCAAAATGGAAATATTTGTCAAAATGGAAATATTTGTCATAATGGAAATATTTGTCAAAATGGAAATATCGGTCATAATAGAACTATATGTCATAATGGAACTAGTTGTCATAATATAAATATTTGTCATAATGGAAATAAAATTAAGAACGAAAATCCAGTCCTTCGAAACTAAATGCTACAGAAAGATCCTACGAATACCATGGAAAGAACACTGATGTCCGGAAATAACTAAACGTTAAAGAGAATTGGCTGATAAACAACATCATATACAGAAAAATTACATACTTTGGTCACATCAAACGTCACGATGGCCTCGAAAGAACAATACTAGAGGGCAGGGTCCCAGGACGCAGAGGCAGACCAAGAAGAAGATGGCTACAAGATATTAAAGAAACCATGAACATGACCATCGACGAAGTGGGTGAACTGGCAAGAGACAGAGTGAATTTCAGATGTACTGCAAAGAGAGCAACGTCCTATAAAGGATACGCACCTTGATGATGAATGGAAATATTTGTCATAATGGAAATATTTGTCATAATGGAACTAGTTGTCATAATGAAAATAGTTTCAGTAGTTACAGTAGAACTCTAGATCTGGTAAAGTGGGGATAGTCTGTTTGTAAAAGTGTATAGTCACTTTTCTGTACAAATATGTGTCCTGTTGGATAATATGCTTACACTTTAGCCAAAATTCAGATGTGCATGTCCAATATTCAGTACAACATCATGTAGGGACCTTCTGTATGTGATTCGGCACAACATCCTGTAGAGACTTTCTGTATGTGATTCGGCACAACATCCTGTAGGGACTTTCTGTATGTGATTCGGCACAACATCCTGTAGGGACCTTCTGTATGTGATTCGGCACAACATCCTGTAGGGACTTTCTGTATGTGATTCGGCACAACATCCTGTAGGGACTTTCTGTACGTGATTCGGCACAACATCCTGTAGGGACTTTCTGTACGTGATTCGGCACAACATCCTGTAGGGACTTTCTGTATGTGATTCGGCACAACATCCTGTAGGGACTTTATGTATGTGATTCGGCACAACATCCTGTAGGGACTTTATGTATGTGATTCGGCACAACATCCTGTAGGGACTTTCTGTACGTGATTCGGCACAACATCCTGTAGGGACTTTCTGTATGTGATTCGGCACAACATCCTGTAGGGACCTTCTGTATGTGATTCGGCACAACATCCTGTAGGGACTTTCTGTATGTGATTCGGCACAACATCCTGTAGGGACTTTCTGTACGTGATTCGGCACAACATCCTGTAGGGACTTTCTGTATGTGATTCGGCACAACATCCTGTAGGGACTTTCTGTATGTGATTCGGCACAACATACGCACATTCTCGACACAAACAACACGGATCACACACGCAAACAAATAAACAAACAAACAACCAGTTTTAGTTTGATGTAGTAAACATGGTTGGTATAGATTACAAAGAAGACATCAATTTCTGAAGATAAGCCATCTGGCAAGAAATAAGAACGATAATTGCAAAACACGGAGTACTTTTACACGGAGTAACGAAGCAGTATTTTTAGAGTAGTTATTATTCGAAATAATATATTGACGGCCATACAGAACCTCTTCAGAATTAGGCGGTCAACTAATCTGTCTCACACGTGGTCCTGGGGCTTAAGTCCAGGCTAAGCCGATCTAATAGTGACAGGCCACGTTCTAGAGACCAGATTGGGAAAGGGTTCTTATACTTCGCTGAGAATCGGCACAGACACTTCTGTCCAATTATACGGTGTATATGTCTGATGAAGTATTTTTGCATTCAGAAGGTCCTAATCGATTCCACTAATGCGTGATATCGTGTTTTGATTGATCGAATACTGTTATTTCAAAGACAGAATGATACAGAGCAAGATCTCGTACTACGTGAGCCTTTCTGTGAAGTATGAATTAAGAGAACCTGAGCGCTAACGATACTGCGTTATCAGTTAATGAAATCTTGAAATTGTTGTAAGAATTTAGTGAGAGACGAAGTCGCCGTTTGGACGGACATGAATTCGATTTCTGTTACCACTTACTAAAGATGAGATTCTCTGTAGGGAAGTGAACTCGCTTACTAGGTTAGGGTGCGGTTCAATTCCAGATTGTGAGCGTGGAATATTTTTCCTATTGTAACGGCTCTCAGGTCGACCCAGCCTAAATTGGGTAAGAGGAAAAACACTGAGAAATGCAGGTGGCCCGGGCAGCGTGATATTGACCATATCACTCATCGTGGTGTGCGGACGGTGAATGAAAAATAATGGCCTAACACTGTATTACCCTATATACATCGAGGTATGAAAAATAGTTCGTTTACTTTGACTTTCTGACATAAAAATGTATATGTCTTCCTATTTCTTTGCGTCCTTATTGTTTTTTCTTTTTTCTGTGGCTGCTTCGTTATTATATATTTAGAGAGGGATTGGCAATTCAGCCATGTGGACAGGCACATCAGACTGCAGAGCACATACTTCAAGACTGCACCGAATATGATATACTGAGGCAAACTCACTGGCCTAATGAAACAACACTAGACAGAAAACTACACGGACTTCTGTGTGAGCTACAAGAGACAGTGAAGTTTATACAAGAGACAACATTGAATATATAGACAATATTTCAAGCGAATGAAAAGAAGGATTGAAGGATAAAAGAGACAACTTTGAATATATAGACAATATTTCAAGCGAACGAAATGAAGGAAGGAAGGATTGAGATAGAAAAATATTTTTTATCTCCTTACATTCTTGAAATTCTGCTCGCAATTTGTCACCTTCTTCTTCCCCTTAGCCCCTAGGGCAACATAAAAGGTCTCCAAATACCTCCTATCCAAGGCCATCTTTTCCAGATCTCTCTCATCATTTTCTTCCCTTTCCCGTCTCCAAGTGTCCAGGTGTTCCTGGGTCCTCCTATATCTCTTTTTCCCTGGAGGTTCTATCAGAAAAGCCTGACTCGTAATGCTGTCAAGGGTTTCTCAGTGTGTTGCACCTCAGTGTGTTGCGCCTCAGTGTGTCCTATCCATCGCCACCTTCTGCCTCTTAACTCTTGTTCCATCTGCCGTTGTCCCGCTCTATCCCACAGCTCCCTGTTCTAGTCCTGTCATATCATCACATATGGAGTATCCTGCGCAGGCATCTATTGATGAATGTCTGCAACATTTTGGTGTTCCCTTTAGTTGTTCTCCATGTCTCCGCTCCATTTAGAAGGACAGCCTTGACATTTGAGTTAAATATCATTATCTTAGTTTTATTCCTGATCATTCTTGAATTTCCCTATGTTCTTAGAATGGCAAATGCTGTTTTTGACTTTTGTCTTCTAACTCTAACATCGTCATCTGAACCACCTTGAATGTTGATAACACTTCCCAGATATGTAAATGTATCCACCTCTTTTAATGATGCTCCTCTCAGTGGGATTGGGTCTCTTTAATTAGCATTTAATCTCATGATTTTTGTTTTTTCCTCATGAATAGTCAGGCCCAGTTGTTGTGAAATTGTTTCGAGTTTACTTGTTTTCTCTTGCATCTGTTGATGGCTGTGAGAGAGGAGTGCTGATCGTCAGCAAAATCTAAATCTTCCAATTGACTCGTCATGGTCCGCTGTATTCCATTTCTCCCCCTGGCTGTTGTTGATCGTATTATCCAGTCAGTAGCCAGCAGGAAAAAGAAGAGTGATAGAAGACAGCTCTGTCGCACACTTGTCTTTATTTCAAAGACTTCTGTCAGTTTTCCTTCATGCAGTACTCTACACATTGTCTCCTCATACATTTTCTTTAGAAGGCTGGTTAGCTTCTAGGGGAAGCCACAATGCCGTAGCAGTTTCCCGAGTTTTTCCTTGACTAGACTATCAAATGCCTTTTCATAATTGACAAAGTAGATATAGAGGAATGAGTACCACTCGATGCTCTGCTCCACTACCCTAGGATCTGTAGAGTTGGTATTTGATCCGTGCAGGATCTGTTTTGTCTACATTCAATTTGTCATATACAACATTTAGTGTTTAAATATGTTGCAAAATGAAATCACAGGACAAATTCAAGATTTTGAGTACCTGGAAAGTACAATATTTTATCAAACTTTACAATGGATAGACAATGTTGGAGATGTATTTCAACGACTCTTTAATGGGGAAGATGACACTTGATCTGATCTAATCATGACAATGGATGGACAATGTTGCAGGTGTATTACAACCACTCTGTAATGAGGAGATGACACGTGATCTGATATAACTACAATCGTCTAGTTATTTTCTGTTGTATAGTTATTATTATATTTGATATACGCGCACAAACTGATATATTATTATATTTGATATACGCGCACAAACTAGTGTATTATTATCGTTGATTAGTGATTGATTTTACCATCTTGGTGGTTTATTAATGTCTGACTGTGCGTGTAACATGTTGTAGCCGCTCTCCTGATGAGTGCTGGCGCTATTATCTGGCTGTCTTGTGTTTCCATCCGTTAACGTTTTTGACAATTTCATATTTAATTGTTTTTTTTAGTTGTTGTGTGTTTCATTTGATCAACTGAGGAGAGAGAGAGAGAGAGAGAGAGAGAGAGAGAGAAAGAAGAGAAACAGAAATGGAGAAAGAGAAAATAGACACACAGAGAGAGAAACAGAGAGGAAGAGAAAGAAACAGAGAGACCGAGAGAGAGAGAGAGGGAAACAAAGACAGACAGAGAGAGAGAGAAAAGAAACAGAGAGAGAGATAACATAGACAAGAAAGAGAATGAGACATTGCAAAGAAACGAATATAGAAAAGAAACGAGTAAAGCGAAATTGACAAGAGAGACGACAACGAGAGAGAGAAAGAGAGAAAGAGATAATAGACTGACACGAGAGAGAAAGAGAGAAAGAGATAATAGACTGACACGAGAGAGAAAGAGAGAAAGAGATAATAGACTGACACGAGAGAGAAAGAGAGAAAGAGATAATAGACTGACACGAGAGAGAAAGAGAGAAAGAGATAATAGACTGACACGAGAGAGAAAGAGAGAAAGAGATAATAGACTGACACGAGGAGAAAGAGAGAAAGAGATAATAGACTGACACGAGAAGAGAGAGAAAGAGATAATAGACTGACACGAGAGAGAAAGAGAGAAAGAACATTAAAAAAACTAGAGACGGCTCTAGGAAAAGACTTTAGAGAAAATGTGTTATCTGCCAGCACTGCATAGACACTTAATCTCTGTAGTAACTAGTTTTTTTCTATCGTTTGATGTCAACGTCCATGTCTGGCACTGATAGTATAATGTCGGAAGATAGATAGTGTTGTACCATGTTCTTCTAGTGCTCATGGTGACATACTTGTATTTTAAAATTGCTCCTATTTGTCCTATGATGTGATTTACTTTATTGCATCTATATTGGATTTTGTATCGATAATGGAGAATGTATTAAATGCTAATTCCATGCATACAGTACATCGAGAAGCAAAGAATCAAGTGGTCGACCATCTAATGAGAATGGAACCACATTTACTACCATCACGTGCCTACAATAATCGATACTCAGGGCGCAGAGCACGAGGCAGGCCAAGAACACGATGGATACATAACATCTCAGAGTCCTGCGAAAGCATGGACTGACAACGTCAAGCGCAACACACCTGGCACAAGATAGAAAACTAACTCTCCCACGGCGCTTCACGGCAAATGTGGTTAGGATAAGATAAGAAGAAAAGATTGGATTTTGTTAGTTATTCTTTCATTAGCTGAACACATAAAGTATTTCTTTCTTTCTCGAATCCTGTATGCCTCACAGAGTCAGGCCATGAAGAGATTTCTAAAACGGGTTCTAATATGAGCTTTGTAAATAGTCTCTTTCGTCGTCTCTGTTATCTCTGTGGTCCATCTTTTGCGTTGCCGGTCTTTTGCTTTGTACCCATTGTATCGGAGCAGCATTGCTCTTTGAGGTGCACTGTCTGATGGTAATCTGCTTACGTGGCCGAACCATTTAATTTGCTGTTTCTTGATGAAGTCTAGTACTGATGTTGTACCCACTTTTTTCCTGATGTCTTCATTTCTCAAACGGTCTCTTCTTGTTACACCAAGCATTCTGCGTAAACACTTCATCTCTGTTGTGACTAGTTTTCTTCTATTGTTTGTTGTCAGCGTCCAGGTTTGGCACTGGTAACATAATGTGGGGAGAAAGATTGTGTTGAACATTGCTCTTTTTGTGTTCATGGTGGCGTGTTTGCGTGTTAAAATTGGCGCCATTTACTGTTTGTTGATGATATTGGTAGTGTTTTCCTCTCCAGCGAATGTCATTACTTCGGTTTTGTCACAGCTTATGTTCATGTTGTAGTCATCAGATTTTAACTGGAGTCTGTTAATGTACTGTTGTTAGCTGTTCTTATGTTGAAGATATCATTGTTCGAGAATTGAAAATGGATAGATGGAAATCCATCGGCTTCTCTTCGGTCACTTTTTGAATGAAGACACTAAAATTGATATTGAATCTACCCAGCGATTTCAGAAACTTGGCTTGGAAATACACGCAGTTCAAGCAGAACTGGATGTGTGATGGGTAGAATGAGGAGTATGTTTAACTATCGAGTCACGGGACCCATGAGTGTGTATGTCCGTCGACACTTACTGGGATATGTTGAGCACCTATAGGTATGCCCGGAAGACTTTGTTGTCAGTTAAGTAACCAACCAATAACCATGTTTTAGTATACAAGAGCAATGCTAAATGTATGCAATAATTAGTCTCGATTTTTTTATATTTAATCACGTTTTCTAATGCAATACATAACGATATTTTTGTTTGACATATTTACAGATACTTCTGAGATTGAACAGCGTTGACTGAAAGTTCAAATGAATCATATTTACAGATACTTCTCTAGACATTGAAAGCGTTGATCTGAAAGTTCAAGGAATCATATTTACAGATACTTCTTGAGACATTGAACAAAGCGTTGACCTGAAAGTTCAAGTGAATCATATTTACAGATACTTCTCTGGGACATTGAAAAAAGCGTTGATCTGAAAGTTCAAGTGAATCATTCTGCAGAACTGAAACAGAGAAAGGCATGGATTTCGGAATCTTGCAAGCTCTGAAAACGGTCAAGAACAATCCTTATATCCAGTATGTAGGATTAGGTCTGGCAGCGTTGGTCACTCAGAAGGAACAGCATGATCCGGCTACAGGTGTTCCTTTAAGAAAAACGAAACTTCAGATGGTGCGGATTAGTGCCGCTGTTTGTGGAATCGAACTATGCTACGCCGCGGAGACGGCTTTTGTGAGTCCTATTCTACTGAAATTAGGTGTACCATCCTCTCTCATGACTTTGACTTGGTGTCTCAGCCCGATGTTAGGATTCTTTCTCGTTCCAGTGATGGGATCTCTGAGTGACAGGTGTCAACTGAAGTTTGGTCGACGACGGCCTTTCATTATTATAATGTCTATAGGTATTATCCTAGGTCTTGGACTTGTTCCTAATGGAGAGAGTTTGGGTCTGTTACTAGGGGACCATGGAAACGAGACAGTAAACATCCTAGCTGGCGGCCATGTTGATGCACCAACAGATTTGAATCAAACAGAAACGAACACTGATTGGAAAACGAATATCTTCTTCCCTGCCACAACCGAGCACTTTCGAGGAATACTGTTCACTATTCTGGGTGTAGCTATGCTTGATTTTAATTGCGACGCGTGTCAGTCACCATGCAGGGCGTATCTTCTAGACATAAGTGTACCGGATGATCATTCTACTGGTCTTACAACATTTACTGTCATGGCAGGGGCTGGTGGTTCTATTGGTTACATAATGGGCAGTATAGATTGGAACGCAACTCACTTTGGTGAAGCTTTGGGTGGACATATCAGAGTTGTATTCTCTGTTGTTCTTATCGCTTTCATTGTGTGCATCGCATCTACACTGACATCATTTAAAGAGATTCCTTTGTCTAGAATGAGCATAACAAACCAGGATTTGCAGGTCAGCAAAACTAAAGTAGGCAACTCTAAATACCAAAAGTTTATGAATGAAGACTCGCCAACCAATGAAAATGGATCAAGCCAAGACAAGATATTAGAGAAGGATACTAAGACTATATCATACGGTGCACTTGCTGGTCCAGCAGATCTCTTGCCTTACACTGCAAGAGCTACAGAGTTGCATCTACAGAGTAAATTAGCTACACAAACTGAAAGATTGTCAGATAAACAAGTACTGCCAGTTAGGAGTGCTTCCGAAGGCATCGCTGGTAAAACATCAAATGATCATTTTGATAGTCATTCTCATTTATCTTCGCCTGTAAATGATGGACTAATATTACAAAATGGTAATCCAGTAAACAGATTTCAAGCCCATCTTGGAAAAAATGCGATGTTAAAGAATATAGGGGATGCCTCGCAAACTTCAGAAAATCCAGATCATTTTAATGAAGACAATTCTCGATTTAAAGTGCAAAATAACCGAGATTTTCCTGGAATTCTTCAAAATGAAATTTCGAAGTCAAATATAAACGAAACAATGCAGTGTTGTGATACAATCTCATGCAATAATGAAGAGACATGTGATGAGATCAGCCCATACACCAAATATAACTGTAATATCCAGTCAAACTCCATGCAAGATGGAATGAGTCCTGGGAGACAGGTTCAGGTGTCAACTGATGTCACATTAAGGACTTACTTAAAGTCAATCGTAAGAATGCCAAGGTCCATGTGGATCCTGTGTCTGTGTAACCTCCTGTGCTGGATGTCGCTAGTATGCTATTCCCTCTACTTCACCGACTTTGTGGGTAGGTATTATATAAGTGGGCGGTATCACCTAGCATCATTTTATGGGTAAGTATTACGTTATTGGTTATTGGTTACTAAACTGACGTCATTGCACTCCGGGCAAACCCATAGGTGCTCAGTCTCCGCCAACATATATCGAAGAGTATGCATACTGATGGTTCCTGTGGCTTGCTGATTAAACACACCTCTCAAACTGCCTCTCAGGCATCTAGTTCGACTTAGTTAGTCTTTCCTCTTGGGCCTGTGGGCGGCGCATAGGGCAGAGGTCATAGCTCTCCATGTCTCGCGGTTCGTTACTATCTGTTTTAGGTCTTTAATGTTTACTAGGCCCATCGTTGAGCCTTCTCTGGTGATGGTTCTACGCAGAGTCCTCTTGGTCTTCCTCGTTTTCTTTTTCCCTCTGTTGTCCATATGAGGGATTGGTAAAGGAGTCTTCTCTCATCCATTCTAAGTGTGTGGCCGATGTAGTTCCAGCGGCGCTTCTTATAAAATTTGATACATTTTCTTGCTTGGTCTCTTGTCTTATTTGTGTATTGGGTCTGAAATCTGACCATTTGAGGTTCAGTATTCTTCTAAGACATTTATTCTCAAGGTTATCTAATTTTCTTTCTAGAGCTTTGTTGCTTTCCAACTCTCGCATCCATAAGTTAATACTGGAATCACACAAGAGTTAAAGATCTTTAATTTTAAGTGCTTGCTGAGTGAATTGGACTTCCATATATTTGACAATTTGTTAAAAGCACTTGATGCCAATGCGATTCTGTGTGGAATTTCTGGCGCTGTATCCCCCGTAGATGTCAAGTTCGACTTGAACAACGGGTAAACCCAAACTACCTAAATCGCTTGATCGATTCAACATCGATTTTAGTGTTGTCATCCAACAGACCGAAGAATATCCCCCTTATCCATCTTCAACTCCCCAACAACGGTTGCTGTTGATGCAAGTCTGTCCGCTTTCTCATTACCGTGAACACCCGCATGCCCTGGACAGTATATCCACGTAAGCCGCTGAAGGTTAGAAACTTCTATAGACGACATCCACTCATACCGAAACCAGCCCTTCTGGATCTTGTGAAGCATCGACTGAGCGTCAGATACAACAACTGCCCCAGTAAATAAAGTTCCAGAGATCCAATTGAGGGCAGCAGTAACGGCCTCAACCTCCATCCTCATACTAGAAGTAGTTGTCCTGTATGCCCACTTCGCTCTGCAACAATCCTACCATGCGCATTAGCCAAGAAACCCCAGCCGGACTTTTCACCACGTTGAACTGACCCATCGGTATATAACAATATCATCATCCCTTGCATTATCTTCTATCAGCTGCTTAACTGCTAGATCAGCCTTCATGTTGCCCCAATCTCTACATTCTCTTCCAAGAGTAATGATAACGTTGAGATAGTTGGTCACACTACTATCTGTTGGGATCCATTCTTCCCCTTTTGGTAGGGTCGCAACCGTAGTCACCTGGCCAATTGTTCTCTCAGCCTGGGCCATCCACGACATGCCACGTTTGATTCTTGTGCCCTTAACATCATTAGTGTTCTTGTATAGTGGATGTCTCTTATCCGCAGTAACCCGCATATATGCCTTGGTTTGGACGATTGCATGACGGGAGCGTAGTGACAGAAGACCAAGCATATATCTCATCTTCACAATGGGGTATCTCTAGTGCAGCCCAGAACAATACGCATACCTTCATTCTGAACCCGTTCGAGTCGTTCACATTGTGATCTTGATATCGTAAGAATTCCGAGTCCGTAATCTACCACTGACATAACTAGTCGATCGAACAAAAGGGCAAGTAGTCTCTGCTCAAGGTGTGCGCCACCATAACTTTGAGAGCCGCAAGACCACGCTTGCACTGTTGTATCGTCTGTTCAATATGGTGTTTGAAAGATAGACTACGATCAAAGGTTATTCCAAGATAGCGCAGCCTGTCTCTGCGCTCAATCGTATGTTAATCAAAGATTACACAGGGTAGGTCAACCTTGACGATGTGATTATTCAACGAGCACCACAACATACACGCTTTTCAGGATTGACCTGAGAGCGAGACTCTCTACACCAACCCGAGATGGTATGCAATGTTTTCTGAATGTCGTCAACCATCTCTCGTCTATCTGACCCAGTCCTATATATTAAGATATCATCTGCAAATGTCAATGTCCGACCCAATCCGGTTAGCTGAATTTTAGCTACATTTGCTGTGTAAATATTAAACAACACGGGTGATAGAGGAGAACCCTGGGGTAATCCAGAGCATATACGTGCAGGATCCGATGTTCATGTTCCTAAACGTAGTGCAACGGTTCTCTCCATTAAAGAAGCAGCTATCCAGTTCACCAGCCAAGGATTAACTTCACATTTAATCAAACAGCGCACCATTATTGAAAAATTCACCTTGTTATAAGCATCATCCAAATCGATGGTCACAGCAACAGTCTCTTGCTTGGATTGGAAGCCTTCATATACATCATATGCAAACGTACCAGCATTGTCCCATGTTCCTTTCATTGACCGGTAGCTACCCAAAGTGTCAGGGAGGATGTGGTCATTCTCTAAGTGACACATTTCCTTTCTGGCCACTATTTTCTCTAGTAATTTGTCATATACATTTTGCAAGGTGAGTATGCGGTAGCTGCTGAGCAGTTTATGATCCTTCCCATGTTTGTGAAGCGGTCGTAAATAACTATGAAGCCAATCCTCGGGTACCACAGCATTCTGTACACTTTTGTTAAAATCTACCACAACTGCATTAATAACAGTCTCGTCCAGGTGTTTGACGTGATGATATATCATCACAGGTATTATATTAGTGGGTGGTATCATCTAGCATTTCGTCAAAATGTTTTTTTTTTAAAAATCAATTTGCTGAATTTAATTTTGTTGTTCTGAAAATAGAATAATTCTTCTTTCATATAGAGCAGTGGCGGCTCGTGACCATTTTTCAGACATCGATAAGTATACTTCTAAATTAGGTCAGTGGACAACTGGAGTCTACATACATCTTCATAGTTCAATGAGTTTGACTATCGAAACTCGTCTGAAGAATCTTCAGGCTCTATCTGATGGACTTGTTAAATATCTATATTTCAGATACTCTGTAAGCTCTCTATCAGGTCACGTGGTATTATGATAATCTCTGTCTGTAAGTCTCTCTATCAGTTGCGTGAGTTTTATGATGATCTCTGTCTGTAAGTCTATCAGATCGCGTGTGTATTATGATGATCTCTATCAGATCGCGTGTGTATTATGATGATCTGTCTGTCTCTTGACGATCTGGATGTATGTGCTACGTATATATTATATATATTCATCGCGTCCCGTTATTTCTCCATACCGCTCTGCCCTGGTTAACTCACTCAATCTCTGATGGAACTGAGTCCGATATTTCTTGCCTCGTTCACCAATGTTCGTTTTAAGGTTTCCCTATAGTGCTCTCTCTCTATCTCTCTGTCTCTCTCTCTTGAACTCTTTGTCTTCCACTTCAATGCCTGCTTTGGTATTCTTTGGTCATTTCTGCTCAAGGTATACCCAACATATCTCCATCTTCTCCCTCTTATAACAGTTGTTACTAATGGTTGACAAAACATTTTTCTGATTTCATCACTTCTCCCATTTTATGCTCATTATTTTTCGAAGATGTCTGTTTTAAAATGCATTCAACTTGCTTTCTATAACTTTAGTCATTTTCCAACTCTCGCTGGCATATGTTAGGATTGATACATTGGAATTGAAAATTCGTAATTTCGTTTTAAAACTATATCATTTGCAGTTTCAAATTTTATTTAGACTTTTTAATTTGCACGAATATATTGTCTCACCAGAATTTCTCCTCCAGTCCTACCTTCCCCCTTCCACCATTCCACCTATCAATGTGGATAGAACACATTTCTACGATAGATATCTACAATCGAACTATTTCTCATTAGATTATTTTTATTTTGGATCCTGAAGCACTTGAGCTTTTCAGCTCTTCGGCTCGGTGCCATGGACATCGTAACCCTTCGGTTCGGTGCCACGAATACCGTAAATCTGGAGAACCTATGGCTTTTATGCCAGCCCGAAGGATTGAACCGCACTCACAGGGAGCTTGTTACCCGTCGTCCAACGTGCTACGAACACGCTGGGCAGGTGGGCTCTCATTAGATTCAACTGCTATCTTACCAATAACGCATGCTTAAAAATGACATTTTATCTATGACATCCTACAAGATCTATTCAACCGTTGACCTATGCACTTTTCTAAAGAGTGACAAGATCATTTTGTTTGTTCTATATTAACCTGACATTTCTTATTTTCTTTCAAACTTGATTGACTATCTATATAAGGAAAACTTGGTTGACTAAACCTAACATGCACCTAACATAACTCACCCCCCTCTCTCTCTCTCTCTCTCTCTCTCTCTCGTTTCAACCACTTCTTACCTTCATGACGTAGTGCGAAAAAAAGAAGGAATAGAAAAAAGATGTGTTTTAAGAAACAAGTCTAAAGAAAATTGCTATGCTTGAGCTTCTCAAGATAGACACAAACGATGTTTCAAAAAAAGCATTACAACCTTTGTTCACGAGGATATGAAAGAAAGAAGCATTGTCCACCGATTGTCCACAAGGACTAATAGTTAAGATACCTCAAGAATATAATCTAACAGATTGCAACAATTGTAGAGGAATAATTCGGCACTCGACTTCTCAGGCAAGGTATTCTGCACAATTTTTGTAATACAATTACAGGAAACCACTGAGAACAGTCTGTGCATGTAACGGAAGTAATTTAGAAAAATGAGAGGTGTAACAATGTGGGCGCTGTTGACTTGTAGAACTCGTCTGCTATAGAAGGTCCAAAAAATAAAATATTTACAACCACTTTTATTTAAAAGTAACAGTAGGACAGATTTAGACAGCAAATGCCATCAGTAAATGAAATTATATATGAAATATTTAAACGTATTTCACCGAAAGCAATGTCCAACCAACCAAGTTTTCCTTATATAGATAGCCAACCAAGTTTTCCTTATATAGATAGCCAACCAAGTTTTCCTTATATAGATAGTCAACCAAGTTTTCCTTATATAGATAGCCAAACAAGTTTTCCTAAGTATTATCACATAATCCTAAGCTGAAGGATTGACTTCATTCTACTGAGTTTTTACTGCATATATACATACAGGGTGTTCAACTTAAAAGCAGCCTATGAATGGAGCTAATCTGATATATATGTATGGAAATGAGAAGATTCAGTTATGACGTAGTATAGCTCAAGGTTGTGTGATGGTGTGTAATTGTATAGCGGGAAGGGGCGATGAACAAATGTGACGTAGGACGAGCTAGTCAGAACCGGTTTAAATAGTAAATAAACACAACGCGTTAGGTTTTCTGGCAACTTTCGATTTGTCAATGGGGCTGCAATTATCTTGAACACCCTGTAGATAGATAGATCGTAAATCTGACACGCAACAATCTTAGGTATCTCTGGGAAAAATGTACTTGTGAACAGAACGATTGAATTCGAACCTAGAACCTTCAGAACGCAAAGTAAACGTCTAAACCCCTTGGCTTCAGAGAGCTTTCCTTGTATATTCGATACAAGATCCTATATGTTTCCTGACCTCATAATTTCCTAGTATGTCTTTATTGCTAACATTTAATACTTTTCTCAAATAACTTATCTGTACACTCGAGTTTGATTGTTCCGGAACTTTCTTAGGAAGCATATTTGATACAGTTGCGCAAGATCGCCAAATATGGCGCTGTTATAACACAAGAGGAACTCGCATAGCTGAGAAACGTCGTACTGTTGAGACGCAGAGAAAGCGAGCTGTACCAAAAGACAAAACACACAACACCCACATGTCTAACCTCGATCATGTATGTCCCACAAGTTGTAGGGAATTGTATTCCAGGATTGGACTTATGTGCGCATACAACAGAGAGGTGCAGTAACACACGTTTGAGACTGTTGTCATTATTGCTTGCGATGGACGGCTATTACTATTATATCTTTCTTCTTCTTCCACCATTGACTTCTTTATAGAAGTGTTGGGGGTGAAACGTAGTGATCTTGTGTGTGCGTGTTCTTCTCTTCCACCATTGACTTCTTTATAGAAGTGTTGGGGTGAAACGTAGTGATCTTGTGTGTGTTTGTTCTTCTCTTCTACCATTGACTTCTTTATAGAAGTGTTGGGGGTGAAACGTAGTGATCTTGTGTGTGCTTGTTCTTCTCTTCCACCATTAACTTCTTTATAGAAGTGTTGGGGGTGAAACGTAGTGATCTTGTGTGTGCTTTTTTAAGGCACTTTGTAAGCTGATATTCATGTTCGTAAGGCTGTTCTTGATGCCGTCGCTCCATCTTTGCGTGGTCTTCCTCTTGCCTTGTACTCATTATACTTTTTCTGTGTGGCTCTCTGTGGTAGGCGATACCAAGGCATTCTGGTCAGGTGTCCAAACCATTTAATCTGTTGTTCATTTATGAATTGCATAACTGATTTCACATCCAGTCTCCTTCTGATTTCTTCATTTCTAATTTTGTCTCTTATTGTCACACCTGCAGCTCTACTAAGACACATCATCTCTGTCGTTATGTCTCTATTATATACATCGCAGAAAATTTGTCCATTACTGCTTGGTTCTAAAACTGATATTACCAAGTTCAGTAAAGGTGATAGTCAACATTTTTGCATTGGAACATCTTGTTTGAATTTCTCTACCAATTATGTTACTATCTGTAGCTATACTTTTTCTAAACTTAAATTGTACTGCCATGTCTTTCATTATGGAAAACTATACTTCTATTGTATATGAATTTCTTATCCTAGTTTAGTTTGTTGTTGTTGTTTACATGAATGTTTTATAGGTCTGGTGTTAGTGATACTGATCAATAATTAATTCTCTGTTCTTCTCTAACTATCTTTTGTCAATTCTTGTGGTGACTTCAGTGTTCAGGGTAGTGTTGTCCAACGTTTGTATATATCGGGGAGCATCTGACTAATGGTTGGGGAGACGCTGGAGCCATGTGACGATTACAATACTACTACTACTACTACTACTACTACTACTACTACTACTACTACTACTACTACTACTACTACTACTAATAATAATAATAATAATAATAATAGTAATATTAATATAGTTGAGATGCCAACGTTTTCTCGAGTGAAAAAGCAAATGGTAGTGTTATGGGGCAGTAGAATGGTTACAAAATAAAATAAGATAGCAAAAGCGCGAAGATTGGGTTCATTGGAGTGCTATGAAAAAAAGCTGGAAAATGGTTTATTTTCTTATAATTTGATTAAATCTAAAGACGGCAGGGTCAAATAGGATGCCATGAAAGTTTGACATGGGCACCGCGTTAGACAGCATTGGTTAAGGTTATGCCAAAAGTTCTGACAAGTACCCTCGAGTACGGCTCGTATATGATGTTTCCTTCAACATCTGATATTTTTGAGGTCTGTCGTTTGCGAGGGAAACCTTTGACTTTGAAATCGTTTTATCTTAATAGTAATGCTCGTTCATGTTGCAAGTGTCCAACTTTGATACTGATAGCACAAACTTGGAACAAAAATCATGTTGCAAGTGTCCAACTTTGACACTGATAGCACAAACTTGGAACAAAGATCATGTTGCAAGTGTCCAACTTTGACACTGATAGCACAAACTTGAAACAAAGATCATGTTGCAAGTGTCCAACTTTGACACTGATAGCACAAACTTGGAACAAAGATCATGTTGCAAGTGTCCAACTTTGACACTGATAGCACAAACTTGGAACAAAGATCATGTTGCAAGTGTCCAACTTTGATACTGATAGCACAAACTTGGAACAAAGATCATGTTGCAAGTGTCCAACTTTGATACTGATAGCACAAACTTGGAACAAAAGATCATGTTGTAAGTGTCCAACTTTGATACTGATAGCACAAACTTGGAACAAAGATCATGTTGCAAGTGTCCAACTTTGATACTGATAGCACAAACTTGGAACAAAGATTATGTTGCAAGTGTCCAACTTTGATACTGATAGCACAAACTTGGAACAAAGATCATGTTGCAAGTGTCCAACTTTGATACTGATAGCACAAACTTGGAACAAAGATCATGTTGCAAGTGTCCAACTTTGACACTGATAGCACAAACTTGGAACAAAGATCATGTTGCAAGTGTCCAACTTTGACACTGATAGCACAAACTTGGAACAAAGATCATGTTGCAAGTGTCCAACTTTGACACTGATAGCACAAACTTGAAACAAAGATCATGTTGCAAGTGTCCAACTTTGACACTGATAGCACAAACTTGGAACAAAGATCATGTTGCAAGTGTCCAACTTTGACACTGATAAGCACAAACTTGGAACAAAGATCATGTTGCAAGTGTCCAACTTTGACACTGATAGCACAAACTTGAAACAAAGATCATGTTGCAAGTGTCCAACTTTGATACTGATAGCACAAACTTGGAACAAAGATTATGTTGCAAGTGTCCAACTTTGATACTGATAGCACAAACTTGGAACAAAGATTATGTTGCAAGTGTCCAACTTTGACACTGATAAGCACAAACTTGGAACAAAGATCATGTTGCAAGTGTCCAACTTTGATACTGATACCACAAACTTGGAACAAAGATTATGTTGCAAGTGTCCAACTTTGACACTGATAAGCACAAACTTGGAACAAAGATTATGTTGCAAGTGTCCAACTTTGATACTGATAGCACAAACTTGGAACAAAGATTATGTTGCAAGTGTCCAACTTTGATACTGATAGCACAAACTTGGAACAAAGATCATGTTGCAAGTGTCCAACTTTGATACTGATAGCACAAACTTGGAACAAAGATCATGTTGCAAGTGTCCAACTTTGATACTGATAGCACAAACTTGGAACAAAGATCATGTTGCAAGTGTCCAACTTTGACACTGATAGCACAAACTTGGAACAAAGATCATGTTGCAAGTGTCCAACTTTGACACTGATAGCACAAACTTGGAACAAAGATCATGTTGCAAGTGTCCAACTTTGACACTGATAGCACAAACTTGGAACAAAGATCATGTTGCAAGTGTCCAACTTTGATACTAATAGCACAAACTTGGAACAAAGATCATGTTGCAAGTGTCCAACTTTGATACTGATAGCACAAACTTGGAACAAAAGATCATGTTGCAAGTGTCCAACTTTGATACTGATAGCACAAACTTGGAACAAAAGATCATGTTGCAAGTGTCCAACTTTGATACTGATAGCACAAACTTGGAACAAAGATCATGTTGCAAGTGTCCAACTTTGACACTGATAGCACAAACTTGAAACAAAGATGATGTTGCAAGTGTCCAACTTTGACACTGATAGCACAAACTTGGAACAAAGATCATGTTGCAAGTGTCCAACTTTGACACTGATAGCACAAACTTGAAACAAAGATCATGTTGCAAGTGTCCAACTTTGACACTGATAGCACAAACTTGGAACAAAGATCATGTTGCAAGTGTCCAACTTTGACACTGATAGCACAAACTTGAAACAAAGATCATGTTGCAAGTGTCCAACTTTGATACTGATAGCACAAACTTGGAACAAAGATTATGTTGCAAGTGTCCAACTTTGATACTGATAGCACAAACTTGGAACAAAGATTATGTTGCAAGTGTCCAACTTTGATACTGATAGCACAAACTTGGAACAAAGATTATGTTGCAAGTGTCCAACTTTGACACTGATAGCACAAACTTGGAACAAAGATTATGTTGCAAGTGTCCAACTTTGACACTGATAGCACAAACTTGGAACAAAGATCATGTTGCAAGTGTCCAACTTTGACACTGATAGCACAAACTTGGAACAAAGATCATGTTGCAAGTGTCCAACTTTGATACTGATAGCACAAACTTGGAACAAAGATCATGTTGCAAGTGTCCAACTTTGACACTGATAGCACAAACTTGGAACAAAGATCATGTTGCAAGTGTCCAACTTTGACACTGATAGCACAAACTTGAAACAAAGATCATGTTGCAAGTGTCCAACTTTGATACTGATAGCACAAACTTGGAACAAAGATCATGTTGCAAGTGTCCAACTTTTGATACTGATAGCACAAACTTGGAACAAAGATCATGTTGCAAGTGTCCAACTTTGATACTGATAGCACAAACTTGGAACAAAGATCATGTTGCAAGTGTCCAACTTTGACACTGATAGCACAAACTTGGAACAAAGATCATGTTGCAAGTGTCCAACTTTGACACTGATAGCACAAACTTGAAACAAAGATCATGTTGCAAGTGTCCAACTTTGATACTGATAGCACAAACTTGGAACAAAGATCATGTTGCAAGTGTCCAACTTTGACACTGATAGCACAAACTTGGAACAAAGATCATGTTGCAAGTGTCCAACTTTGATACTGATAGCACAAACTTGGAACAAAGATCATGTTGCAAGTGTCCAACTTTGATACTGATAGCACAAACTTGGAACAAAGATTATGTTGCAAGTGTCCAACTTTGATACTGATAGCACAAACTTGGAACAAAGATCATGTTGCAAGTGTCCACTTTTGACACTGATAGCACAAACTTGGAACAAAGATTATGTTGCAAGTGTCCAACTTTGATACTGATAGCACAAACTTGGAACAAAGATCATGTTGCAAGTGTCCAACTTTGATACTGATAGCACAAACTTGGAACAAAGATCATGTTGTAAAAGGTTCGTTTTGTGTTGTTGTTTGTTTGATATGTAGGGGATTAAAGCCACTATAATCCGAGGCACGGCCCTTTCATTCTAAGGCGAACATTTTATTGGTTATATTAGAGCGTGTAGGCCAACAAACAAGAAAAATAAGAACTAACTCGTTTCGGAGAATGCAAGTATTACAAATATAAAAGCTGGTTTTGTGTATAAAAAGACATGTTAACAACCTCTATACAAGATTACTATGCAGGTGGTTGAGTAAATAAAATAGAACGTTTAGTCAAAATAATAAGTAAACGGTCAGTGTTCATACCTTGGGGTATATTGGGAATAAAGTTTTAGACTAGTATTGTTTCTCTCTCTCCAAGATATTGTTTCGCTCCAATGTTTTTGTAAACATTTTTCCTGTATGACTCAAAAGAGAGATACCCTGTATGTTTCACACTCTTTGTCTCCTTATTCTTCCATATTGGGACAATAATTGCTCTCTGCCAGTCATCTGGAGCTTCTTGTGCCTCTCAAGCTATGTTGAAAATTCTGGTCAGCCAGGTTATTGCTGTTGTTTTACATGCAAGTAACATTTCTGTTGTAATACATAATACATATATATAATAGGGGACATAATTCTCATATAGAAGAATTATTTTCTGAGTTACTGATTTAGCTACCCTTTAGATCAGAATAGCAAGAGCATGAATGTCCATAGTTTGCAACATATGTGCGGGATACATGGGCATTTAACAAGGCAGAGGAAAAACATGTCTTTTTAAAAATAATATAAGTCTTACAGAATAGTCCTCCGTATATTAATGACTGAGACTAGAACAAATATATCTATCCAGAAAGTACTCAAAATTGAAGAAAAACTGGCTGTTGCTGCAAATAAGAAGCAGGAAATTTAAGTATTTTGAACATGTAAAACAACACGAGGTGGCGTCTGTGGCTTAGGAGATAGTGACTTGGTCTATTTACCCCAACGTTCTGAGTTAGAATCACGCTGCGGACAATTCGTTGAAAATGTTTCGCGTGGATTTTTACAACAGGACGATGGCACCATCCGTTCAGAAAGCAATGGCAAAGTACTGAACGTAATAATGCCTAGAAAAATTACAAACAGCCTTAAAAATCTGGGGTTGATTCGTAAAGTCCTGTAAAGGATATGCAATTAACTTTTTAAAACAACACGAAGCGTTGGAACATAACATTATGGAAGGAGACATCCCGACAAAATAGAAGAAGTGGAAGTCCACCACGGAGAAGATGGTTTCAGGATGTGACTGATGATGCCAGCATGACTGCAGCATAGTTAGAACATTTGGCCATAATGGACATTGTTCCTTTAGTTCTAACTAACTGTAACTGAGATATGCTGATTACAACTGTAAATATGCAGAATGTTCTCAGGCATAGACTAAATCATTGAAGCGTCAACAATTTGCAGAACTACACTAATCTTCGTTCCGGGGAACATGAATGTCGATGGTAATGAGAGAGCAGACAGGCAGGCTGGCTCTGCCACCACATCATGGGGTCAGCCAATGGATAAAGCTGACATCCTGAACGTCCTCATAGAGTGTGGCCTTAAAGAAGATTGTCTTTTAAAGCAATCCACGTCAACTGCTAGATGGCAAGAGCTGGAATTGAAGATTGGAGTGGCCAGGAAAAAAAACAGCACACCCGGCATATACGTAGGTTCATAAATCAACATCGAACTGGTACGGTCAGTCGCTGGACGCTGTTGGAGATACTGCGAAGGAGATCGGAGCACCTATGGACATGTTCGAAGTGCATTGAAGATATTCCAAACTGAAACATAATTTTGTACTTTTGTTGCGTATCTAATAATATCTTTTCCAGCCGTGTTCTTGATGTCTGAATTGATTCACATATGAAGTGACAAGATAATATTACAATCTAAACTAAATAATGATGCATAAGTAATTGTAATGTATATGATCTATTGACAGGTCAGGCTGTGTATGGAGGGAACCCTCAAGCTCCCGTTGGCAGTGATCTACATAACAGATACGACGCTGGAGTCAGACTAGGATCGCTGGGAATGTCATTGTACTCTCTGGCTTGTGCGTGTTATTCTCTGAACATCGAGAGATTGGTTCAAAGATTCCGTGAGTTACTAACATTTATTTATAATCATCATCATGTGCAGTGTCGAGTGATACGTTCAAGATTTCTGGTCATATCATTTGAAATGTCATATCTTCCGTGATATTTTAAGTTTGTTCTATGTATTTATATTCCTCTAGTACTGTTACATGGTACGTAGTGTTTTCATGCAATTTTTCAATATCGTTCTATCCTAGACAGAAACGAAGAAGGTAGTTGATCATCTAATTTTGTGGTTATGGTTTTTCTGACAGGAGCCAAGAAAGTCTATATGCTGGGTCAGCTGGTCTTCACTGTTGGTATGGCTGGGATGGCTATGTCACGAAGTAAAGTCGCCGTCATCATTTTGTCACCCACGGCTGGAATCATGTACGCTACACTCTTCACAATGCCATACTTGTTGGTAGCCCACTATCACACCAGGGGGTTGGTAAGTTGTTGGTAGCCCACTATCACATCAGAGGGTTGGTAAGTTGTTGGTGGCCCACTATCACACCAGGGGGTTGGTAAGTTGTTGGTCGCCCACTATCACATCAGAGCGTTGGTAAGTTGTTGGTGGCCCACTATTACATCAGGGGGTTGGTAAGTTGTTGGTGGCCCACTATCACATCAGGGGGTTGGTAAGTTGTTGGTCGCCCACTATCACATCAGGGGGTTGGTAAGTTGTTGGTAGCCCACTATCACATCAGAGGGTTGGTAAGTTGTTGGTGGCCCACTATCACACCAGGGGGTTGGTAAGTTGTTGGTCGCCCACTATCACATCAGGGGGTTGGTAAGTTGTTGGTGTCCCACTATCACACCAGGGGTTGGTAGTGTTGGTAGCCCACTATCACTCCAGGGGTTGGTAGCCCACTATCACACCAGGGGTTGGTAGCCCACTATCACACCAGGGTTGGTAAGTTGTTGGTAGCCCACTATACACCAGGGTTGGTAGTCCACTATCACACCAGGGGTTGGTAGCCCACTATCACACCAGGGGTTGGTAGCCCACTATCACTCCAGGGGTTGGTAGCCCACTATCACACCAGGGGTTGGTAGCCCACTATCACTCCAGGGGTTGGTAGCCCACTATCACACCAGGGGTTGGTAGCCCACTATCACACCAGGGGTTGGTAGTCCACTATCACACCAGGGGTTGGTAAGTTGTTGGTAGCCCACTATAACACAGGGTTGGTAAGTTGTTGGTAGCCACTATCACACAGGGGTTGGTAAGTTGTTGTAGCCACTATCACACCAGGGGTTGGTAGTCACTATCACACCAGGGTTGGTAGCCCACTATCACACAGGGTTTGGTCCCACTATCACACCAGAGGTTAGTAAGTTGTTGGTAGCCCACTATCACACAGGGTTGCTGAGCCCACTATCACACCAGGGGTTTCAGCCCACTATCACACCAGAGGTTGGTAACCACGATTACACCAGGGGTTGGTAGCCACTCATACACCAGGTGGTTGGTAACCCACTATTACACCAGGGGTTGGTAACCACTATTACACCAGGGGGTTGGTAGCCCACTATTACACCAGGGGGTTGGTAACCCACTATTACACTAGGGGGTTGGTAAGATAACCCGTATCTTTATGTTAAATTAATGAACTCTCCGTATATCATTAGCTCAACTTATCAAGTCTCTGTACATCCGTTGAACTAATAAAATATTTGTGTATCGGTTCAACAAATGAACTTCTGTGTATCGGTTCAACTAATGAACTCTCTGTGTATCAGTTCAACAAATGACTCTCTGTACATCCGTTGAACTAATACAATATTTGTGTATCGGTTCAACTAATGAACTCTCTGTGTATCGGTTCAACAAATGAACTCTCTGTACATCCGTTGAACTAATAAAATATTTGTGTATCGGTTCAACTAATGAACTCTCTGTGTATCGGTTCAACTAATGAACTCTCTGTACATCCGTTGAACTAATAAAATATTTGTGTATCGGTTCAACTAATGAGCTCTATGTGTATCGGTTCAACAAATGAACTCTCTGTACATCCGTTGAACTAATAAAATATTTGTGTATCGGTTCAACTAATGAACTCTCTGTGTATCGGTTCAACTAATGAACTCTCTGTACATCCGTTGAACTAATAAAATATTTGTGTATCGGTTCAACAAATGAACTCTCTGTTTCAGTTTCAGTTTGGAATATCTTCATTGCACTCCGGACATGTCCATAGGTGCTCCGATCTCCTTCGCAATATCTCCATCAGCGTCCAGCGACTGACCGTACCAGTTCTATTTTGATTGATGAGCCTACTCGTATACCTGTTGTACCGTTCTTTTCTTGCCACACCAAACTTCAAACTCAGTTCTCGCAATCTAGTAGTTGAAGTGGATTGGTTTACGCATGAGTGTAGTTTTGTGACTCTAGCCAGAGTAGTGCATTGGTCACCGCCAGTACCTCCATTGTCATGCTGCTTGTTGTCATACTGAACTCTCTGTGTATCGGTTCAACTAACGAACAGTTGTGATTTACTTCAGAAGTTAATATTTATCAAATTTGACATGTCTGTACGGGTAGCTGGATTTTGGCCAAAAATGGTGGGAGAACAGTTACTTCGTTTCAAAGATGTATGCAAGCGTGACTTGAAGGTGCTTCACATCAATACACAAGACAGGGTCTCTGTGGCTAAGTGGTTAAGCGTTTGCCTTGCGAGACGAAGGTCGTGGGTTCAAATCGTGCATTTTTCCCCAGAGACCTCTAGAATTGTTGCCGAAGCTACGGAGTGCGTGCTTTGTGCAATACTCTCGCCAGGGGACGTCAATTTTTGCGGAGAGAAACCGAACCATATGGGGGAAAACCTGATGCAGTGAAGTCAATCCTTCGGTTTTAAAATTCCTTTATAAATAAAAGACAAAGCAGCTCGTCAAGGATCGGTCCAGCTGGAGACAAATTTGGCAACCTGGTATGAGAACTGCTGAAACCAGACTAAGACATAAATAGTGCCTGGGGAACGTAGAAATAAAATGTACCATGCGTGCTACTACGTACATCCATTATTTCTCGAGAATAACATTACGCAATCATCATTATCATCAACATCATCATATCATCAAATATGTCAAAGATATTTGATTTGTCTCTGTATGAGCTCTGTCGACAATTCCATCATTATTCATAACTTTTTGATTTGTCTCTGTATGAGCTCTGTCAACAATTCCATCATTATTCATAACTTTTTTTTTTGGCCAGAATTTCCTCATTTATTTGTTTCTATGTACAGAAAATATGTGAGAAGGTCTAGATCGATAAAAATCAGTTTTATTTTTGTGTCATTGCATGCAGGTTTATGAAGAAATGAACGCGCCGGTAGTCTTGCAGGTATGGCTGTAAAAAGCGGGCGAGCAATGGACCAGGCTTGTATTATAATTTCCTAAGGAGAGAGACGGTGTACATGATTCAAGTAATAGTGGTGAATCTATAACACTAATCAGACTAAGTATTTCAAGTCAAATATCGTGTAGCTAGACAAGAACACTATATTTGTAGCCAAAGAAGAACAGTAAAGCAACAAAGAGCCGGTGTCGTTAGTTACCACACGCTGAGAGATATACTGAGGAGGAGATTGGAACACACTTATGAACTAATTGGTTCCATGTGCAGTGATGATCTGTCGACTAAACTAAACTAAAACAGGAAATATGTTTAGTTCTTCTATATGTTCAGATCTGAAAGATCTTATTCTGTTTCTAATCTAGGATTTACATCTTCCATGACATATGACATTTGTATGTACGAGATACAAAATGATTGTGATTTGATGTTATGTATTTTACAATCGTGTCTTACAACCCGAAATATTATTTGATTTTTCAGTTCTGTCAGACAGACGAGAATACTGGAGAAATGATGCAGATTCGGGGACTGGGTACAGACGTAGCCATAATTAGCAGCATGGTTTTCCTGGCTCAGTTTCTCCTGTCTCTGTTGATCGGGACTTTGGTTGCGATCATGGGCAGTCCAGCTATAGTCATCCTAGCCAGCTGTGTTCTCAGTTTCTTGGGCTCACTAGCCGCTAGTCAAGTTACTTATCTAGATTTATAGATTCCATGAAATTTAAAGGATGAAATGTGACAAGGAACAGAACTGGCCACTAAATCATTAAATTGTAACATTTATTTCTGTGAGATTTCAAACACCTTATTCTAAAATACTTTGTACTGTGATGCTTCAAAACACTGATTGTCGTGAAGTTGAAGATGGGTAAGGGTTGTGTTCTTCGGTTTCTTCACGACTGCTGCCTGTTAAGGAAAGCACTAAAATAGATGGTGAATCAATCCAGGGATTTAAGGAGTTAACTGTTGTACAAGGAGAAAATGGATGCACGAGAGACACATTGAGGAGAGTGTTTAACCAGTGAGCCACAGGAACCATCAGTATGCACACCCTTCGACGTCTGCTGGGAGAGACTGAGAACCTATGGGTCTGCCCGGAGTGTAATGATGTCAGCTCCTGAGCAAATAACCAATTCAAACTCTTCACTTTCAAATATTTAGTATGGGGAGGTTTCATACACTTCACACTCATATACTTAGTACTGTAAGACTGCATATACTCCACATTCACTATTTAGTACTGTAAGATTTCATACACTTCACACTCACATACTTGGTACTGTAAGATTTCATACACTTCACACTCACATACTTGGTACTGTAATATTTCATACACTTCACACTCACATACTTAGTACTGTAAGATTTCATACACTTCACACTCACATACTTAGTACTGTAAGATTTCATACACTTCACACTCACATACTTGGTACTGTAAGATTTCATACACTTCACACTCATATACTTAGTACTGTAATATTTCATACACTTCACACTCATATACTTAGTACTGTAAGATTTCATACACTTCACACTCATATACTTAGTACTGTAAGATTTTATACACTTCACACTCACATACTTAGTACTGTAAGATTTCATACACTTCACACTCACATACTTAGTACTGTAAGATTTCATACACTTCACACTCACATACTTAGTACTGTAAGATTTCATACACTTCACACTCACATACTTGGTACTTTAAGATTTCATACACTTCACACTCACATACTTGGTACTTTAAGATTTCATACACTTCACACTCACATACTTAGTACTGTAAGATTTCATACACTTCACACCCACATACTTAGTACTGTAAGACTGCATATACTTCACATTCACTATTTAGTACTGTAAGATTTCATACACTTCACACTCACATACTTCGTACTGTAAAATTTCATACACTTCACACTCATATACTTAGTACTGTAAGATTTCATACACTTCACACTCATATACTTAGTACTGTAAGACTGCATATACTTCACATTCACTATTTAGTACTGTAAGATTTCATACACTTCACACTCATATACTTAGTACTGTAAGATTTCATACACTTCACACTCATATACTTAGTACTGTAATATTTCATACACTTCACACTCATATACTTAGTACTGTAAGATTTCATACACTTCACACTCACATACTTAGTACTGTAAGATTTCATACACTTCACACTCATATACTTAGTACTGTAAGATTTCATACACTTCACACTCACATACTTAGTACTGTAAAATTTAATACACTTCACACTCACATACTTAGTACTGTAAGATTTCATACACTTCACACTCACATACTTAGTACTGTAAGATTTCATACACTTCACACTCACATACTTAGTACTGTAAGATTTCATACACTTCACACTCATATACTTAGTACTGTAAGACTGCATATACTTCACATTCACTATTTAGTAATGTAAGATTTCATACACTTCACATTCATATACTTAGTACTGTAAGATTTCATACACTTCACACTCATATACTTAGTACTGTAAGACTGCATATACTTCACATTCACTATTTAGTACTGTAAGATTTCATACACTTCACACTCACATACTTAATACTGTAAGATTTCATACACTTCACACTCATATACTTAGTACTGTAAGATTTCATACACTTCACACTCATATACTTAGTACTGTAACATTTCATACACTTCACACTCATATACTTAGTACTGTAAGATTTCATACACTTCACACTCATATACTTAGTACTGTAAGATTTCATACACTTCACACTCACATACTTAGTACTGTAAGATTTCATACACTTCACACTCATATACTTAGTACTGTAAGACTGCATATACTTCACATTCACTATTTAGTACTGTAAGATTTCATACACTTCACACTCATATACTTAGTACTGTAAGATTTCATACACTTCACACTCATATACTTAGTACTGTAAGATTTCATACACTTCACACTCACATACTTAGTACTGTAAGATTTCATACACTTCACACTCATATACTTAGTACTGTAAGATTTCATACACTTCACACTCACATACTTAGTACTGTAAAATTTAATACACTTCACACTCACATACTTAGTACTGTAAGATTTCATACACTTCACACTCACATACTTAGTACTGTAAGATTTCATACACTTCACACTCACATACTTAGTACTGTAAGATTTCATACACTTCACACTCATATACTTAGTACTGTAAGACTGCATATACTTCACATTCACTATTTAGTAATGTAAGATTTCATACACTTCACATTCATATACTTAGTACTGTAAGATTTCATACACTTCACACTCATATACTTAGTACTGTAAGACTGCATATACTTCACATTCACTATTTAGTACTGTAAGATTTCATACACTTCACACTCATATACTTAGTACTGTAAGATTTCATACACTTCACACTCACATACTTAGTACTGTAAGACTGCATATACTTCACATTCACTATTTAGTACTGTAAGATTTCATACACTTCACACACACATACTTAGTACTGAAAGATTTCATACACTTCACACTCACATACTTAGTACTGTAAGACTGCATATACTTCACACTCACATATTTAGTACTGTATGACTGCATACACTTCACACTCATATATTTAGTACTGTAAGATTTCATACACTTCACACTCATATACTTAGTACTGTAAGATTTCATACAACTTTTGTTTTATTTTGATTTTGACTTCTTTTTGTGTGTGTTTTTCCCCTAAAATCTTGTGTGTGTGTGTGTGTGTGTGTGTGTGGTTTTGAATTCATATTAATAAAAATTTATCTCCAGAATTACATCACGTAGTTGGTTGTTAACCATTTTTGATTTTGTTTAACAACTGTACCTTATTTCTCCGTGTCTATGAATAAGTTACAACAATAGACAGACTGTATGTAATAGATAGTACAAGGTATCTTAAACTGTTCTTATTCATGTTGTATTTATTCCTCATTAATTTATCCACTACATCATTTATTTAACATCTCCACTAGCATATTTGTCAGATTAACTAAATTATTTAACTGAAGTAATATACTGTAAGGTGAGACGGGTTAACGTAATGCGTATACGTTCGTCTAATGAGTGGCACTCAAGAGGGTGTGGGTTCAATCCAATGCTCGACGTTCAACACGTGAGGAACGGAATTTGCCCTCCAACCTTCTATACACTAGGACTTAGAAATATGAAGTGACAAGTATGTCATACCGTAAGATCTGAAAATGCTATGGAAAATTGTATTATTTAATATACCGTAAACAATGCGCTGGTAAATAATGTCCCGTTAAACAGTGTTCAGATAATCAAAGAGGTTCATAACAGAACACTCTGTCTCTGTTAAGAATAGACCAATAAGTTAAATTAAGTTCTTTCGACCGACAGCATCACACATTAGACAAATCCATGTGCTCCGTCCTCCAACGCAGCAACCATCTCAATGTTCTCGCGTTCACTATGTACATTTGATGTCTGTTGACATCCTGAATGATCTTCTTTTCATCCACTCTTCTTGCTATTCAATGATTTCTATCGCATTCAACTTCAGCTGATTATCTAAACTTCAGCTGATTATCTAAACTTCAAGAAGTAGACATATAAGAATTCACTCAAATCTAGAGCTATCTTACTGGCTAATTAGTTGATCCAACGTTCTATTTATAAACCAGTGATCGATCTATTTAAGGACGTACCGTCTTTCTTTCTTTTGTCTAATCCTGGTTTACCTCACAGCTTCGGGAGAAGAGATTTCTGGAACGAGCCCTAGTGTGACCATCATAAATATTGTCTTTCGTCGCCTCTGTTATCTCTGAGGTCGACCTCTTGCGTGGCCGGCCTTTTGCTTTGTATCCATTGTATCGGAACAGCATTGCTCTTTGAGGCGCACTGTCTGCTGGTAGTCTGCTTATGTGGCCGAACCATTTAGGTTGTTGTTTCTTGATGAAGGTCAGTATTGATGTTGTACCCACTTTTTTCCTGATGCCTTCATTTCTCAACCTGTCTCTTCTTGTTAGTCCCAGTATTCTGCGCAGACACTTCATCTCTGTCGTGACTAGTTTTCTTCTATCGTTTGTTGTCAGCGTCCAGGTTTGGCACTGGTAGCATAATGTGGGGAGAGATTGTGTTTGACATTGCTATTTCTGTATTCACGGTGACATGTCTGCATTTTAAAAGTGGCGCCACTTGTCCTATATTTGATTTGCTTTGTTGCACCCATGTTAGATTTCGTTAGTTATTCTTCCGTTTGCTGAAAGATTCTTCCGTTTGCTGAAAGATCGTAGCGATCAGTTCAGTAAAGTGTATGTTAATAATGTCAGTTAATTCGATATTTGGGAAGACTGCAGTAAAATCAAATAACAAAGAAGAAAAACAAAACATGAAGTAAAGTTGTTTTACAATAGTTCAAAAATTGGCTAAAACAAAGTTTTGATCAAAAGACCATAATTAAATAAAGTATACAAGGTATAAAGAGCTAAGAAGCAATATAATTATGGACGCATATAAAACATGTATAAAGAGCTAAGAAGCAATATAATTATGGACGCATATAAAACATGTATAATGAGAAAGTAAGGTGAGAATCAGGGTCTCTATGGGGCGAAGGTAAGGTGCTCGCCTATCGCTCCAAAGGTACTCGTTTCGTTTCCATCGTTCACAAAAAGTAACCGTTAGTGGTAAGGAAATATTAAGAGTTGAACATGTTATTATGTTTCACATACATGCAGGACACTGCAGACTCAACAGTAACAGTTTATGATGCATCCTAACTTTATTTACCATTTCACTGTCAGATATAGTAAAGAGAAAATCTGCAATAGACTGGAAGACAAACACTGTATATGATTATGGAAAAGACTCCCTCAAAGACCTAAGCAGAACAGACCCGGTCATTATATTTCGACTACGCACTGGACACTGCAGACTCAACAAACAATTATATAGACTAGGAATAAGTCAAACAGCTCCTCACTACCAGAGTGAGCAGGCGGAACCGACACAGGAGTATGTCTTGCAAGACTGTCCTCTCCTGGGTGAGCTGAGAAGCAACATGTGACCACACTCAGTTGACCTGAAAACTAATCTTTTGGGAAACCTGACAGACTTGAAGCTGACTGCCAAGTTTGTGGTCCACAATAGTGAATTGAGCACAGAACAAGCCGAAATAGAAGATGAAGAACATGTAATTAAATGTCAGACGATACCACTATTACAAGATCAAGTAAATATTGGCGATTTATTGAGCTGTAAAAACTGATTTGATCTTTTCTAAGAGATAAAGAAAGTTAGAAGGAGCGAACAGAGACAACTTAAAACTCTCATGACAGTGAACGTATTAAGAAAACAAAAGTTAATTAAACTAGCGAATAATCAATAGAAGGCAAATTTGACTCTTCAACACGTAATAACTGAGACTTAGATTTGTTGGACTGACGTTTGTTGGCAATATCCACATGTCAAACTGTCACTTCTAACACATCCTTAAAGTACTCAGACTGGTCAACAAAAACGACTCAATAAGTACGAGACTGAAGTGACAGGATACCAGGAAAGTGGACACACATAAGAAAAGAAAGGACTTTCTTCACAATTACAGTAATCTAATCTCTACTCACACATGACTTTATGTTTCTTTTCTTACCATCACTGCTTTTTTTTTATTTCTTGGTGGTTAAAATGAGAGACAAAACACGTGAAAACTAAATAGCGTAGTTTTACAAAGTACAAAAAGAAGACATAGCCCCAGCCCCGTTTCGATCATATGACCTCTTTCAAGCAAAGATACGAAACAAGCGACAAAGTTCAGACGTCCTATACACAAAACATCACATACATAATCAGACGATAAATAAATGTGAAAAACTAGAATTTTTAATAAGAGGTTAAAACAGTAATAATCAAACATATAAATAGCATACATACATACATTTAACATACACACATATATTATGGAACACGAGAAGAGACATTACTAAGAAGCATAGGCAAGTAGTGCGTTGAGTCCATAAATTTAGGAAACAAGGAAGGGAATGCAAGTGTCACCTCTTGGAAATTAATTTTTTTTTTATAAAACAGTTTTATACGAATCTGGTCTTCCCAGTTCCGCGTAGTAAACTACCGACAATTTTTGTTTTCATTTTGGCCCTCTCTGTAAAAACTTATGTGGACGCCGATGACTGCGTTGAGTCCATGAAGTCGCAAGGTAGTTACCATAACGATATAAAACGATACAGCAAATCGACTCTGATCATCAGAGGAACATGATTGGATGATTTTAACCTGGATAGCGCAAGCTCCCAAATGGTCAGTTCCTTTGAAATGCGTGGCTACAGGGATCATAGAGAGTTTGCGTATATCACTTAAATGTTGGTCACTAAACGTTTTGCCAGGTTCGCCTATATATGCTTTATCACAACGCTTGCATGTTTACAAAGTTATGTTGCGGGATCCAGCTCAGTGATTGTAAAATCTCAAAGGACATTCTATATGACTAACTCGTGCCCGCCTGCCCAGCGTGTTCGTAGCGCGTTAGACTGCGGGTGACTAGCCCTCTGTGAGTGCGGGTTCAATTCCGCGGGCGGGCAGAAAAGCCACAGGTTCCCCAGATTCACGGTGTTTGTGGCACCGAACCGAAGGGTTACGATGTCCATGGCACCGAACCGAAGAGCTGAAAGCTCAAGTGCTTCTGGATCGGGAAAAAAAAATGACCAACCTGCAACTGGTACTAAACATCATGGGCGGCCATTACTAAACTTTATAGACACCTTCAAGCATGATCTAACATCATACAGCATAGACAAAGATAAATGAGAATAGTTGGCCAGAGACAGGCAGGCTTGGCGAGCGGCATTGATGGATGGCTCAAAAAGAAGAGAAAAGCAATCGCGTATTGAGGTAAAAGAGCGTGTAGAGTGCAGAGAAGTTATATCATCTGCATCAGCTCCATTCACCAGTTTCACCTGCAGCAACTGTGGCAAAGAATGTCACTACAGTAACGCTAATACTACCACGCCAGACGATGTGATTCAGCATAGGTGACGCAAAACTTATTGTCTGCTGTGAGTCAAGGAGTTGTGTAGACCGAGTGTGTGTTCCGTCTGAATCATCATCATTAGGTGCCGTCTCTACATCGAAGGTTGGCTGCAATGACTCTCCAGCATCCTCTGTCTTTCGCCTTGGTGTTGCACACTGCCAGACTGTAACCTGTCCATTTCTTAAAGTTTCCCTCCCGTTTATCTCTCGGTCTTCCTCTTGTTCTTCCCCCTCAACTTTCCCCTCTAGTAAATGTTTTATCATGGTATCATGTCTTTTTATGTGTCTAAAATACTTTACTTGTCTGAATTTTATTTCTCTTAATTATTGTTTCTTCATGCCTAGTTTTCCTAAAACTTGTTTATTTGTCTGTTTTTCTGTCCATGAAACTCTGCCTATTCTTCTATATATCCACATCTCAAATGCATCAATTCTGTCTTCTAACTGCTTGTTCATTGTCCATGTTTCCGAGCCATACATTAATATAGGATATATATAGCATTTGATCATTCTCATTTTTAGCCTGTTTGTGATTTGTTTGGATGTCAGTAACTTTCTCATACTATTGAAATTATCCTTGGCCATTCCGTCTGAATAATGAGATCCTAATTACGAGAACCACCTGATTACGAGAACCACCTGTCAAATCTAGCATGTTACTTTACACACTGAAAGAACGTTAACGAAATGAAAAAAATAGGAATGCCCAGCCAGAACTTTCTGTGTATTTCTTTTGTAGTAATGGTTCGAATCTCTCAGCTGTTATTTAAATCACAGTAGTTGTTTCAACTTAGAGGACAATGGGTGCAGGATGTCATTGACGATCTGAGAATGCTGCTGACGCCAGCCAACTTGCATAGAACGGAGAGATTTCAGGAATGCTGTGATGGGAGCCAAGTTCCGGAAGGGACAAGCTACTTGATGATAACGAACATATAGATAACAGATTTTTCAATAAAAGTGATTTTAAAAAACTGAATCAGCACTTTCAGTATATGTTGTTGGCAATACTAGTTATAAATGTCAAAGGTCACAATGGTTGGTAGAGTGTCTTGAAAATACAGATAAGAAGTACGAATCATCATCTAGTGACATGCCAGCTGGAGTAAGTGATTAGTATTCTCAACGAATTGCCCGCCTGCCCAGCGTGTTCGTAGCGCGTTGAACGAAGGATGACAAGCCCAATGTGAATGCGGTTCAATTCCGCGGGCTGGCAGAAAAGCCACAGGTTCTCCAGATTTACGGTGTTAGTGGCACGGAACCGAAGGATTACGATGTCCATGGCACCGAGCCGAAGAGTTGAAAACTCAAGTGCTTCTGGATCGGGAAAAAAAAAATCTCAACGAATGTTTGTTCTGAGTACTAGCTCAGTTCGGATTTTGATGTTTCCGAGACATAAAGTTGGTCGGTTCAGAACTGTCGGTCTCTTTATTGTCTCCAATTTATTTTGTTAGTTGTCGCCATGTTGTTCTAATTCTACATTTCTCATGGTTAACCTAGCTCATTATGGTTGCTTCATTCTGATGTTGATAAAAGAGCTCAAGTGAGCATAAACTTCTTTCATTATATCAACATTAGTCTATCCAATAATATATGAGTTTCTTATCATTCATTTCTAAAGCACGTAAAAACAAATTACTGCAGTCTTACAAACTACAAAAACAAAACACAACTACGTTTCGACCAAAAGGCCTTTATCAAGTAAAGGATACAACAGAAGTGAAGAAATTGAGAGACTTCTTACTCGGCACAGAACATATCGAATCAGACAATAAATTCATAACGGTTCTAAAATGCAAAAATGTGACTAAAAACAAATAACGAAATAAATGCAAAAAGTTGAAGTGGAAAATGAAGATAAACAATAAAATCAAACTATATATATAGAACATATACATATTTAACATATACACATATAGAATATGAAGAATGAGAAGAGAAAGTAATCAGAAGCATAGGGATGTAGTGCGTTGAGTCCATGAGGTCGCAAAGAATCATATAAATATATAAAACGATTCTCTAGAGCAAATCGACTTTGATCATTCAGAGTAAATTGATAGATGATGGATCTGTAATTGATGGATGGATGTGATCTGTAAATGATAGATGATGTGATCTGGATAGATGGATGTGATCTGGATAGGATGGATGTGATCTGATAGATGGATGTGATCTGTAATGATAGATGGATGTGATCTGGATAGGATGGATGGATCTGTAAATGAAGGATGATTGATCTGGATAGATGGATTGATCTGGATAGGATGGATGTGATCGGATAGGATGGATGTGATTGTAAATTGATAGGATGGATGTGATCTGGATAGATGGATGGATCTGGATAGATGGATGTATCTGATAGGATGGATGTGATCTGGATAGATGGATGTGATCTGATAGATGGATGTGATCTGTAAATTGATAGGATGGATGTGATCTGGATAGATGGATGATCTGGATAGATGGATGTGATCTGGATAGGATGGATGTGATCTGTAAATTGATAGGATGGATGTGATCTGGATAGGATGGATGTATCTGGATAGGATGGATGTGATCTGGATAGGATGGATGTGATCTGTAAATTGATAGGATGGATGTGATCTGGATAGGATGGATGTGATCTGGATAGGATGGATGTGATCTGGATAGGATGGATGTGATCTGTAAATTGATAGGATGGATGTGATCTGGATAGGATGGATGTGATCTGGATAGGATGGATGTGATCTGGATGGATGTGATCTGGATATCGCGAGCTTCCAAATGGTCCGTTCCATTGAAGTGGTTACTTGGGTCACAGATCATTTGTTTATATCACATAAGTGTTGGCCGAAACGGTCACTAACATTTGCCAGTTTCGCCTATATATGCCTTATCACAACGTTTACAAGCGATGGCGTAGGTTATATTGTGGGACTCGTAAGTAAAACCATCCTCAAAAACAAAAGTGGCTTTAGGAAAAGATACAGTATGGTTCTGTATCACATAAGCTCATGCATGGTATCGCAGACGGCCACACCGGACGGTGCCAAAATGACCCTGGATATTGGATTTAAGGCGACTGTATACCAACATATCCTTAAGATTTTTGTCCCGTTTGTAAGCCGCAAGAAGATGGTTTTGGAAGACTGAACGTGTCTCTGGATCCGAATGTAGAATAGAAAGATGGCGGAATAAAACTTCTTTTCACCAGTGAACTATGTCGGGTGGAAAGTCAAGATAAATTTTACCCTGGTTTAACTCTGACAGGCCTGAAGACCTAACATGACCACAGTTTGGAAAGCAAAAGTTTAAAAACCCAAACAGCTCTCACATTTTTACTAGCGTAACATTGTTAAGAGCTGCATAATGGACGAGCAAAGATGAAACTGACCCATCTTTGTTGAGAACGAGTGCTCGTACCTATGTACTGTCATAGTTTTTTCGTTCACAAAGCAGAACAATAAGTCAAACCTTCACATTGTACAACGTTTTAAACAACAGCTGTCTATAGTACAAGTTTACCTTGACCTTTCACCTAAATAGTGCATTTTTTTCCAATCATGTAATTTTTCTTATCAACTACTGTATACTTTACTGCTTATGTAACCTTGACCTGTCTTCTAATCTAATCGTGTATCACCGAATTTCAGTCTACGTTGCAGTATTGGTACTTCTTTTGTCTTCTTTTGTCTTCACACTGTTACCGGCTTGTTGCTCAGTCTCGTGGTTTTATGTTTTTATCTTTCACTGCTCTAGGGACTTGGGTGATAGTTATTTTTGCTTTTTGACAGGATTCTGCTGTGTCATCTATTTCATCGTTTTCGTGGTCTTCCTCTCGCCTTTCTTTCCTGGTGTTCTGTTGTAGAAGACATTGTTGTATACAATGGTGTTCTGTTGTAGAAGACATTGTTGTATACAATGGTGTTCTGTTGTAGAAGACATTGTTGTATACAATGGTGTTCTGTTGTAGAAGACATTGTTGTATACAATGGTGTTCTGTTGTAGAAGACATTGTTGTATACAATGGTGTTCTGTTGTAGAAGACATTGTTGTATACAATGGTGTTCTGTTGTAGAAGACTCTGTATACAATGGTGTTTGGTTACATTCTTATTAAGTGGCCGAACCACTTTCATTCTTTGTTTCTCAATGTTACTCAAGCAAGGTTCTGTCTCAACTTTCTTATGTTGATGTTGGTGACTGTCTTGTATGGTGTTGTTTGTAACTTTTCGTAGGCATCTCACTTCATATGTAGTTATTTTTTGTGACCGTAATTTTCTCATTGTCCATGTTTGACTCTGGTAACACAGAGTAGGCATGAACATACTGTTAATCAGCTGTTGTTTAGCTATCAGTGAGATGTTTGTGTGTCTTAACAATTGAGTTATAGTCTGTCCATTAATTCGTGAGCACGTTTGAAATTGATTTTCTCGAAAACTACCTGTTGGATCTCAGTGATTTTTTGCAAGCAGCCTTAGAATATCCATGACGCTAGAGAAATATTTTTTCCAAGAAAATTTGATGTAGTTTGAAATATTTCTTCTTCAGGTTATATTAAAATCAACCTCACCGGATTGTACACAATAGTAACAGATCTACGGTACACAGACGCGTTGTTCTAAAAATACATTATGGTAACATTGAAATATCGTGAGTAAACAACAATTTCACGAATTCCCGTGCACCTAACCCAGTCGACTTTGAAAGCGGAAAGCATATGACGTTATAATTGGGATACCGTTGTATAGTTATAGGTGTATCTCGCTATTTGTATGAAGCTATTGTATCATATTTGTTGGCTTATCAAAACTGACATTGATATCACATTCATAATGAGTCTGAAGTGCACATTTATAACAATGCAGAAGGTTACAGTTTTACTATACCAACACTTCCGTAGGGGAATCTAAGAGAGGTCATCTATATTGCGATATTCATAACCCTGAGAAACGAACGCAACTGTCGCTTGGTCTGAATAGAGAATCATTTTCCCGATGGATTAAACAGGACACAAAGTGCACTAATGTCAAGCAAGGAAGGAAAAGAACAATTGACGACTTTGACATAGATGTCATAAGACGGGAGCTCTTGAAAATGTTTGCGACAAATCAACTTGTTACTCTCAGGAAACTGAAATTAAAACTGCAATCAGATTTGAAAGAAGTGTGTTGAACATGTGCTCCGAGAGGAAGACGAGTACTGGCACCGAGATGGATTACAATTTGTCCAGCCAGTAACAATTATCAACCTCATGGAATCGTCAGATTCGGGATGATACAAATCATATTTTGATTACAGACTGAGAAATAGCAACGTATACATTTCCATATCCAAATGCGTCTACCATCATACAATTTGTGGTGAAGTTAAGACACCCTGGGGTCTAATGGTGACCGAAGGGAGGACTAACTGTTGCATATTGTATCCAAGTTCACGATTGCACATAAAGGGCAACACACTTAATTACTTGACCTATCAAGTTAATATGGAGATACACCTATGAATAGAATTGACATGGACAAATTCTAGGGATTACTGTAAAATCTAAAATTTGAGCCCCCGTATTCGCAATTGTCATAAAATATCAAAGGAATTCGCCGATGTGCAAAATCCGTAGCATCTATGGACTACTGGTTAGCATTATTTTAGCGTCATGGATATTCTAAGGCTGCATGCAAAAATCACTGAGATCCAACAGGTAGTTTTCGAGAAAATCAATTTCAAACGTGCTCACGAATTAATGGACAGATTATAGTTGGTAGGTTCGTATTGGTATACAAGTTAGTGACTGATAAAACTAATTTAACGTTTCAGGAATGACATACAAGTTAGTGAGTGACAACACTAGTCTAACGTTTCGTGGGTCAAATGTGCAGTTATAGGGACAAAGTCACGGCAGGTTTAGTGAGCTGGCACTATTCTAGATCCTACCCCACCTCCACGTGATGACATTGGAAACAGACAGAGGATCCTGTCTTGCTAAGCGGGTAGGGATTGAGGGAGAGCTACAGGTAGTGGAAGTAGTGCAAGAATTGAAACGTTATACAGATCCAAAATCCGGAATAAAATGCACCTATCTCCTGGCCGTTGTCTGATAAAATGCAAATCAAACGTAGGAAATAATAGCTCACGAGTCCTCTGTGAATAAAAACCAACTCCTCCGGAGTCAATGACAGCAGTATAATTGCCAGCTGTGGGGTAAAATCCATAATAACGCTGTGTAAAGAGTCAACGGTCGAACCGCAATTGCCAGCTCTCGGTAAGTGTCTCTGAAAACACTGTAAAGTATCGTGACGACACCAGGGAAGATTGCAGTAAACGCCGTATCAGAGGCCAATCGCAAATACATTTATTGAGCAAAGTTGGTTGGTAAGGTTGGTTCAAATCCTAAAGTTACGTTCTAGTGCCTAACGAAACTGCCCTCCCTGGTACAATCTGGCAAGGTACTGATGCACTAACAACTAACATCCCCGGAAGATCTGGGGTGGGTGATGTTGGCGAGCGCAACATCTCAGTTGCGTTGCTAGCACCGAATGCAACGACCCTCTAAAATATATGTGCGCAGCCCCTGTCCAGTGTTTCCCGGGGGCAGGGAAAATACAGAGTAGACATTGCAAATTGTCAAATGCCGACATGCGCCCCGAAACTGCTGAGAATACACCTACTCAGTAATAAACTCACCGTGAGTAGAAAAGTAAGCCCGATAATGTAAAGGCTTGACTGGTGCAAACCTAAGCATTGACGAAGGGCGATACTTATCGGACGTCGATCATCCTACACAGAGTAAGATGACGTCCAAACACTATGGCTCAGATCATATAAAGACAAATTAAACAGCCAAAAAAATGATCGTTCATGCGACAAGCACATGTGTCTCCAATGACTGAGAATGTTCCTAATCTGGAACGACCTCATGTAGTCAGAAGGAGCACATATTGTATACATACTCTTTGGCGAAGATCAAAAAGCCCAAATATACGGCGAAAATTGATCGTTAAAGAGCAATGAATACAAGAAAAGTGACTGTTCCAAAGACTAGTCCTAGAAGTGTTGAGAATGCTCCTAAACCGGAACGACCTCACCCAGTCAGCAAAGTATTAAATGCTATTTGGCGCAGATCCAAGCCCAAGTTTACGAGATTAAAAGATCATTAAAAAGTGTTTATCATACGATGCGTACGTAACGACCTCACTAAATGCAGGAAATCCGAAAGAGAAGTCGCACTTCACTAATCTCAACACAGCTGTAAAAGTACCGATGGTACGAGGACTCAAGACAAGTGTTTCGTGGACAATAGGTTTCTTGTCACAGGTTTTCTTTAACGATCACACTTGAAGGATCTTCTTCTTCTTCTTCTTTGCGTTCGTTCTTTACGACCAATTTTAATCACTCTTTGTGATATGTTTGATCTTTGCCAAAAACGTGTATACGTTGCACATTGGTTTATATATATATGGCCCTTCTCATCTTTACAGACGGTCAATAGGCAAGTGTTTTACTGTGACAACTTCTGAGTTTTCATTGGTTTGGTAGGCCCCTAAACGAATAAGACTACTACACGTTTAGGACACATGCATCCGATTTCAGCCAAACCTCCTTGGTCTCCTCTTACGACATGCGTGGCAGGTAACAGTGGTTCTATTCTTTACATCCCAAATTTGGGCCCCGGTAACCACTCGGGCGACTTGAAGGATCTAAACTTCAAGTACATCTGAAAATGGCGAAGGTTCACCACATGGCGAAGGACATCAGTAAAATGGTAAGCAGTCCTCACGCAAAACTCAGAAGCGTAATACCAGGCGTCATGACTTCTACCCGAACTGACAGCGGGTGCATGAAACAAACAAAGAAACAAACAAACAAGTAACGTTTCAGAAATAACACACAAGTTAGTGAGTGATAAAACTCTTATCTAATACATGAGCAATCTGCACATCTATCCATCCATCCATTTATCCTTTCATTCTTAATCGGAGACTGACAAAACAATCAAGTTTAACCCCAACATGAATATCTATGTATGAGTTGCTACTGTTTTCAGATGTGCCAGACAGTGAGGTATGTACTTTCGATTTTAGTTTAGAGACTCTTGGCAACTCTTTCTGGCAGGTGATATTTCCGGAACTTTCTTTCAATTTCAAGATGACCTTGATCATCGTGTTTTCCTATCCACGTGTCCCAGTATTGGAAGCACGGAACTGTCTTTAAACTTTTTAGTTACACAATTCCAGGTTGAGAAATGAAGACATCAGGAAAAATGTGGATACAACATCAGTACTAGACTTCATCAAGAAACAACAAATTAAATGGCGCGGCCACGTAAGAAAATTACCAACAGACAGTGTACCTCAAAGAGCAATGCTGTTCCGATACAATGGGTACAAAGCAAAAGGCCGGCCACGCAAAAGATGGACCTCAGAGATAACAGAGGCGGCGAAAGACACTATCTACGAAGCGCATACAAGGTCCCGTTTTAGAAATGTCTTCTTGACCTGACACTGTGAGACAAACAGTTTTAGAAATGTCTTCTTGACCTGACACTGTGAGACAAACAGGATTGGAGAAAATGACGACACATTAGTTTAGTGTGTACTCTTACACGAAGTCAGGTCACTAACTCTATAAGTTGATATCTAACATAAGATAGTGTTTCCTGTACAGTAACTTCTAACAGTTTGTCCAGTACGCTGTTTTCCAAATGTGCAGCAGATAGCTAGTACACTTAGTTTCGTACTCTTCTATATACATCAGCTCTCCTGGACATAATAATTGTACATTTATAATCGAAACTAGTTCTAACCTCAAGTTTAAATTTCTTATGTGGGATTAGTTTTGTTACTTAATAAATTTAAAATTTTATTTGCTATTACTTTTGTTACTTAATAAGTTTAAAATTCTATTTGCTATTACTTTTGTTACTTAATAAGTTTAAAATTTTATTTGCTATTACTTTTGTTACTTAATAAGTTTAAAATTTTATTTGCTATTACTTTTGTTACTTAATAAGTTTAAATTTATTTTAAATTACTTTTGTAATTTAATAAGTTTAAAATTCTATTGAAATTACTTTTGTTACTTAGTAAGTTTAAATTGACTGAAATTACTTTTGTTACTTAGTAAGTTTAAAATTGTACTGAAATTACTTTTGTTATTATAAGTTTAAAATTGTACTGAAATTACGTTTGTTACTTAGTAAGTTTAAAATTGTACTGAAATTACTTTTGTTACTTTTAAGTTTAAAATTGTACTTTTGACGAGTTCTAGAATTCCTGTTGAAAGTTTTATGTCAGATTAGTTTTGTAACTTTATAAGTTTAAAATTCTTCGTAAAATTACTTTCACTTTTCTGCAGAAATTCTTCTTCTTTCTTTCTATTCTCGAATACTGTTTGCCTCACAGCGTCAGGTCAAGAAGAGATTTCTAAAACGGGTCCTTGTATGCGCTTCGTAGATAGTGTCTTTCGTCGCCTCTGTATTCTCTGAGGTCCATCTTTTGCGTGGCCGGCCTTTTGCTTTGTACCCATTGTATCGGAGCAGCATTTTTCTTTGAGGTGCACTGTCTGTTGGTAATCTGCTTACATGGCCGAACCATTTAATTTGTTGTTTCTTGATAAAGTCTAGTACTGATGTTGTACCCACTTTTTTCCTGACATCTTTGTTTCTCAACCGGTCTCTTCTTGTTACACCCAACATTCTGCGGACACTTCATCTCTATCGTGACTAGTTTTCTTTTATCATTTGTTGTCAGCGTCCAGGTTTGGCACTGGTAACATAATGTGGGAGAAAGATTGTGTTGAACATTGCTCTTGTTGTGTTCACGGTGACGTGTTTGCAGAAATTAACTGATATTAAAAACATGACAAGCAAACATCCTCTGATATTAAAGGATAATATAGTGGTGACAATAAGTATGTTAAAATGTTTACACTAAATTTAGAAACTGATCAAATAATAGTAATTGTCATCATCATCAGTAATCCAAGTGTACATTAGGCAGAGACAAGAACGTTCGACTCGAATTTCATAAACAGTTTGGCTTTTTCTTTGCCTTAGTTTCTGTCTATGTTTTTTTAGATGTTTGCTAATTTTTTAACTTGAGGCATCAGTCCCACACTTACTTTTCTTATATAACCTTTTACGACATACAAGAGCAGACATAGGTTATATATTTTAGCTAGCTATACCGGAAACCACAGGAGTGACAACAACGTCCTGGAAGAGAATAGTAAGAACCGAAAGAAATTAATCACTGATGGGACACACTATTGAGGACAGCCAAGAACAGAGATGAATGGTATGCATCTGTTGCTGTCTTGAGAAAGAGAAAGAGAGAGAGTTAGAATAAGAAAAGAAAGAAGGGACTTTACACTAAATTTAGAAGTGGATCAAATAAGCGAAGACATCAGGGATGCTTAAAAACTCTACTGTAAATTTAGAATCGGATCAATTTTTATCATCGGAATAAAAGTGTAGATACAGTAAAAAAAAAAAAAGTGCGATAAAAACGTTATTTAAATTTCGATAGTTAGAACCGGTTCAAATATGTGTGACTTGAATCCAGAATTCTTAAAATCAACATTCAAGACTATTTATAAATCATCTTAAATTATTTTATTATTATTCTCTTGAGTACTCTTTAGTTGTCAGCATCAGTGACATTTGCCATGAAACATTCTGCGGTATTTGCATCGGCTGTGATTTTTGCAGCCGGGTTGCTTTATGTTCAGGCCTTCGTTAGAGTGGATTTGGGTGGAGATGGCTGGATAGTGACATCAAACCAAACAAGTAAGTGTATAAGTTAATAGCAAGACGAGTTCGTTACTAGCTAAACACCAAACATACAATCTGCGCTATAACTGCCATGTTTATTGTTAACATTTTAATGTGCATTATATCCACACTTTGTGAAGTTTCATTTGTTCTTCTTGCAAGCAGGGGAGATAAACCAGGTTTTGCTAGTATCACATATTTAAGCTATTGTTACCCTTGATAATATCAAGTAAACATCGTCTTCCTTGTTAGCTTGGGTGACAGTTATTTGGAAACGAGAGAAAGGGTAAAATTGGACAATTTAGATTAACTAATCTCTGCTGGTAGGAAGCAAACTAAGATGACAAATGAGGTCAGTAAAATGGGACAATTTGTCAATAACTCAGCACATGTAGATAGGGAAACTTTGACCGCGAGGCCAAAGGCTAGCGGACTCGTTCGCCTAGGGGATAGACTTCCCTATACTTTTTTTTTATTTTACGGAGAATAAGCCTGACAAAAATATTGGAGGAGTTCTGGACAGTGTTGCCAATCTAGCATATTTAACGCTAGATCTAGCATTATTTTTGTGATCTAGCATTATTTTTTGCGATCTAGCATACAAAATTTGAATCTAGCATCTAGCAGGAAATCTAGCATTAAAATAAAATTAGTTAGCATCTTTAGCATTTCTTTTGTGATCCATGAATCAGAACATCCACCAAAATAAAACGAACAAACAAAGAAAATGTACTACAACGAGATCTGGGTAATGAATTTCTCAGTATGGGACGTATTTGCACTCTCCTCTCTCTCTCTCTCTCTCTCTCTCTCTCTCTCTCTCTGAGGTCCACACGCGTTTGACTTAGATATAACTGTAATGGTGTAACTTTTTCAATCTTGTTGGCTTGCCACCAGCTTCTGTATTTGCTCGCAGTTCATCAATGACTGTTCTTAAGTGCTATAATGCCCACGTGCCCAGCGTGTTCGTAGCGCTTTGGACTACGGATGACTAGTCCTCTGTAAGTGCGCGTTCAACTCCGCGGAATGACATAAAAGCTACAGGGTCCCCAGATTTACGGTGTTCGTGGCACCGAGCCGAAGGGTTACGATGTCCATGACACTGAGCCGAAGAGCTTTCAGCTCAAGTGCTTCTGGATCGGGAAAAAAAAAGTGCTATAATAATTTCCAAACAAACGGAGGACTGTGTTCAAATCATAAAGTGAGTCCCTCATTCAGCAATAAGTAAAGCTAAACCAACGTATGCGTAAAAATTACGAAAGGAATGGTTACAAGATCCTGCTTTTGCAAAGTGGCTACTTGATGTAACAACTGATTCATTTCAAACTCAATGCAAGTATTGTAGATATGACATTTTAGCTAAGTATTCTCTTCTAGTAAGTCATTGTGAAACAAAGAAACAAAAACTTGCTAGTCCATGTCAAAGTGCTTTTCTTACAAGTTTCGTTGCGAAGAAAGATGATAAGACATCAACACTTGAGGTCAATTTAGCAATGTTTATTTGATGTCATTCATCATTCACTTCTTGTAATCACTTGGTAGACTTGTGGAAAAATACTATACTTCTTCTTCTTCTTCAGCGATCTTTGGTCATGCGCTTAATTTACTGTGGACCACAAACTGGGCAGTCAGCTTCAGGTCTGGCAGGTTTCCCTAAGCTTAGTTTTCAGGTCAACTGGGTGTGGCCACATGTTTCTTCTCAGCTCAGACAAGAGAGGGCAGTCTCTCAGGATATGCTCTGGTGTCTGTTCCGCCTGCTGACACTGGCAGAGAGCTGTTTGACTTATAATTGTCTATATAATTGTTTGTTGAGTCTGTAGTGTCCGGTGCGTAGTCGAAATATAATGACCGGGTCTGTTCTGCTTAGGTCTTTGAGGGAGTCTTTTCCATAATCATATCCAGTGTTTGTCTTCCAGTTTACTGCAGATTTTCTCTTTACTATATCTGACAGTAAAATAAATGGTAAATAAAGTTAGGATGCATCATAAAAAGTGTGCAAATAAAGTGTGCAAACAAATTGTGCAAACAAAGTGTGCAAATATTGTAAATAATGTCATTGCTACTTATTTCAAGAAAGATTTGACTATTGATCTTGGGCAAGGAAAATTCTGTTTAGTACTGGATGAATCAAATGAAATCACTGTAAACAAGTTATTGGGTAATGTTGTGATTTATTACAGTGATACTCACAAGAAAGTGATTCATAAATATCTTAATATGGTGTTACTAGACAAATGTAACAAAGATGCTATTGTAAATGCAGTCAAGAATGAATTAGATGAAAAGAAATTGAACATGAAAAATCTTCTGGCTATTGGCACTGACAACGCCATTGTCATGGTGATTTCAAGAAGTTGAAGGAAGGAATTCCTGGATTAATCTTATTTAAATGTGTATGCCACTCCATACACTTATTAGTGTTCCCTGCTTGTGCTGCATCATTGCCAATAAACTTAGAGTTTTTGGTAAGTGAGACTTATAAACGGTTTTCTAAGAGTTCACTGAGACAAATTTCTAACAGTCAACTTTAACAGAGCATTAAAAATTAAGGAACAGCTGAAGATCTTAAATTCTTGTACAACCAGTACAGATTCATCGGGAGGTATCCCTTCAAAAAAGTTGCCACTTTCGCCTAAGTTTATTAATTTTACCAAATTCTAATGCTGAAGTGGAACGGTTATTCAGCAGCAGGAATATCGTGAAAAATAAAATGAGAAATAAAATACAGCCACCCATGCTTTCAGAAATTCTTGCAGTAAAATATGGCTTAAAGAGGCATAATAAATGCTGCAAAAACTTTGAATTACCTAAAGATGTCACCGCCAAAATTGGAACAATGAACTCATATGGCCCAACAAAAACTTCAGAAGATGTGCAGTCTGATTGCTCAAAGGTCCCAGAAGATGTCACCTGGCCATTTGTTCTCTCAGTTTGGGCCATCCACGACATGCCACGCTTGATTCTGGTGCCCTTAACATCATTAGTGTTCTTGTGTAGTGGATGTCTCTTATCCGCAGTAACCCGCATATATGCCTTGGTTTGGGCGATTGCATGACGGGAGCGTAGCGACAGAAGGCCAAGCATATAGCTCATCTTCACAATGGGGGTATCTCTAGTGCAGCCTAGGACTATACGCATACCTTCATTCCGAAGCCGTTCGAGTCGTTCACATTGTGATCTTGATATCGTAAGAATTCCGAGTCCGTAATCTACCACTAACATAACCAGTCGATCGAACAAAAGGGCAAGTAGTCTCTGCTCAAGGTGTGCGGCGACCATAACTTTGAGAGCTGCAAGACCACGCTTGCACCGTTGTATCGTCTGTTAAATATGGTGTTTGAAAGATAGACTACGATCAAAGGTTATTCCAAGATAGCGCAGCCTGTCTCTGCGCTCGATGGTATGTTCATCAAAGATTACACGGGGTAGGTCAGCCTTGACGATGTGATTATTCAACGAGCACCACAACATACTCGCTTTTTCAGGATTGACATGATTGGCACAAAACCGTGCTTGAATTATATAGATAAACAAAGAATGAAGTGGTTTGGCCACTTAATAAGAATGCATCCAAACTCCACAGTATACAGAGTCTTCTACAACAGAACATCGGAAAGAAGGCAAGAGGAAGACCACGGAAAAGATGGTTAGATGGCGTGGCAGCATCCTGTGAAAGAGCAAAGATAACAATCACACAAGCCACCAGAACAGCGCAAGACAAAAACAGAAAACCACGACACTGGGCAACAACCCGGTAGCAGTGTGACGACAAAAGAAAGAAGAAGAAGACATGAGAGCGAGACTCTCTACACCAACCCGAAATGGTACGCAATGTTTTCTGAATGTCATCAATCATTTCTCGTTTATCTGACCCAGTCCTATATATTAAGATATCATCTGAAATGTCAATATCAAAACCTACCAAAAGGGGAAGAATGGATCCCAACAGATGGTAGCACGACCAACTATCTCAACGTTATCATTACTCTTGGAAGAGAATGTAGAGGTTGGGGCAACATGAAGGCTGATCTCGGAGTTAAGCAGCTGATATAAGATAATGCAAGGGATGATGATGTTGTTGTATATACCGATGGGTCGGTTCAACGTCGTAAGAAATCCGGCTGGGGTTTCTTGGCTAATGCGCATGGTAGGGTTGTTGCTTAGCGAAGTGAGGCATACAGGACAACTACTTCTAGTATGACCTGTATGGAGGTTGAAGCTGTTACTGCTGCCCTCCATTGATCTCTGGGACTTCATTTACTGGGGCAGTTGTTGTGTCTGATTCTCAGTCGATGCTTCACAAGATCCAGAAGGGCAGGTTTCGGTATGAGTGGATGTCGTCTATAGAAGTTTCTAGCCTCCAGCGGCTTACGTGGATATACTGTCCTGGGCATGTGGGTATTTACGGTAATGAGAGAGCGGACAGGCTTGCATCAACAGCATCGATTGTTGGGGAGTTGAAGATAGATAAGGGGGATATTCTTCGGTCTCTTCGCAACTGTCTGTTGGATGAGGACACTAAAATCGATGTTGAATCGATCAAGCGATTTAAGCAGTTTGGAGTTACCCGTTGTTCAAGTCGAACTGGATGCCTGAGAGGCAGAGAGGTGTGTTTAATCAGTGAGCCACAGGAACCATCAGTATGTATACTCTTCGATATCTGTTGCGGGAGACTGAGCACCTATGGGTCTGCTCGGAGTGCAATGACGTCAGTTTAGTAACCAATAACCTAGAAGATGTGCAGTCTGACGTCTCAAATTACGATGAAATACTATGCGAATTGGTAGATAAAATATGTTCCGGGATTTTTTCTGGCATTAAAAAAATATTTATAGCATTATCTAGCATATGTTTCTCTAAAATCTAGCATTGAAAGCCGATTTACATTTGGCAACCCTGATTCTGGACTCTAGACTTGTGGTATGGGCCCCACCGTTGAGTGGATAGACTTGTGGTATGGGCCCCACTGTTGAGTGGATAGACTTGTGGTATGGGCCCCACTGTTGAGTGGATAGACTTGTGGTATGTCTCCCTGTTGAGTGGATAGACTTGTGGTATGTGCCCCACCGTTGAGTGGATAGACTTGTGGTATGTACCCCACCGTTGAGTGGATAGACTTGTGGTATGGACCCCACTGTTGAGTGGATAGACTTGTGGTATGGACCCCACTGTTGAGTGGATAGACTTGTGGTATGGGCCCCTCCGTTGAGTGGATAGACTTGTGGTATGGGCCCCACCGTTGAGTGGATAGACTTGTGGTATGGGCCCCACCGTTGAGTGGATAGACTTGTGGTATGGGCCCCACTGTTGAGTGGATAGACTTGTGGTATGGGCCCCACCGTTGAGTGGATAGACTTGTGGTATGGCCCCACGTTGAGTGGATAGACTTGTGGTATGGGCCCCACCGTTGAGTGGATAGACTTGTGGTATGGGCCCCACCGTTGAGTGGATAGACTTGTGGTATGGGCCCCACCGTTGAGTGGATAGACTTGTGGTATGGGCCCCACCGTTGAGTGGATAGACTCGGTATCTGCTTCTTCTTCTAACAATCCATATCGACAATTTTTTTAACACTCTTTGTGATTTGTATGTGATCCGAGCCTGAAGAGCGATTGTACATTGTGCCAGTTATGCGCCTACAAGTACGTCAGCACATACGATTTCTGAGACGTGTTTTATTACAACGGTAGCTTCCTAGGCCCCTACCTCAGTCGCCTCTTACGACATGCCTTGTAGGTCGCAGTATTACTATTTGCTGCTCCCCTTGAGAGTCCCAGCAGCACACAGGGGACATTCAGCATCTAAAAACCAGAGTTCCAGGTATGAGTTAACAGCCCACTTCCTTGTGGGTACCTCGGCAGAGGTAAAGCCTGTGGGAGTAAACCCAAACAGATAAATCCGTAGGGGAGTCCTTTTTTTTTTTTTTTTTTCGTCCGCTTTCAACTCAGACGAAGTTTCATCTCTGAAACTGATTTTTGCGTGAAAATCCGTTTTTCCAATTTCTTACAATGGCAGCAGCGTGCACATTGTAAATTACTTTACACTGGCAGCAGTGTGCTCAATGTACTCGTAATTAGTATTCCTCGCCATACAGGCAGATTTTCTCCGACTTCAGAGGTACTCACGTTATCGTCCTGAGTAAGACCAGGGACTCGAACAAATGCCGGACAGTAGGTTCGAACCCGAGCTATGAGGCGTCTCACAGCTAGCAGGCCGAGCTACTATCAACTACTCTAGGCAGTCCCCCAGTGGAGTCCTAATGCGGGCAGAAGCCATGTTATTCACTGTGGGCTGTTCCTTTAGCCAAAGTGATATCAGACTGATACTGGCACGCCTCTTGATTATCGGAGAAATCGACATGTAGTAGTTGACGCTTGGACAACTCTGACACCCATTGCCTAGCTTTGCAGACAAGCGTTTCTCAGAGCACAATCAGCTTGCAAGAACTGTTGTTACCGTAAGAAGTAAGGTTGTGGTTCGAATCCTGTATTTAGTAAAATGTGGGTTTTTTTTAGTTCTTGAATACTTGTCTTCTGTCGATTTATTTACCTGCATCAATGTGTGCTTGGAGTTCAAGGTATAACCTGACAAGTGGACAATCAAACTCGTGTGACAAGAAATTTAGATCTTAGGTGAAAGAAATGTGAGGATCTTGTGTGCAGGGCGGTGCCGTGCATACAGAGAGGCGGTCGCATCAGGCGGGACCGTAAGGGGAGCGGCATAAACAACAAAATCAAAATTACAATTGAAGGTTATTTTAAGAAAAAACATTTAAGGGGCGATATTTCGAAGACTTGCATCATACTGAGAAAATATACCGCACGGTCCTGCTTGTGTGACAGAAATGTAGCTGATTTCTTAGTACAAGAATGCTGGGGTCTCGTGTGACAGGAATGTTGGTCCTAAAGTAGCAGGAATTGGGAGGTTTCGTGCGAGAAGATTGCTGTTATCTCGCGTGACAGGAATGTTGGGGGTCTCGTGTGACCGGAATGTTTGGGGTCTCGTGTGACAGGAATGTTGAGAGCTTAGTGTGACCGGAATGTTGGGGTTTCGTGTTATAGGAATATTTAGGGTCTCGTGTTAAAGGAATTTTGGGGGTTTAGTGTGACCGGAATGTTGGGAGTCTCGTGTTACAGGAATGTTGGGAGTTTAGTGTGACCGGAATGTTGGGAGTTTAGTGTGACCGGAATGTTGGGAGTCTCGTGTTACATGAATGTTGGGAGTTTAGTGTGACGGAATGTTGGGAGTTTAGTGTGACCGGAATGTTGGGAGTCTCGTGTTACAGGAATGTTGGGAGTCTCGTGTTACGGGAATGTTGGGAGTCTCGTGTTACAGGAATGTTGGGAGTTTAGTGTGACCGGAATGTTGGGAGCCTCGTGTGACCGGAATATTTAGGGTTTTTGTGTTACAAGAATGTTGGAGTCTCGTGTGATCTGAATGTTTTAGGTCTCGTGCCTCAGGAATGTTGGAGGTCTCTGTGACAATGTCGTGTTAAATCATTTTACTATCACTTCTTTATCATTAGATACTCCAGTTCCTGGCAAGGTCCCAGGATCCATGTACACTGCTCTTATTGACCAAGGTCTTATAGGTGACCCACTGTTCAGAGACAACGATGATAATTATGTCTGGGTGGGTGACGCCGACTGGACCTACTCTAGGAATTTCTCAGGTAGGTTCATCCTGTACCAACAATATAAACAAGTTATCAGTAGTATTTCAGAAAGATATCGCCGCATAGAGAGTAACTAATGGATTAAGTGCCATCTCCACGTCAGAAGTTTCGGATACAATGAACCTCCACTTTCTGTTCATGACCATGATTGTACTGTCTGTCTAACTGTTTTTGTACTGTCTGTCTAACTGTTTTTGTACTGTCTGTCTAACTGTTTTTGTACTGCAGTTGCTGTCTGTAACTGTTTCTAACTTTTTGTACTGTCTGTCTAACTGTTTTTGTACTGTCTGTCTAACTGTTTTTGTACTGTCTGTCTAACTGTTTTTGTACTGTCTGTCTAACTGTTTTTGTACTGTCTGTCTAACTGTTTTTGTACTGTCTGTCTAACTGTTTTTGTACTGTCTGTCTAACTGTTTTTGTACTGTCTGTCTAACTGTTTTTGTACTGTCTGTCTAACTGTTTTTACGTCTGTTAACTGTTTTACTGTCTTCTAACTGTTTTAATCTATCGCCTAGTATTTTCGCTACTGTCGTAAATGCCTGTATCACCGTTTCTAGGCGGTATAGGACAAGGTGGACGTGTTCCTGTAAAATGTAATGGTCGCATGAAGGCGGTATAGGACAAGGGGGACGTGTTCCTGTAAAATGTAATGGTCGCATGAAGGCGGTATAGGACAAGGTGGACGTTTCCTGTAAATGTAATGGTCGCATGAAGGCGGTATAGGACAAGGGGGACGTGTTCCTGTAAAATGTAATGGTCGTATGAAGGCGGTATAGGACAAGGCGTGGAGTGTCTTCCTGTTCTGAAAATGTAATGGTCGTATGAAGGCGGTATAGGACAAGGTGGACGTGTTCGTAATGTAATGGTCGCATGAAGGCGGTATAGACAAGGGACGTGTTCTGTAAATGTAATGGTCGTATGAAGGCGGTATAGGACAAGAGGGACGTGTTCTTGTAAAATGTAATGGTCGCATGAAGGCGGTATAGGACAAGAGGGACGTGTTCCTGTAAAATGTAATGGTCGTATGAAGGCGGTATAGGACAAGGGGGACGTGTTCTTGTAAAATGTAATGGTCGCGTGAAGGCGGTATAGGACAAGAGGGACGTGTTCCTGTAAAATGTAATGGTCGCATGGCTAGTACAGTCGCCACGATACTGTTTAGGTAGGATTTTTCTTTATGCCTCCGACAAAAAAAACTCCATAGCCTTATCGTGGATTGAACCTGGATCTCCTGCAAGGAATCCGCGGTCTAATCCATCCATTGCGTTCCGGACATGTACTTGTCCTTGCGAATTAGATCGCTGTACTGTAAGGTCACCAATAGAAGAAGTTGATAACACCGTGGGCTAGTGACTACGGGCCGTGGAAATTACGGGGTTCTAGGTCAGCTTGAGCCACAAGTCTTCAGTGTGCACATGGTACCTGGTTGAACTACACAAAACTCTGATACTTGACTTAGTGGTATAAATTACAAGTATCTCTTAAGTTGGAGTAAGACTCGACTGAACGACGAGGGATATTGGTGATAAGGAAAGCAAGCCTCACGCAAAAAATAATTTAGAGGCTCCATATCAGGCGCAAGACTACACCTGAACTTACAGCAGGTGAATGAAAAAAAATCTATATCTTTCCCGTCTTCCATCGTCCTTTCTTTTGACTATATATTTCAGTAGAGTACAATGTTTCGTTATGTACCCAAAATATATGATTAATCTCAGTTTGATTAGATGATTGATTGATATTACCATCTTTACAGTTCTTCGGTGAACAACCCTCCTTGCTTCGATATCTTTACACAGGAAGATCTCAGCTATAGTGCACTAGCTCCACTGTAACGGTGGGGATGTTAGATGTGTTACACAGGAAGATTTCAGCTGCAGTGCACTAGCTCCAATGTAACGTGTAACAGTGGGGATGTTAGATGTGTTACACAGGAAGATCTCAGCTGCAGTGCACTAGCTCCACTGTAACGTGTAACAGTGGGGATGTTAGATGTGTTACACAGGAAGATCTCAGCTGCAGTGCACTGCTCCACTGTAACGTGTAACGGTGGGGATGTTAGATGTAACGTGTAACGGTGGGGATGTTAGATGTAATTTTGAAGATGGTAAAAATATGAAGACATTTTTGTAATGTTATTGATTTTTGCTAGAAATAAACGAAATGAAAACAAATGCCGTAGCACACACACACACACACACTCACACGCACGCACGCCCACACACAAGCTTTTCTCGTTTATTCCTCTGCGCTCCACGTAGAGCATAGGGCATCTACAGTTGTCCTCCACTTCCCAATGTCTCTGAATGGTTTCAATATGACTTCCCAGAATAATCGGGCATCCGTCAGTTTCTCAAGAAGACTCCGTTTCCTAGTATGTTTGGAGCGCCACCACTTTTCACTTCCTTTGAGGGTTCCACTCAAGTGCTTGTCTAGTGACACTCGACTGTGTCTTCCCCAGGGTATGTCTAACCCAACATTATTTTTCCACTAGATCGGAATTTACATGGCTTCCTGCCTTATACTTATACACCCGTCTGTGTTGTTTGTTATTCTGTTTTATCATCTCAAGCTGATAACCAGCCAACGACATTTGTTATTAAATGTATGAATCTTATTTGCATTTAATTTGGTGACTCGTCACATTTCCGACCCATACAACCAAATCTATTTCACATTTGAGCTCAATATTCAGAGGGGTTGTGAATCATGGACTATTACACAAAAATTAACAGCGAAAATTCAGTCCTTCGAAACTAAATGCTACAGAAAGATCCTACGAATATCATGGACAGAAAAAGAAAGAACACTGATGTCCTGAAAGAACTAAATGTTAAAGAGAATTGGCTGATAAACAACATACTATACAGAAAAATTACATACTTTGGTCACATCAAGCGTCACGATGGCCTGGAAAGAACAATACTAGAGGGCAGGGTCCCAGGACGCAGAGACAGACCAAGAAGAAGATGGCTACAAGATATTAAAGAAATAATGAACATGACCATCGACGAAGTGGGCGAACTGGCTAGAGACAGAGTGAATTTCAGATGTGCTGCAAAGAGAGCAACGTCCTATAAAGGATACGCACCTTGATGATGATAATTCAGAGCTTTGAGTTAGTGGAGATGGTAGAAGCTTTCCACAATAAATTTCATGAGAGCATAGGCTTGTCTGGCTTTCCAACTCCGTAACATCAAGATTCTCTTTTATCTTATATATATTTATATATATTATCAACATGTTAAAACACTTTGATATAAATTGTACAGTGAAACGATTTGTATGAGCGTAAGTTTTTCAATTCTTGAATTGCAATTTACTTTTCCGTCTGTCTTGTCAGTGTCAAGTGATGTGGCTAGCTCAAAACAGGTTTGGCTAATCTGTGAAGGACTGGACACAGTTGCAACTGTACTGGTCAACGACAAAGTGGTTGGGCAATCTGAGAATATGTTTGCACGCTCAACCTTCAACGTTGCTGGGGTTGTCAAGGTGATTTTATTTATGTTTTATTTTAGTATCTTTCTAACTCTGCTAATGTGAGAACACTGAAAGTACCTAAGGGTGCGCACTAAGTGCAATATCAGAACATTGAAAGTACATATGGGTGAGCACGAAGTACAGTGACGGGAATTCTAAAGATTTTTTCAATGTTTTGTAACAAACACAATTTTAGTCATTATGTTTGGTCAGACAATGTCTGATTTAATAATGACTAGTCAAAGAGTGTCTGGTCAAAGACTGTCTGTTCAAAGAGTGTCTGTTCAAAGAGTACCTGTTCAAAGAGTGTCTGTTCAAAGAGTGTCTGTTCAAAGAGTGTCTGATCAAAGAGTGTCTAGCCAAAGAATGATTGGCCAAAGAATGTTGGATTCAAGGATGATTGATTACTAAACCTGCCCTGGGAATAAAACTTAACGGAACCCTGTTGAGCTACAATAAACAATGAAGACTATAATACAATCTTGAATATATAGATAGTATTTGCATGAACAAAAGGAAGAAAGGCAAACGATTGGTCAAAGAATCTCTTTTTTTATGTGTGTTATAAGATATAGAATGTCTAGTCTTATTGTCTGATCAAAGAATGTTGATCAAAGAATGTTCAGCCATTCAGTATTGACGTTAGAGAATAGTAATCACAATTATTTGTGTAATCTAATCTTTTCTATCTTCTCTAGGGGGGAGCCAACACACTCGTTATTCACTTTACATCTGCTGTAAGAGAAGCCCTGGCCAGGACAAAGAATTCTGATTATGATATTCCCCGTATATGCCCCTCTTCAGCTGAGAACGGGCAGTGCCATGTGAACCAGATCAGAAAGGAACAGTGTTCCTTCAGTTGGGACTGGGGGCCATCCTTTCCAACCCAAGGAATTTGGTAAGACGCAACAGTATATTAGAATCTTCAGGTGTTTGTCTGTACAATTCTCAGACTTACAACCGAACAGCTAAGTGAAATAGACTTACAAAGTATAAGAATCGTCTTAAGAGACGATTCAACCGTAAAAAAAAAAAACTTTATTAAGTAGATGGTATAAGACAGATTGAGAGCGGTTGGACAAAGACAAGCAAGCACGGCAAACGGCAGTGAGGGATGGCTCAAAAGAAACGAAGAAAAATATAATCACTTATGGAGGCAAAAGAGAGCACAGAGGCAATAATATGTATCACTTCCAGTCTCCAGTTTCACCGGCAGCAACTGTGGCAAGAATTGCCACTCCAGAATAGAGCATTACAGTCACAACAGACGTGGTAATTCAGCACAGAACCAAACTACGTGGCGTAAAACCTTTTGTCTCCTTAGACAAAAAGGGCCATTAATGATGATGATGATTAGGATGATATAAGACATACTAGGTATCAAGATTAAACATTTTTGTTGGTTGAAACAACGTATTTGCGTATTTGTTAAACCAATTTTCTTTGTTTTTTGAAACCTCATTATTGGTTTATTGGTTTACTCAGTTTTCCATATTGTTGATAACAATATAGCAACTATTACTAATGGTCAAAAACATGGACATATCAAATCAAATCATATGACAAATGTCACCAGTTTTGAAATGTAAACATGTCACCATGAACACTAAAAGAGCATTGTACAACACAATCTTTCTCCCAACATTTTGCTATCAGTGCCAAACAAGGAAACTGACATCAAACTATAGAAGAAAGCTAGCCACGATAGCGATGAAGTGTCTACACAGAATGCTGGGAGTATCAAGAAGAGACCAGTTTAAAAATGAAGGCATCAGGAAAAAAATGGGTGCAATATCAGTACTTAAACTCTATCAAGAAACAATAAATTAAATTGTTCAGCCACATAAACAGATTGCCAACAGACAGTGCGCATCAAAGAGCAATGTTACTCCGATACAGTAAATACAAAGCAAAAGGCCGTCTATGTAAAACGTCGACCTCAGAAATAACAGAGGAGACGAAACACACTGTGTATGAAGCGCACACAAAAGCCAGCTGTATAAATCTCTTTTTATCCTGACTTTGTGAGACAAAACAATATTAGAGAAAATAAGAAGAAAGAAGAAGAAGAAAGTTTGCGTGATTGTTATCAGAAATATTCAAGGACACAATCTCGAGAATGGACCTTCTATACACAAAAGCGACATCATCAACGGTCTAAGAGAAAACATACGCTCTGAAAATTTCAATGAAGAAGATAAAGGGTATACTCTGTCTTGGTTGCACAAGCTATGTATATCGATAGGTGTAGCAAAACGTAGAGATCATCCGAGAAACACCAGTAGTAGATGTGTAAACTAATATAGAAGGGAAGGTGTTAGTCTTCTTCTTCTTCTTGTGTCGTCACACTGCTACCGGGTTGTTGCCCAGTGTCGTGGTTTTCTGTTTTTGTCTTGCGCTGTTCTGGTGGCTTGTGTGATTGTTATCTTTGCTCTTTCACAGGATTCTGCTACGCCATCTAACCATCTTTTCCGTGGTCTTCCTCTTGCCTTATTTCCCGATGTTCTGTTGTAGAAGACTCTGTATACTGTGGAGTTTAGATGCATTCTTATTAAGTGGCCAAACCACTTCATTCTTTGTTTATCTATATAATTCAAGCACGGTTTTGTGCCAACTTTCCTTCTTATGCTGATGTTGGTGATTCTGTCTTTTCTTGTGTTGTTGGTAACTTTTCGCAGGCAACGCATTTCACATGTAGTTATTTTTGTGACTGCGCTTTGCTCAATGTCCATGGTTGGCTCTGGTAACACAAAGTAGGTATAAAATGCTGTTGATCATCTGTTGCTTAGCTGCCTATGAAATTTTTGGGTGCCTTAACAATGGGGCTAGCTGGTTGTTAGTCTAAACACACTAAAAATGAGTTCTGCTTAAAGCGCTTAAGGTGAGATCTGAGCAACTATGAACATATCCGATGTGCGATGAAGATGATCCTCCAGTGAACAATTCAAATATAAACGTTATGTAAGCTTTGATTGTCTCATTCTAGCAATTACTTACTTTACAAATAATCTTGCTTAACTCTTTAACTGTACAAAGAATAAGTGTGTTGGATAAGTGTATATCGTGTCGATAATATTGTATATATATATCTCTCTCCTTATCTCTCTCTCTGTCTTTCTCTTCTCTATTCTGACATGAACGTAACAACAATGTCAAGGCCAGTATTGCTAGATTAGATATTCACAAAATAGATGAGACTACATACAGTAAAACTATTTGATTGGCAAAACACGTAATCACAAAGTACTGTAGTTTTACAAATTTAAATTGGTCGAAACGTTACTGTATTTTGTCATTGTTTTTGTAATTTGTAAAACTACAGTACTTTGTGATTACGTGTTTAGATTAGATGTTCATTTATTGTTGTTGCTAACTAGATGCTCATGACAAAAATGCCATCTGCTGGTTTCCGAGTCTGGAGTAATTTTCAGATAATATTCAGTATTATGTATCTCTTTTTCTTATTCATTTTTCTTTGAGAAAGCATTTGCTATTAAATTATGTTGTAGTGAGAATCACATAAGAAGATTTGTGAAATATATGTATAAAAGGGTGAAAGGTCAAAGGACTGACGTCATTGTACCGGGTTTCCCTATATGTCCGTGTCACTGTTGGCAGAAATGGCATCTGAAAGTGTTGCTCAAAGCACCAACTCCTAACTTCAGCAACAATCCTTGGGATCTAATGAAAAAATTGCACATGTGTCTGTCCAAATTCAAACCCATAACTTTCAGTACGACAGACAAACGTCTTGACCACTTCACTATTGAGACGCCCCTTGTGTGTGTGTGAAGTATATGTATATGCGTGAACTACTGGTACTTAGTGTCTACGCAGAATGCTGGGTGTAACAAGAAGAGACCGGTTGAGAAATGAAGACATCAGGAAAAAGTGGGTACAACATCAGTACTAGACTTCATCAAGAAACAACAAATTAAATGGTTCGGTCACGTAAGCAGATTACCATCAGACAGTGCACCCAAAGAGCAATGCTGCTCCGATACAATGGGTACAAAGCAAAAGGCCGGCCACGCAAAAGATGGACCTCAGAGATAACAGAGGCGACGAAAGAGACTATCTACGAAGCGCATACTAGGGCCCGTTTTAGAAATCTCTTCCTGACCTGACGCTGTGAGGCATACAGGATTCGAGAAAGAAGAAGAAGACTGGTACCATTAGCAAGTATACCTTCCGCCATGTGCTGAATGAGTCTTGGCACCAAATGATCTGTCCTAAGTGCGATACTGTTGGTTATCTATAACAATTTTAAAAAAATGTTTTTAAATAAGTAACGACAGTAAAATTTCATAACTGTTGTATTTAAAGAATAAGTATGCCCGTCTGTCCAGCGTGTTCGTAGCGCGCTGGACTACAGGTGACTATCCCTCTATGTGTGCGGGTTCAATTCCGCAGGATGGCAGAAAAAGCCACAGATTCCCCAGATTTACGGTGTTCGTGGCACCGAACCGAAGGGTTATGATGTCCATGGCACCGAGCCGAAGAGCTGAAAAGCTCAAGTGCTTCTGGATCGGGTTAAAAAAAAAAAAAAAGAATAAATATATTTGTTTGATGTGTTTGTTTGATGTATTTGTTTGATGTATGCGTTTGATGTATTTGTTAGGAAACCAATCTACATTGATGCTTATAGTAATGCAGTCATCAGAGATGTCCTGCACTTGTCAGAAAGGTAAACAATAAGATAAAACATACTTCTATAATGATAAACGTAGGGTAGACATTCATTGGTACATTGCTTTTCATACTTCTATAATGATAAACGTAGGGTAGACATTCATTGGTACATTGCTTTTCATACTTCTATAATGATAAACGTAGGGTAGACATTCATTGGTACATTGCTTTTCATACTTCTATAATGATAAACGTAGGGTAGACATTCCTGGAACAGATTAGCGTAATGAGTAAGCATTCTCCTATCGCCTTGGACTCAAGAGGATTGTGGGTTAATTCCCACACTCGACGTTTCACACATGAGAAAAGGAATTGGCCGTCCTACCTCCTGCACATAGGTGCTAGTAATATGGAGTGACAGACACTTCATACCCTATGGTTCCGGTAAACCGTTAGTTTGTTTTATTTATTATATTTCATCCCAACTTCTGACTTGTCCTGTAACTCTGCTAAATTCCAAATATATGGACTTTGCCTTTTCTTTGGATTAAAACAGAAGACTCGAGAAGGGGTTAGTACAAAATGAGCAAAAAACATTCCCAATATTAGCTTCACAGAATTAACAAGAAACATAAGTAGAGATGACACTTCATCCTTGTTTTTGGATAGGTTAATTCATCCCTTATCTTTTGAAGAGAAACTTAGGGGTGAGCTTGAAGACAAGAGAAACAAGTGCAAATTCAGAAGTTGTCACAGCTACACACTTGAAAAATGGCTTTCTGTAAAGGCAATATAATGCAATAACATGAGCTCACAACATTCATTAGCATGGGCTTACAACATTAAATATAATACGTGGCTTACAACATCCAATATAATACATGGCTCACAGCATTCAATATAATACATAGCTCACAACATTCAATATAATACGTGGCTCACAACATCCAATATAATACATGGCTCACAACATCCAATATAATACATGGCTCACAACATCCAATATATATAGTTCGTTTCAAAATTCGTCAACATCTTTGCCGACTGATATAAAATCATTCACTTGACAGAAATTATTGCTTTTTATTTAACGTTTTTCTATAGATAATCGTGCCGGCCTTCGTAAAGTATTTTTTGCTCACCCAAATCTTTAGTAATATAAGATTTTACTTATTTGTTATTAGTAAAATAACAGCGATTTCGATTTGGTATTCATGTAGAAGTTTAGCAGCACGATAATCAAGTATTCCTATAACTACACATGTGCGTGCTAAACATGCGATTCAGCACCAGTGCAAATCGGAAATCAAATCTGGGAATTAATCATTTCCACTATATCGAACGACTGTCATTGGCGTATGCACACACCATTTATTTTCATTGATAGAAGTGTTCACTATGTCACATTGCTTGTTAAAATATGTAATAGGGATACGCCTTTGCAAGCACACGCCGCATTTTGTGTATTACTGTAAATTCTAAACTTTGATTATCATTTTGTTGCGCTTATGCAAAATTATATTAAACCAAAAAAAAATAAACTCTCTCTGCATAAACCAAGCGACCTACAAATTAGTTAAACATGAATTTGTAAGGTTGTGAGATATATAAGACTGCCTGCAGAAAAATCCTGTTATGCACCAGGAAGATTTCTTACAAATTAAAACGTAATGTATTCACGAATTTTGCTCGAGAACAATAATAATGTCTATGTACGTCGTTTCACTACAAGAGTTAACTAAACAGAATATTTAACGCAAAAAATGTCGATATACATCAATACACAAAGTAGAGAGAGAATACTTCAATAAAAATAATAACATGCAGCGTGACATTGAATTTAGTTTATTTGTTTGTGAATCTATTTCAGTCAATTCTCAATGGCAAGTGGACGTTGATGTATACTTCGATGTCGACAATGTTGCAGAGGTCAAAGGGCAGCTGAATGCTAATATTGCAAGTTTAAACCTGTCTTTAAGTCAAGAGTTGTCAGTCTCACCAGCGAATAGCAGCATCAAAATTAGTCTGTTAGTTCCAACTGTGAGTAGATAGTTATTGGTTATTCATCCATACTCGTAGCACTCCGAACAAACTCATAGGTGCTCAGTCTCACCAGCGAACAGCAGCATCAAAATTAGTCTGTTAGTTCCAACTGTGAGTAGATAGTTATTGGTTATTCATCCATACTGTAGCACTCGAACAACTCATAGGCGCTCAGTCTCACCCAACAGATGTCGAAGTGTATGCATACTGATGGTTCCTGTGACTCGCTGGTTAAACACACTTCTATTTCTCTCTGTCACTCCGGCATCCAGTTCTACTTGTACATCGTGTAATTTCCAACTCCTTGAATCGCTGTATAGATTTAACATCACTTTTAGCGTCCTCATTTAACAGGAAGTCTCCAAATTACCAAAGAACATCCCTCTTATCCATCCTAAATTCCCCGACAATCGATGCTGTCGATATTAAGTTTTTTTTGTTGTTTTCTCATTGCCGCAAACAATTGCGTGTTCAGAACAGTAGATCCAGATGACCCTCTGGAGGTCGAAAACCTCTACCGACAACAGTCACTCCAACTGCAACCTGTCATTCTCTATTTTTTTAAGCATCCACTGAGAGTGGAAATCAACAATGGTCTCAGTAAACGGAGTCCCAAAGAGAAAAATGGAGAGCAACAGTAACGGCCTCAACCTCAATCATCATACAGGAAGTAGTTGTCGTGTATGCTCCATTTCGATCGGCAACAACCATACCATACCACGGCCTTCTCTATAATTATAGAGAAGGCTGTGACCATACACGATTACCAGGAAACCTCATCCTGACTTTTCACCACGATGTCTACACCCATCGATATAAACAACAACATCACCATCACTTGCATTATCAGTTTTCAGTTGCTTAATTGCGAGTTCAGTCTTCATGTTGCCACATTCTCTACAGTCTCTTCTAAGAGTAATGATAACATTGCGGAAATTGACCATGCTATTATTTACTGGGATCCATTCTTCCCCTTTCGGTAGATCCGGAACTGTGGTCACATAGTTAATTGTTTTCTTATCTTGTGACATCCACAACATGCCTCGCCTCAGCGTCGTGCCCTTAACATCATTAGTATTCTTGTGAAGTGCGTAGACAGAAATAATCTATCACAGTCTTCTTCTTCTTCTTCTTCTTCTCGAATCCTGTATGCCTCACAGCGTCAGGTCAGGAAGAGATTTCTAAAACGGGCCTAGTATGCGCTTCGTAGATAGTCTCTTTCATCGCCTCTGTTATCTCTGAGGTCCATCTTTTGCGTGGCCGGCCTTTTGCTTTGTACCCATTGTATCAAAGCAGCATTGCTCTTTAGGGTGCACTGTCTGATGGTAATCTGCTTACGTGGCCGAACCATTTAATTTGTTGTTTCTTGATGAAGTCTAGTACTGATGTTGTACCCACTTTTTCCTGATGTCTTCATTTCTAAACCGGTCTCTTCTTGTAACACCCAGCATTCTGCGTAGCAGTTTGTGATGATATAACACGTGAGAAATGTCAGAGAGAACAGTGATAGATTTAGAATTATTGGCGCTATTCAACTCGACGCCCGCAGGCGACATGGCGCCCGTGATATATATTCATGGCGCTCTATTTTACTCTGTTGGCTTTAACGTTAATTAAATGTTAGAAAAAACAATATTTTTCAACATTTTGTTTAGCACTCTCATGAATATAGTCTTCGCGCGTTTTGTAGCACTCTCATGAATATGGTCTTCCCGCGTTTTGTAGCACTCTCATGAATATGGTCTTCTCGCGTTTTGTAGCACTCTCATGAATATAGTCTTCGCGCGTTTTGTAGCACTCTCATGAATATGGTCTTCCAGCGTTTTGTAGCACTCTCATGAATATGGTCTTCCCGCGTTTTGTAGCACTCTCATGAATATAGTCTTCCCGCGTTTTGTAGCACTCTCATGAATATGGTCTTCCCGCGTTTTGTAGCACTCTCATGAATATGGTCTTTCCGCGTTTTGTAGCACTCTCATGAATATGGTCTTCCCGCGTTTTGTAGCACTCTCATGAATATGGTCTTCCCGCGTTTTGTAGCACTCTCATGAATATGGTCTTCCCAGGTTTTGTAGCACTCTCATGAATATGGTCTTCCCGCGTTTTGTAGCACTCTCATGAATATAGTCTTCGCGCGTTTTGTAGCACTCTCATGAATATGGTCTTCCCGCGTTTTGTAGCACTCTCATGAATATGGTCTTCCCGCGTTTTGTAGCACTCTCATGAATATGGTCTTCCCGCGTTTTGTAGCACTCTCATGAATATGGTCTTCCAGCGTTTTGTAGCACTCTCATGAATATGGTCTTCCCGCGTTTTGTAGCACTCTCATGAATATGGTCTTCCCGCGTTTTGTAGCACTCTCATGAATATGGTCTTCCCGCGTTTTGTAGCACTCTCATGAATATGGTCTTCCCGCGTTTTGTAGCACTCTCATGAATATGGTCTTCCCGCGTTTTGTAGCACTCTCATGAATATAGTCTTCGCGCGTTTTGTAGCACTCTCATGAATATGGTCTTCCGCGTTTTGTAGCACTCTCATGAATATGGTCTTCGCGTTTTTAGCACTCTCATGAATATGGTCTTCCCGCGTTTTGTAGCACTCTCATGAATATGGTCTTCCCGCGTTTTGTAGCACTCTCATGAATATGGTCTTTCCGCGTTTTGTAGCACTCTCATGAATATGGTCTTCCCGCGTTTTGTAGCACTCTCATGAATATGGTCTTTCCGCGTTTTGTAGCACTCTCATGAATATGGTCTTCCCGCGTTTTGTAGCACTCTCATGAATATGGTCTTTCCGCGTTTTGTAGCACTCTCATGAATATGGTCTTCCCGCGTTTTGCAGCACTCTCATGAATATGGTCTTCCCGCGTTTTGTAGCACTCTCATGAATATGGTCTTCCCGCGTTTTGCAGCACTCTCATGAATATAGTCTTCGCGCGTTCTCAATCTTGTTTGATTTTGTAGTCATTCTATTGCCCATCAATTCCCCCTCTTTCCTTTTTGATTGTTCACTGGAGAAAGGGTCGACATCTCAACTATGTTAACATTACTATTGTGATTATTATTATTACTATTATTATTATATAGTAGTTAGTTAGTAGTGGTAGTGAGTAGTGTAGTAGTTAGTAGTAGTGTAGTAGTGGTAGTAGTAGTAGTAGTAGTGTGTAGTAGTGGTAGTAGTAGTAGTAGTGGATGGTAGTGTGGTAGTAGTAGTGGTAGTGTAGGTAGTGGTGTAGTAGTGAGTAGTAGTGTAGTAGTAGTAGTATGTAGTGGTAGTAGTAGTAGTGTGAGTGGTAGTAGTGGTAGTGGTGGTGTGGTAGTGGTGGTAGTGTAGTGTGTAGTAGTGGTAGTGGTAGTAGTGTGGTGAGTAGTAGTGTAGTAGTAGTAGTAGTAGTAGTAATAGTAGTAGTAGTAGTATTTCAATCGTCACATGACGCCTGTGCCTCTACAACTATCAGTTAGATGCACACCGATAGATAAACACGTTGGACAGTACTGGAATTAGTCTATCACATAATGTGTGATGATGTCAACAAGAGAATATGAATACCATCATCCAAAAGAAACGCTGAAGAAGGTTCAAACATGCGTTGCTCATGGAGACTAACTCTGTCACGAAAACTGAAGATGAACATCAGAAAGAAAACGAAAACGTAGAAGATCCAAAACGACACCCTTTGACCTTGTTAGTAATACAATTAAATATGTGTTTTTTACTATTTTAATCGACACTGTGAGCGCTGCCTTACGCAAATACTATGTTCATCTTCTAAATACACGTTAAAGTTTAGTTATGTTGATTGATTAATTGATTGATTCATTCATTCATTCATTGATATGACCATTATCATTACACTTCGGTGAGTGACCACGTGTGATCCCATCTCTTTCTTACACAGGAAGATCTCAGCGGTAGCGCACGAACTTAGTAGCACCGGCTAGTGTCCCCGATGTAACTTAGAAGATGGTAAAAATATTTTGTAGGAATTTTTAAAAAATCTTTCTAATGAATTTTACCTTGACAGCGGCCTTCCAGCCTGCTCTTCTCGATTTTGAACTGTTAATGGTTCCTTTACGTGCTCAGCTGGAACATACAACCTACGTTTTATCGTCCGTCTCCGAGAGGACTAGATATCACCTACTCTGAGATCAGGATCTATGGAAAAATATACCCGATGGCTCCACGAGGGAGCGAACCAAGTTCCTTTGCAACGAGAGACGTGCAACTAACCCCTACGCCACAGAGCCCACCACAGAGTTTAGTTACGTGTGTGACATCTGAAGTCGTGTGTTTTGTTTACTTGATAATAATCTTAATTTAAATAACAATCTGCAGACAACTCATGTACCTTTATGGTGGCCAAATGGTTATGGTGATCAACCTTTATTTGATCTTGATGTTGCTTTCACTTCTGGGGTAGACACGACCACAAAATCTGTCAGGATTGGATTCCGAACTGTTGAGCTTGTGCAGGATCCTGTCTCCAACAAACCTGAACAAGGTTTGTTTCTTTGTTTGTGTGTTTGTTTGTTCGTTTATTTGTTTGTTATTTTTTGCGTTTGTTTGTTTCTTTGTTTGTTTGTGTGTTTGTTTATTTATTTGTGTGTTTGTTTATTTATTTGTGTGTTTGTTTGTTTTTGTGTTTGTTTATTTGTATGTTTGTTTGTTTGTTTGTGTGTTTGTTAGGGAGGGATTAAGCTTCTGTATGGCCGAGCCACGCATTTTAATACAGGACGGTCTTTGTTGGTTATATTAGAGTGAATTGACCTTTTTCTCTTGGTGTGACCTGGGACTAGTCTGAATAAGAACTGTTTGTTGAGACTTGTGTTAAATATGTTCTCATATGTGTGTATAGCCGTCATGACAAGGACTCTTGTGTTGATCTAGATTTGAACAAGGTTTATATTAATTTATATTCCAATAAATACTTCCTTGAGTGGTTCTCAGCTTGTGAATGTACACTACCAAACAACATGGAACACACTTTGTGTGGGTTTATTTTATTGGTTATAAATAATTAATATTGAAGTAGAGATTCCAGACTGCAAGGTGTACTATATAATAATACTAAGCAGTGCTTGTCTTATGTTGGAAAACACTTTTTTGAACAAAGGTTCTTAGTCTGTGAAGTATATTGTCAAAAACTATAGAACGAAGTTTGTATTTGTTTTGTTAGAAATATTAAATATTTGAGAAAGGGTAATCACCACAATGTAGACATATGTAAGAGACATTAGATTTTTATTATCAAAAATGTGAACGCATGTCTCTCCTGTCGACAGATAATAAACTCGACATAGTTCAGGAAGTAATTTGATAATTTATTTGTATGTACAACACATTAAACATGTGATGTAATCTCTAATTCATCCGATAAGGTCACAGTCCATTTTTAGAGTTTATATAAGTTTAGAGAAAAGAAATTATGTGAAACACACTCCTAACAAAAATAAGGTGGGAAACGTATAGTGCAGACTTGGACGACTCCGTACTCTGAGCAAAGGTAGTGATGATACGTGCTTCCGATGATCTTGATGAAGAAGTTAGCAACTTCGAGACGTAGAATATAAGATAGTTGTTCCCCATTTTGAAGCCGTTTCACGTTTTTCTCTTTTCAGGTTTATCTTTTTACTTTCGAATCAATGGTATCCCAATATTTCTAAAGGGAAGTAACTGGATTCCAGCAGACAGCTTTCAAGAGAGGATAACTGTAGAGAAACTTCGATTTTTGCTTGAGTCGGCAGCCAATGTCAGCATTAATTCTTTGAGAGTGTGGGGTGGTGGCGTGAGTTACTTATTTTGTTACATCTTTATAATTATTTTGCTATTATGCCATACAGAAGAACACTTACAGAAGCGTATCAACAAACTAAATTACAGGTGTTGAAATCACAAAATACAAATTATTGTTGAAATAAATGTGGTTATGATAATATGAAGAGAACCAACAACTGGGACAAGTGAAAAACATCACACATTTGAGATAAAAGAATAAACACCGAGATACAGCAAAGATGCAACAGAGCACGCTAAATCATCAGTCAAATGACATCGATACTTAATTGTAAACATGTATCTTTATACACAAAATGAGCCGTCTGCCAGCGTGTTCGTAGCGCGTGACTACGGTGACTATCCTGTGTGCGGTTCAATTCCGTGGATGGCAGAAAGCCACAGATTCCAGATTGTCCATGGCACTGAGCCGAAGAGCTGAAAGCTCAAGTGCTTCTGGATCTGGAAAAATACACAAATTAGCCTTATACAATGCGATCCTCATCCCACATTAATGTTATCAATGTCAAATTTAACACTTACAGCAAACGATAAAAAAAAAATTACAACAGAGATGAAATGTCTGCAAAAAATAGTAATAAGGAGTAAGATCGCAAATGAGACTATTAAAGACTTGTAACAACACCAGTGCTAGAGCATATTAAGAAACAATAAACTAAACGATTCGACCATGTAACTTGATTACTGTTCAACAGTACATCACAACGAACACTACTATTCAGATATAATTGTTTCAAGACTAAAGGTCGCTCACGCAAACGATAGCCCTCATAAATAAATATCGATGCGTTTGAAAAGCATACACTGATGGGTTTCAGAACTCTTCCATACCTGAACGCTAGATTACACAACAGGAATAGACAATAGATAGGTGTCTCATTATGCTAGGTTTGTAATTCAAAAGAAATTTGTATGAAACTGTTGTTATCTTATTGTGCTAGGTTTATGAATAGGAAGAAATTTGTCTAAAACTGTTATTTCTTATTGTACTAGGTTTATGAATCGGAAGAGTTTTATCAACTTTGTGATGAGCTTGGTATCATGGTATGGCAGGATCTCATGTTCAGTGTGTCCTTGTATCCAACATATCCAGCATTTCTTAGTTTGGTTACTACTGAAATCACTCAACAAGTTAGTCATTTCTTATTTGAATCATATTTATTTATGTATTTGTTTATTTAATTGCTTGAATATTTGCGATTCCTAGACCATGTTTAACATAGAAAGTAAGTAAATGCACCACTGGCTTCCTTGATCTTACAGAGAATGTCCGTGTGGATTTTTTGATGGTTATCTACCAATCCATCCGTGTAAATCACGAATGTCACCTTCATTACAGTTTTCATTGATGAAAGCCTTGATGTCTGCATCCACCGCCACGTGGATTCCTCTCTCATTACCATTTGTTGAATTTAATGATAGCCTAGAATGTGTTCCTGGATATTGAAGGCACCGGTTATATTCCATTCCATCTGTAATATAGATATTATATTGTTGATTTCAGCTGCAGAGACTGAAATCTCACACATCGATTATCTGTAATATAAATATTATATTGATGATTTCAGGTGCGGAGACTCAAATCTCACACATCGATTATCATTTGGGCTGGCAATAATGAGAACGAGAGTGCGCTGAGGCAGAACTGGTTTCACATCACAGATAATTACACCCTGTACTATAATGACTATGTTCAACTGTATGTTAAAACAATCAAACCAATAGGTTAGTATGAGTTACCATGTCTTTAACAAAACTTTACTTTTTAATTAATTTAGTGAGTTCATATTGCTTTTTTGTTTGGAGATTTAAAATAGTTTTGTTATTGATATATATATATATATATTTAAATTGTAAACGTCATTCTTTCTTCTTCTTCTTCTTCTATTGTCACACTGTTACATGGTTGTTGCCTAGTGTCGAGTTTTCTGTTTTTGTCTTGCGCTGCTCTAGTGGGTTGGGTAATAGTTGTTCTGTTCTGGCAGTATTCTGCTAGCAATCTGTCCATCTTTTTCGTAGACTTCCTTTGACTTTCCCCCCTGATTTTCTGTTGTAGAAGACTGCATACTTTGGAGTTTGGTTGCATTCTTATTAAGTGGCTGAAACACCTCATTTTTTGTTTCTCAATGTAATTCAAGCATTCTTCTGTCTAAACTTTCTTTCTTATGCTGATGTTGGTGACTGTCTTTTCTTGTGTTTTTGGTAATTTTTCGTAATTTCACACGTAGTTATTTTATGCCAATATGCTTTGATCATTGCCCATGTCATACTCTGGTAAGACATAGTAGGAATGAAAATGCTTTTGATCACCGACTGTTCTGCTGTCAGTGAGACGTCTGGGTGCCTTAACAGCTGGTAGGTTACTGCATTCGCTTGTTGCACTCTAGCCTCAATCTATCTGTCTAGTCTTCCATCTTCTGTGAATATGCTTCATATATATTTGAATTCTTGCACTTGGTTGAATGTGGTGCCATTGACATGGATGTTTAGCTTAGTTATTCAAATATAGTCATAAAATGTCATTGCGTAATTTCTATTTAATGGGCAATTGAAATCTACTGAGTTGAGGTATGATGCACGACTCACCCTCTAAAAGTACTCGGTTCGTGTCCCATATAGAGTGATAGACGATTTTATAGTGATACTTGATCTCAATGTAGATTAAATATAGTTTATTGTTATATCGGAAACATACCACAAAACATATGTCACGTGTTCAAAGTAAGCTCGGAAAAAACAATAATTTGACAGTTGAAAATTGTTAAGATATTAACGGAAAACTCCTGGAGAACTGCCAGAGAACTGCTGGAGAACTGCTGGAGAATGGCTGAAAATCTAAAGGAGAAACTACAGGAGATATGTTGGAGAATAGGTGGAGAACTGCTAGAAAAACTAAAGGATAACTGCCAGAGAATTGTTGAAAAACTGCTGGAGAGCTGCTGGAGAACTGCTGGAGAACTATTGGAAAACTAAAGGATAACTGTCAGAGAATTGTTGGAGAACTGCTGGAGAGCTGCTGGAGAATAGCTGGAGAACTGCTGGAAAACTAAAGGAGAACTGCTTAAAACTGTTGTAGAATTGCTGGAGAATTGCTTGAGAACTGCTGGAGAACTGATGAAGAACTACTATCAGGAAAAAAAAATCTTTAGGTGCAAAATGTATTTAAATTATCACTACCATCACAATGACATATTGGACTTTTGTCTGTGCTACGAAACCTGTATTTTGCTGTTGAGATATTCCTATGTATGAAAGTGATCTGAGTAGTCATGATTACTCACTAAAGTGCTATGATGATGGTCATTATATCCTTCAATCAATCAATCAATCTATAGTAGTACCCATGATTGTTGACTAAAGTACAATGTTGATGGTCATATATTCTTCAGTCAATCAATCTATCGGAGTACCCATGATTGTTGACTAAAGTACAATGAATGATTGTCATATATCCTTCAATCAATCAATCTATATAGTAGTACCCATGATTGTTCACTAAAGTACAATGAATGATTGTCATATATCCTTCAATCAGTCAGTAAATCATTAAATAACAATTTGTCTCTATCTGTTTTCTTCTTCTTCGTTCGCTCTCTGTCTCTGAGATCTTCCTGTGTAAGAAAGAAATCAGATCACGTATGGTTATTCACAGAAGTGCAATAATGATGGTGTTATTAATCAATCAATCGATTACAATCAATCAATCAGTCGTTGGCTCTACAGCAACCACTTGTTATACCACTCTTTATGGTTGGTATGTAACTTGTGCCTTGGGACGTAAGTGCGTTGTTCATGTTAGGTACCTACAGGCATGTAGGCCAGTACATCCAGTTTCTGAATTATTTTTTCTTCCAGTTTGCCTCCATTCGTAGAAGAAAAAATAAACAAACTGACATAGGTAAGTCCTTCCCCCTCTGGAGAGCAAGATCCCAATTTCCTATTAGCCTTTGACCTCGAGGTCAAAGTTTTTCAGTCTACGCTACTGAGAGTTGGGGTTGACCTGTGTGTTCTACGGGTTATCATTAGGCTATTAATTGTCAATTTTCCCAATTTGTGTGAAAAATTAGCTAATGTCAACTCTGCTGGATGCAGAACCAGGCACAGAACACACATTCTAGACTTCTATCATTCAAAGTTATCCTTCCTTCCTTTCGTTTGCTTGAAATATTTTCTATATATTCAACGTTGTTTCTTCTATAAAAGTCTCTATCTTTCGTAGCTTACTCAGAGGTCCGTGTAGTTTTATATCGAGTGCTGCACCGTTAGGCCAGTGAGTTTGCCTCAGTATATAATATTCGACGCAGTCTTGAAGTATGTACTCTGCAGTCTGATGTGTTTATCCACATGTACACATGACTGAATTGCCAATCTTGACTTTTGTGTACATGTGGCTGCGGAGTCGATTGTGTCCTGTTCTAAAGCGCAGAATGACAACGTGTTCTAATCTGCGCATATTATAGAAGTCATCTTATATTGGTATTGGTGGCTTTCTGATTGATTTAATCATCCTTTTCTTTTACTGGTAGGTAACTGGCACATCCGGTTGTTCTCCTGCAGCACCTTCCTTGGCCCGTTGGTCTGCTGTTTCATTTCCTGGTATTCCACAGTGAGACGGTATCCACTGCAAGACGACCATACACTGTTTTAGGCAGTAGGTTCTGCAGACCTGGCAATTTTCTTGACTAGAGTTCTTGAATTTCTGATTTTGCATCTGTCAGAAATACAACAGGTTATGGATCAAGTCTGGTGTTCAACAGTTTCTCAGTTGCCACCTTGATTGTCTGAATTTCTGCATCATAGTTGTGACAGAATTTCCCTGTAGGTCTCTAATCGTATCTCTAACGTTGTTTGGGTATTCTCTGTCTACTCCTGCTCCTCCATTCTTCAATGCGTTTTCTGCTGACCCATTCGTGTATGCCCGGACCCAGAGATCATGTGGGTATTCTTCATCAAGTAAACTGAGAGTGACTGTCTTGCGTTGTATGCTGTTCTGCTTATCCTTGTCGAGTATTCTTTTAACTTCTGTCTGGATACATACCTCTGGTTCAGTCTCTTCAAGGGGTTTGCTCTGGTACAGACTTTAGGGGAATGTCAACTTTTGTTAGGTCTGAAGTTTGCCTATGCAGTCTTTTGGCCTGATGAATAAAACTTTTCAGTTATCAATTTCACTATTATCGATTTTTTTCTTTTATTTCAGTTACACAAGAAGATTCCACTAGAGAATATCTGACTTCAAGTCCTTCCAATGGAAAAGAAACTGAGAAAGAAGGCTATGTATCAAATGATACTTCCAGTGAACTATATGGAGATAGTAAGTTTGTTTAGAATAATAACTCTGTTAAGTCAAAATCCGTTTGTGAGTACTGTAAATTAGATCTTACCAAAGTTTAGACAGACAAGTAAGAGATTACTAGATGGCGCAGTAACTTAGATAGATAAAAGAAATATTACAAGATGGCATAGTAAGTTAGATGAACTAGTAACAGATGCATTACTGGCACAGTAAGTCGGGTGAACAAATGAGAAATTACTTGATGGTACAGTAAGTTGGATTGTATGTCGGGTAAGTCATGATGGCGAGTCTGTTTGATGATAGGAAGCTGTCCGAAGTCTTCCACATCACCAACGGCATCAAAAAGGCATATGTACTGGACCAACAGTCTTTAACATGTTTGCTGCCATGCAACAACACACGTATTAAGATACTGTTGCCATCACCGCTTGCGATGGATGGCTATATCAAATTCGAGTGGACAAATGAGAAATGGCTTATTGGTTATTAAACTAACGTCATTGCACTCCGGACAGACCCATAGGTGCTCAGTCTCCAACAACAGATATCGAAGAGTATGCACACTAATGGTTCACATGGCTCGCTGATTAAACACACCCCTAACTATGCCCCTATGGCATCCAGTTCTACTTGTACACCGGATAACACCAAACTACCTGAATCACTAAATCGATTCAACATCTATTTTAGTGTCCTCATCCACCAGACAGTTGCGAAGAAACCGAAGGACATCCCCCTATCCATCTTCAACTCCCCAACAATCGATGCTGTTGATGCTAGCCTGCCTGCTCTCTCATTACCGTAAACACCCGCATGCCCAGGACAGTATATCCACGTTAAGCCGCTGGAGGTTAGAAACTTTATAGACGACATCCACTCATACCGAAACCTGCCCTTCTGGATCTTGTGAAGCATCGACTGCGAGTCAGATACAACAACTGCCCCAGTAAATGAAGTCCCAGAAATCCAATGGAGGGCAGCAGTAACGGCCTCAACCTCCATCCTCATACTAGAAGTAGTTGTCCTGCATGCCCCACTTCGCTCTGCAACAACCCTACCATGCGCATTAGCCAAGAAACCCCAGCCGGATTTCTCACCACGTTGAACCGACCCATCAGTATATACAACAACATCATCATCCCTTGCATTATCTTCTATCAGCTGCTTAACTGCGAGATCAGCCTTCATGTTGCTCCAATCTCTACATTCTCTTCCAAGAGTAATGATAGCGTTGAGATAGTTGGTCATGTTACCATCTGTTGGGATCCTTTCTTACCCTTTTGGTAGGGTCACAACCGTGATCATCTGGCCCATTGTTCTCTCAGTCTGTGCCATCCACGACATGCCACGCTTGATTCTCGTGCCCTTAACATCATTAGTGTTCTTGTGCAGTGGGTGTATCTTATCCGAAGTAACCCGCATATATGCCTTGGTTTGGGCGATTGCATGACGGAGCGTAGTGACAGAAGGCCAAGCATATATCTCACCTTCACAAATGGGGGTATCTCTAGTGCAGCCAAGGACTATATGCATACCTTCATTCTGAACACGTTCGAGTCGTTCACATTGTGATATTAATATCGTGATAATGCAAAATCCGTAATATACCACGGACGTAACCAGTCGTCGAACAAAAGGGCAAGTGGTCTCTGTTCAAGGTGTGCAGCTACCATAACTTTGAGAGCTGCAAGACCACGCTTGCAACGTTGTCTTATTCCATAGTCAATGCTGATCTACCCCGTGTAATCTTTGATGAACATACCATCAAGCGCAGTGACAGGCTGCGCTATCATGGAATAACCTTTGATCGTAGTCTATCTTTCAAACACCATGTTGAACATAAAGAAGAAATTACTTGATGGTACGGCAAGTCGAATAGATAAATCTTCTTCTTCTTCGAACGCTCCATGTCGACCAACTGTTAACCACTACGTGTGATTTGCATGTGATCTGAGCCTAAGAGAGATTGTATGTAGTGCCAGTTATGCGCCTAAAAGGAGGCCAGCACATCCGATTACTACAATGTTTTTTATTTACTAGGGTAGCCTTCCTAGGTCATACATCAGTCGCCTCTTACGACATGCCTTGTAGGTCACAGTGGTACTATTCCTTGCTTCTCGTGTGGAACCCGGCACCCCACAGGCGGTATGGACAAATGAGAATTTAGTTGATGGCACGGTAAGTCGAGTGAACAAATGATAGTTTAGTTGATGGCACGGTAAGTCGAGTGAACAAATAAGAGATTGGTTAAATGTGTGTGCAGCAACTATTATGATAGCACACATACAAATTATGTCATGATAAGCTGCATTAGTAGACAGATGTACATTACAACGGTTGTGATTTTAGTCAATTTATTATATATTTTCCAGTTCATTTCTATGACTACTCAGTGGACCAATGGAAAGCCACATCTTTCAGGATCCCTCGCATGGCGTCAGAGTACGGTGTTCAGTCCTGGTGTAACAATGAAAGCCTGTCCAATGTGTTTAATACGTTAGATTTCAGCATAACCTCTGACATGGTCAATCACAGACAGCATCACACGAATGGTAGGTTCTGATGGAGGGGGTAAGGTGGAACATATACGTGTGACGGGAGATAATTACTATTTGTTATATATTGTTTAGTTTAGTTTAGTTTAGTTTAGTCGTCGGATCACCATCACTGCACGTCGAACAAATTAGTCCATAAGTGCTCCGATCTCTCCCTCATTATGTCCATCAGCGTGTGGCGACTAACGACACCGGTTCTTTGTTGGTTTACAATTCTTCTTTGTCTGCCAGCATAGCGTTCTTGTCAAGCTACACCACACTTAACGTTGAGTTCTTGCAGTCTGGTTAGTGTTGTGGATTCACCGCTATTACGTGAATCATGTACACGCCCTCTCTCCCTTAAGGAATTTATAATATCAGCCTGGTCCATTGCTCGTCCGCTTTGGACAGCAGCCATACCTGCAAGCCTATCCGCACGTTCATTCCCCTTACACCTGCATGCCCTGGCAAAAAAATAAAACTGATCTTTGTCAGCTTAGACCTCCCCAGCGATTCTATCCAATGTCTCCTAGCCCATCCTGTTTCAATCTTCCTGAGCATACTCATTGAGTCACTGAGAAAACATGCATGGATAAAAGTCTGTGATTCTAGCCAAATCATCGCTTTGGTAACCGCATGATTTCCATAGTGAGACTGCTCGTAGTCACGGCAAAACCACCACTGTCTTCCTTCACAACATCACCTCCGACCTGAGCAGTGAAAGCCCATGAGCTCCGCACATGTCGAATCACCGAACCATCCATATAAATGATTACATCATACTCAGATGCGTTCTCAGAAATTAATGCCTGAACCTCTGCCTCCACGACAAGTGGGTTGTGTTGCCTGCATTCTTTATCAAGTTCGATGCATACAGAAAAGGATGTAGCGATTCCTGTTGGCACTGGTATCCATTCTTCACCGGGATCAATATCTTCAAGTGTACACACCTGTTCAATACAGTCCTCGGCCTGACACATCCAAGATTTTCCCCTTTTTAACCTATTACCTTTTTGTCTCTTTATTTCCAAGTGCAGAGGATGTTGTGTTATATATTGTGTCGTTATAGACATAGATAGTAGCCTAGTGGTTAGTACACATGCTTTGTAAACGAGTGGTCCCAGTTCAATCACCAGTTGAGGTAGGTTTATAGTTTAACTGCAAGCGAATCTCAGATCAATCTGGCCTCATTTAGGCACCAGAAAAAAATTGTGACAACGTAATGTTGACGACATCACATCCTGTGAGCCATTGGCCAAAGAAAGATACATGCCTAATACTGTAGATTTCAGAACAAATCAACTAGATATTCTCACTGAAGGAAGCCTAAACATAAATCAATGAGAGATACAAATGTGCAAGAAGTCATAGACCACACAACAATGGGCCACAAGAAGTCATAATCCACACAGCATTGGTGCACACGAAGTCATAGACCACACAGCAATGGTTCACAAAAAATCACAGACCACACAGAAATGGTTCACAAAAAGTCATAGACCACACAGCAATGGTCCACAAGAAGCCATAGACCACACAGCAATGGTTCACAAGAAGCCATAGACCACACAGCAATGGTTCACAAGAAGTCACATCTTTAAGTTACACACAATTCAACAATCCACAATGTTCAGGTACATGACAGGAAGGACAATGTAGACTGCAAGCCAAGCTCTACAAAATGAAAAGTGACCATTGCACGATCCAAAATGACCTCCTGACTCTCGAAAACATTCTGCAAACTTCATTATCCCTTTGACTCTGTAATTTATTTGTACCTCTGAACGAATTTATATTGCAGTATATACTGAACTAGCTAGTATACCAGCTTTGCGTCTTCTGAAAATTTAACGACAGCCAGTATATCGACTGAGAAGGGCAAAAGGTTTAACGTAAGTGTTCAAACCTAGCCCCGAAAGACTACATTGAATGATGAATTGTGGGACACCTACGATGACCTACTGCTTACGACTAAATTAATAAAATGAGAATCATCGCTTTGTTTAAATATCTGAATATATATATATATATTTATTTATATCATCAACGTATCTTGTTTGACATGTATGGCTTCCACATAAGATATTCATTGCTGTCATGTTGCCACTTTCCTAATAATTGTCTCCCATGTAAAGGTCACAATCACAGTACCGTGTTATTGTTCAGATGTCATACACCAAGTACGATAACTCAATAGTACCGTGTTATTGTTCAGATGTCATACACCAAGTACGATAACTCAATAGTACCGTGTTATTGTTCAGATGTCATACACCAAGTATGATAACTCAATAGTAGGTATGTTAATGTCAGAACAAGCAGTAACTAGTAGATTTCAGTTCTTCTTTAAATCACTCGTTAACCTGTTGCTTTACGTACAGTTGTTGTTGTTGTTGTTGCTGTTGTTGATGATGATCCTCCTGTGTTTATTCTGCTGTTCCTGTAAGGGTATGTGCATGTAACAGTTACATATTATTGCTACTTTAGTATATTATACCTACATTTAAATTATTCAAAAGTAAGGTGTGCATTCATTACTAAATATTATATTGCAATTTTTTTAATTTTCTCAGGTAATACAGAAATGGCTGATGAGGTGAAAGTTCATTTGAATTTACCTAACTCTCCAGATGCCAACGTCAACTTTGCAGACTTTATCTACCTGACACAGGTAAAATTGTGAACCGCCATTGCGTTGTGGTGAGTTAATGCACTTGTTAAGGAAGCATGTGGCATCGAAATCAAATTTCCCTAATTGAATGGGACTTTTTCTGATTATAACGGTTTTCATGTCGGCTCTGTCAGGTACCTAAGAAATGCTGGAAAATACAAAAGACCTGCTTGATAATGCGGTCCATTTCTGTAATCCTGGTCATAGAAAAGTACATTCCTAATACCGTTTCTTCAATTATACTATGTGGTATGAAAATGGGTTCTACACTACATTTCTTTTCTTGTATTTTTCCTCTTGTAACGTTATAGGCTACATAACACCTACAGGCAATTTCTCCATACCACTCCATCCTGGGCAACTCGTTCAAACTCATCTATGAAATTGAATCCAATATTTCTCGCTTCGCTCAGTAAAGCTCGTTTTAGAGTTTTCCTAGAGCGTCCGTTATTTCTTAAACCCTGACATCTATTTTCAAATGTAATCAACTTACTTTCTTCTTCTTCTGCGTTTATACGCTATTATTTCAGACGTAGCCATGACACCTAGAGAGACGTGCTGGCTGATTTTTACAGGAAAGTCTGCTTACTTTTTTTTTTCCTCGCCATACAGGCTGGTCTTTTTGCAGATATCTAATTTAAAATGCATTCAACTTATTTTCTACAGTATTTTTTCCAACTTTCGCTGTCATATGTTAGGATTGATATAACGTTGTAATTGAAAATTCGTAATTTTACTTAAAACTAAATAGCATGGAGTTCCATACTTTATTTAGGCTTATTAAAGTCTATGTTGCTTTGACAATGTGTAACATAAATTCTATGTTAGTATTTCCATTCAGTCAAAATTACAAGCCAAAATAAGTGAACTGCTCTTAGTTTCATCATTTGGATTCCAGTGTGATATTTACAATGACTTATCATATGTTTCTTCTTTATATTTGTCTTATCATACCTTGTGCAGAGACACCCACTAGAATTGATAATGCATGTGTAGACAGAGACCTTCACTGTAGTTGATACAGCATGTGTAGACAGAGACCTCTATTATAATTGATAATGCATGTGTAGACAGAGACCTTCACTGTAGTTGATACAGCATGTGTAGACAGAGACCTTCACTGTAGTTGATACAGCATGTGTAGACAGAGACCTTCACTGTAGTTGATACAGCATGTGTAGACAGAGACCTTCACTGTAGTTGATACAGCATGTGTAGACAGAGACTTTCACTGTAGTTGATACAGCATGTGTAGACAGAGACCTTCACTATAGTTGATACAGCATGTGTAGACAGAGACCTTCACTGTAGTTGATACAGCATGTGTAGACAGAGACTTTCACTGTAGTTGATACAGCATGTGTAGACAGAGACCTTCACTGTAGTTGATACAGCATGTGTAGACAGAGACTTTCACTGTAGTTGATACAGCATGTGTAGACAGAGACCTTCACTGTAGTTGATACAGCATGTGTAGACAGAGACCTTCACTGTAGTTGATACAGCATGTGTAGACAGAGACCTTCACTGTAGTTGATACAGCATGTGTAGACAGAGACCTTCACTGTAGTTGATACAGCATGTGTAGACAGAGACCTTCACTGTAGTTGATACAGCATGTGTAGACAGAGACCTTCACTGTAGTTGATACAGCATGTGTAGACAGAGACTTTCACTGTAGTTGATACAGCATGTGTAGACAGAGACCTTCACTGTAGTTGATACAGCACGTGTAGACAGAGACCTTCACTGTAGTTGATACAGCATGTGTAGACAGAGACTTTCACTGTAGTTGATACAGCATGTGTAGACAGAGACCTTCACTGTAGTTGATACAGCATGTGTAGACAGAGACCTTCACTGTAGTTGATACAGCACGTGTAGACAGAGACCTTCACTGTAGTTGATACAGCACGTGTAGACAGAGACCTTCACTGTAGTTGATACAGCATGTGTAGACAGAGACCTTCACTGTAGTTGATACAGCATGTGTAGACAGAGACCTTCACTGTAGTTGATACAGCATGTGTAGACAGAGACCTTCACTATAGTTGATACAGCATGTGTAGACAGAGACCTTCACTGTAGTTGATACAGCATGTGTAGACAGAGACCTTCACTGTAGTTGATACAGCATGTGTAGACAGAGACCTTCACTGTAGTTGATACAGCATGTGTAGACAGAGACCTTCACTGTAGTTGATACAGCACGTGTAGACAGAGACCTTCACTGTAGTTGATACAGCATGTGTAGACAGAGACCTTCACTATAGTTGATACAGCATGTGTAGACAGAGACCTTCACTGTAGTTGATACAGCATGTGTATACAGAGACCTTCACTGTAGTTGATACAGCATGTGTAGACAGAGACCTTCACTGTAGTTGATACAGCATGTGTAGACAGAGACCTTCATTGTAGTTGATACAGCATGTGTAGACAGAGACCTTCACTGTAGTTGATACAGCATGTGTAGACAGAGACTTTCACTGTAGTTGATACAGCATGTGTAGACAGAGACCTTCACTGTAGTTGATACAGCATGTGTAGACAGAGACCTTCACTGTAGTTGATACAGCATGTGTAGACAGAGACCTTCACTGTAGTTGATACAGCATGTGTAGACAGAGACATTCACTGTAGTTGATACAGCATGTGTAGACAGAGACCTTCACTGTAGTTGATACAGCATGTGTAGACAGAGACTTTCACTGTAGTTGATACAGCATGTGTAGACAGAGACCTTCACTGTAGTTGATACAGCACGTGTAGACAGAGACCTTCACTGTAGTTGATACAGCATGTGTAGACAGAGACCTTCACTGTAGTTGATACAGCATGTGTAGACAGAGACCTTCACTATAGTTGATACAGCACGTGTAGACAGAGACCTTCACTATAGTTGATACAGCATGTGTAGACATAGACCTAACTATAACAGCTAAGACATGTGTGGTTAGCTCTTAACTATTCTCTCATAAATGAGAAACCTGCGACATTGTAACTACTTTGTCACCTGTGACACTACAAACTTAAAAACCGTTGTTTTAATCACTCGATCCCAGATCTTGTGTTCAAACCCTTGCTCATAATAACACGAGTTCTTGTAACTAACATCTTGTAAATAAATTTATATCAATTAGATCAACCAAGCCATGTGCATGCGTACCCAGTCGGAACACTACAGACGTTATCAGGCTCGACTTCTTGCAGATGGTAGAGGTTTGACTATGGGGGCTCTCTATTGGCAGCTAAATGACATATGGCAAGCTCCAACCTGGGCATCGATTGGTGAGTAGTTTACTTAGTTGTCATGTGTGTTAGCTAGTTATTGGTTATTGGTTATTGGTTATTGGTTACTAAACTGACGTCATTGCACTCCGGGCAAACCCATAGGTGCTCAGTCTCCCCAACAGATATCGAAGAGTATGCATACTGATGGTTCCTGTGGCTCGCTGATTAAACACACCTCTCACTCTGCCTCTCAGGCATCCAGTTCGACTTGAACAAAGTGTAATTCCAAACTGCTTAAATCGCTTGATCGATTCAACATCGATTTTAGTGTCCTCATCCAACAGAGAGTCTCGAAGAGACCGAAGAACATCCCCTTATCCATCTTCAACTCCCCAACAATTGATGCTGTTGATGCAAGCCTGTCCGCTCTCTCATTACCGTAAACACCCGCATGCCCAGGACAGTATATCCACGTAAGCCGCTGGAGGTTAGAAACTTCTATAGACGACATCCACTCATACCGAAACCTGCCCTTCTGGATCTTGTGAAGCATCGACTGAGAGTCAGATACAACAACTGCCCCAGTAAATGAAGTCCCAGAAATCCAATGGAGGGCAGCAGTAACGGCCTCAACCTCCATCCTCATACTAGAAGTAGTTGTCCTGTATGCCCCACTTCGCTCTGCAACAACCCTACCATGCGCATTAGCCAAGAAACCCCAGCCGGATTTCTCACCACGTTGAACCGACCCATCGGTATATACAACAACATCATCATCCCTTGCATTATCTTCTATCAGCTGCTTAACTGCGAGATCAGCCTTCATGTTGCCCCAATCTCTACATTCTCTTCCAAGAGTAATGATAACGTTGAGATAGTTCATCATGCTTCCATCTGTTGGGATCCATTCTTCCCTTTTGGTAGAGTCGCAACCGTAGTCACCTGGCCAATCGTTCTCTCAGCCTGGGCCATCCACGACATACCACGCTTGATTCTCGTGCCCTTAACATCATTAGTGTTCTTGTGAAGTGGATGTCTCTTATCCGAAGTAACCCGCATATATGCCTTGGTTTGGGCGATTGCATGACGGGAGCGTAGTGACAGAAGGCCAAGCATATATCTCATCTTCACAATGGGGTATCTCTAGTGCAGCCCAGAACTATACGCATACCTTCATTCTGAACCCGTTCAAGTCGTTCACATTGTGATCTTGATATCGTAAGAATTCCGAGTCCGTAATCTACCACTGACATTACCAGTCGATCGAACAAAGGGCAAGTAGTCTCTGCTCAAGGTGTGCGGCCACCATAACTTTGAGAGCCGCAAGACCACGCTTGCACCGTTGTATCGTCTGTTCAATATGGTGTTTGAAAGATAGACTACGATCAAAGGTTATTCCAAGATAGCGAAGCCTGTCTCTGCGCTCGATGGTATGTTCATCAAAGATTACACAGGGTAGGTCAGCCTTGACGATGTGATTATTCAACGAGCACCACAACATACACGCTTTTTCAGGATTGACCTGAGAGCGAGACTCTCTACACCAACCCGAGATGGTATGCAATGTTTTCTGAATGTCGTCAACCATCTCTCGTCTATCTGACCCAGTCCTATTAGCTAGTTCTGTTAGCTAGTTAACAGAAAAGAAACCAATAAGTGAACAAGAACAGAGGATACATTTAGGCAATCGTGATATGGATACACATAAGAATGAAAAGTATATCATCAATGATATAAGGAACCCTTTTTTATACACCATATCGTATATAGGGTAATTTGGTGTTAGGCCTGTATTTTTCATTGACCGTCGGCACACGCTTGATGATGTGGTCAACATTGTCCTACAAGATATCCGTACTTTCATTGAGTTATCTCCCATAGACTACAAGAATCTCCGTACTTTCTTTTATTGAATTATCTCCCATAGACTACAAAATATCATTACTTTCATTGAGTTATCTCCCATAGACTACAAGATATCAGTACTTTCGTTGAGTTATCTCCCATAGACTACAAGATCTCATAACTTTCATTATCTCCCATAGACTACACGATATCATTAATGTTGTTGATTAATCTCTCATAGACTATAAGAATCTCAGTACTTTCATTGAGTTATCTCCCATAAACTACAAGATCTCAGTACTTTCATTAAGTTATCTCTCATAAACTACAAGACCTCATAAATTATATTGATTTCTCTCCCATAGACTACGAAGGTTCCTGGAAGATGCTGCACTACTATGCAAGAACGTTCTTCAATAGAACTCTGATCTCCCCCTATCTGTTAGATGCGGACACATTGGACGTGTACATTGTATTAGATGGGGTTCCAGTCACTGAGGTTAGGAATCCTGCTGATGGTGAGTGCTGATACGCGTCCTTGTGTTCCTTGACTCTTGTTAACTGTGTCTGACATGTACTGCGTATCATTTGGTTTCTTGTCTGTTGTGTCTGTCATTGCCTGCCATATGTCTTATTTCTTCACGGTTGTGTATGTCATCTTGTGCCATGTTTTTGTCTTTTGTCAGTTATGTCTAACACCATATGACATATGTCTTATTTCTTGTCAGTTATGTCTAACACCATATGACATATGTCTTATTTCTTGTCAGTTATGTCTAACACCATATGACATATGTCTTATTTCTTGTCAGTTATGTCTAACACCATGTGGCATATGTCTTATTTCTTGTCAGTTATGTCTTACACCATGTGACATATGTCTTATTTCTTGTCAGTTATGTCTTACACCATGTGACATATGTCTTATTTCTTGTCAGTTATGTCTTACACCATGTGACATATGTCTTATTTCTTGTCAGTTATGTCTAATACCATTTGCCACATGTCGTGTCTTTTGTCTATCGTATCATCAAGTGTCATATTTGTTTGTGTAGACCAGTAATGTCCAACACGGTGTCCGTGGTCGCCATGGCACCATGTGATACATCCTTGGCGCTCTATTGTATTCCTCCAACTTTAACGTTAATCAATATTTCAAGGGAAAAAATGTCTACATAAATAATAGTACAATTCATTTTTATCGTAATCATAATATTTTAATATATGACTTGTCAGGATTCAGTTTTCATCTTGCTTATCAATCAAAATCAAACTGGTATGGTCAGTCGCTGGACGCTGTTGGAGATTTTGCGAAGGAGATCGGAGCTCCTATGGACATGTCCGGAATACAATGAAGATATTCCAAACTGAAACTGGTATGGGCAGTCGCTGGACGCTGTTGGAGATCGAAGCATCTATGGACATGTCCGGAGTGCAATGAAGATATTCCAAACTGAAACTGGTATGGTCAGTCGCTGGACGCTGTTGGAGATCGGAGCATCTATGGACATCTCTGGAATGCAATGAAGATATTCCAAACTGAAACTGGTATGGTCAGTCGCTGGACGCTGTTGGAGATCGGAGCATCTATGGACATCTCTGGAATGCAATGAAGATATTCCAAACTGAAACTGGTATGGTCAGTCGCTGGACGCTGTTGGAGATCGAAGCATCTATGGACATGTCGGAGTGCAATGAAGATATTCCAAACTGAAACTGGTATGGTCAGTCGCTGGACGCTGTTGGAGATCGAAGCATCTATGGACATGTCCGGAATGCAATTAAGATATTCCAAACTGAAACTGGTATGGTCAGTCGCTGGACGCTGTTGGAGATTTTGTGAAGGAGATCGAAGCATCTATGGACATGTCAGGAATGCAATGAAGATATTCCAAACTGAAACTGGTATGGTCAGTCGCTGGACGCTGTTGGAGATCGAAGCATCTATGGACATGTCCGGAATGCAATTAAGATATTCCAAACTGAAACTGGTATGGTCAGTCGCTGGACGCTGTTGAAACACGTACAAACAAGTACTATAGTTTTACAAAATACATAAACAGTGACGATAAACAGCAACGTTTCGACCAACAAGGCCTTTATCAAGCAAACGAACAAACAGGAGTGACAAATTAAAATGAAACACAAATGGACGACCAAATACCAACGTAGCTAAGGAAAATCTGGAATAACAGATATTAAACGCTAACAGAGTAGAAACGGAAATGCACATACACAACAAATATAACTATTAAATCTTACCTACTGCGTCACAACGAATAGTTGCTGCAGTCTTCCCCCTATTTCGATATTCGTCGCCATATTGCATATGTGACGTAGTAGGTAAGATTTAATAGTTATATTTGTTGTGTATGTGCATTTCCCGTTTCTACCTCTGTTAGCGTTAATATCTGTTTTTCCCAGATTTTCCTTAGATACGTTGGTATTTGGTCGTCCATTTGTGTTTCATTTAATTTGTCACTCCTGTTTGTTCGTTTGCTTGATAAAGGCCTTGTTAGTCGAAACGTTGCTGTTTATCGTCACTGTTTATGTATTTTGTAAAACTATAGTACTTTGTTTGTACGTGTTTCACTATTTACCAAGTTTTACTGCAGTCTTCCCCCTATTTCGATGGACGCTGTTGGAGATTTTGTGAAGGAGATCGGAGCTCCAATGGACATGTCCGGAATGCAATGAAGATATTCCAAACTGAAACTGAAGTTTTCATCTGTTATTATTTGTTGTTATGTTACCATTAATATGAGTTTGTTTGCCTGTGTGTTGCCTAGGCTCTCAATGGAGCAAAGAATAGTAGCACTGCGGACATATATGGCATGTCGTAAGAGGTGACTGATGTATGTTCATAGGGAAGCTACCCTAGTAAATAAAAGCGTCGTAGAAATCAGACGTGCTGGCCTACTGGCATCTCTTAATCTCGGATCACATACAAATCACAAAGAGTGGTTAACAAGTGGATGTTATTGAGCGTTCAAAGAAGAAGAAGATGAGTTTGTTGTTGTTATTATTAATATTATTAATGCAGTTGTCACATGGCGTCTGTACCTCCACAATCCAATCATTAGCTAGATGCGTCCCGATATATAAAAACCTTTAATAGCACTCGGTGTAGACTATCTTAGTTAGTTAGTTAGTGTGTTCCTTTCGTGCCAAAGGCGGCACATAGGGCAGAGGTTTTAGATATCCATGTGATGCGGTTCTTTGCTAGCAGTTGGAGATCTTGTATGGTTTTACATCCCAATAGTTTACTTTCTTGTTGGATGGTTCTTCGAAGAGTGGTCTTTGGTCTTCCACGTTTTCTATCTTACTATCTTAGATGTTGTTATTAGAACAAAATGTAAAATGAAAAGAAGGGTGGCATCTCATGAAAAGGTAGAAGAGAAAATAGATGACATTGAATGAACAGGTAGATGATAATGTATAAACTGGAAAACTAGTTGGAATCAATTTCTCTGCTGTCAGGTCGTCCCTGTTGACACTCATTAAATTTAAACTAACAACCATGGCTCTAACCACTTGACTACACCAGCTCTCTCACAACTTTACAATACCATCGCTCTAACCACTTGACCACACCAGCTGTCTCACAAGTTTACAATACCATCGCTCTAACCACTTGACTATACCATGTACCAGCTCTCTCACAATTTTACAATACGATAGCTCTAACCACTTGACTACACCAGCTGTCTCACAACTTTTCTATACCATCACTCTAACCACTGGACTACACCAGCTCGTTCACTACTTTACAATACGATCGCTCTAACCACTTGACTATACCATGTACAAGCTCCCACACAACTTTACAATTCCATGGCTCTAACCACTTGACTACACCAACTCTCTCACAACTTTACAATACGATTACTCTAACCACTTGACTACACCAGCTCTCTCACTACTTTACAATACGATCACTCTAACCACTTGACTACACACCAACTCGCTCACTACTTTACAATACGATCACTCTAACCACTTGACTACACCAGCTCGCTCACTACTTTACAATACCATCGTTCTAACCACTTGACTACACCAACTCTCTCACAACTTTACAATACGATCGCTCTAACCACTTGACTATACCAGCTGTCTCACTACTTTACAATACAATCGCTCTAACAGTCTTACAGTACGATCGCTCTAACCACTTGACTACACCAACTGCCACACAAGATTTTATAATACCATCGCTGTAACCACTTGACTCTACCATCACTCTAACCGCTTAGCTCCACCATTCCTTACAGTATCCATTATCCAACAGTTGTAATATTTATTCAGGTACACTGTCCTTTAAGTTGTCTGATAACAGTACTGATTTGATCAAGGGAGGACTGTCAATCTCTGAAGCTTCAGAGAAGCTCAAGGCTATCAGTGGAGTCAGCAGTGGAAGTCTGCGAGTTGAGACTTATGATTATAGCAGCTTCCAGGCTTTGCATTCAGAGACAGTTACATACAATGTACGTCAATGTGAGAGATAAATTGTGTCATAAACATCATTGTGGCATAGACATCATCCTATCACAAATATCATCGTGACATGGACATCATCGTTTCATAAACATCATCGTGTCACAGACATCATTGTGGGGTCAAAGGCTCATGGGGACAACGGCACGCCAGGATTAGTGGAGCTGGCACTAATCTAGACCACGTGCCCCACCTCCGCGCGGTGACTCAGGTAACATACTTTGGTTCCTGTCTGGCTGAGGGGGCAGGGATCGAGGGAGAGCCACAGGTAGTCGTAGTAGTGCAAGCACGGAAAAGAAATGCAGGTCCCACAGTCCCTGAACAATGCACGCATCTCCTGGCCGATGTCCGATCAAATTTGCCCAAGTTGCAGACAAAGAAGAAACGGCAGTGTACGAGTCGTCTGCGATCGAATCAATCTCCCCGGAGTAAATGACCGCACCAAAATTAAAGAGATGAGAGGTGCATCCATCAAAGAGACGTAGACCCAAGTTGGGCGAAACTCGGAGCCCGCATAGCTCAAGCTCTCTCTTTCTCGTCCCCCTAGAGCCCGTATATGCCTGGCCCCGGGTTGAGTTGCACATGGGCCCACATAGGGCGAAACTCGGAGCTCTGAGGAGGGGCCCGGATGAGCTCTGTGCCCGGACAAGCTAACGGCATTGTGAAAGTGTGCACGGTAAGAAACAACAGAAATGTAAGAAACAGTAGTCATCAATGAAGGACTCCCAACTCCCCGGAGTAAAGGTCGTTTGTAAAGCCAGCTTAGAATCAATAAGCAAATTGCCAGCTGTGGGGGCAAGAATCAATAAGCAATTGCCAGCTGTGGGGCAAGAATCAATAAGAACGAGTAACAATCAAAAATCTCGGCTGAGTACAAAGACAGGGAGACACGCCAGGTGCTGTTGATGGTGCGGCGGGAAGGCGTGGCAAACGTAAGGGTGAGCGGACCACCTAGTTGAGCAGGTTAAAACTGGAAAGCACAGCAGAGGCTTGAACCCAGTACAAAACAAAATTCTCGGTAAGTCTCTCTGGAAAACACTGTTACGCATCGTGTCAATACATGGGAAGGTTGCGGTAAACTCCGTACATGAGGCCAAGCGCAGAGAAATCTATTGTGTAAAGTTGGCCGAGCGCAAATCCTAAAGTTGCGTTTTAGTGCCTAACGAAACTGCCCTCCATTGGACAACCGGGCAAGGTATTGTTGCATTAACGACTAACATCCCCTGAAGAACTGAGGTGGGTGATGCCTAAAGAAACTGCTCTCCCTGGAACAACTGGGCAAGGTACTGTTGCATTTACAACTAACATCTGCGGAATAACTGAGGTGGGTGATCTGGGCGAGTGCAAAATTTCAGTTGCGTTGCTAGCGCCGATTGAAACGACATTCTAGAATATCTGTGCGCAGTTCAAGACTAGTGTTTCCCGGAGACAGGGAAAATGCAGAGTAATACTTTGAGAATCCACAAATATAGCTAGCAACCTGCTCAAAGAAAAGTCGTTCCGATTTATTGCAACTCTTGGTCTCTCTGCAATAAGGATCATCGTTCTACTAATTCCACTCTTGATTTTGCCACGCATTGTGATACGCAATTTCCAGTTTGAAAAATAAACTGCTTTAACGAGTATATTAATATAAAATAAAGAGTAAACACTTGCAAATTGTCAAGTGCCGACACACGCAACGACTGTGAATACTCCTACTCTTGATAAACTTACCGTGGATAGAAAAGTAAGGCCGATAATGCAAAGGCTTGACCCAAACATTGGCTAAGGGCAATACTTTTCAGACGCTGATCATCCTACACAGAGTGAGATGACGTTCACACACCATGGCTCAGATCAGATAAATGCTACGGCAAAAAAGTTGGTCGAAAAGGCGTAGATCCGGGCCAAAATATACGGCAAAATGGATCGTACCCTAGGGCGAGCTACCTTAGAAAATAAACAGCTGGTTGAAACCGAACAAACCGCTGAAGGATAAGCACCTGAGCTTCAATTTTTACTGAAGGTTGTGAACATACATCCGTTCTTGGTGTTTGGCTGTTTATATATCACATTAGACTGATAAAAACAGCCGTAAAGAACGATCGAGAAAAGAAGAAAAAGACATCATTGTGTCATAAATATCATCATGTCATAAATATCATCATGTCATAGACATCATGTCATAAATATCATCGTGTCAGACATCATCATGTCATAATATCATCGTGTCATAGTCATCATCATGTCATAAATATCATCGTGTCATAAACATCATCATGTCATAAATATCATCGTGTCATAGACATCATGTGATGTTTTCATCCGCACTAGATCTGATGGTTCACTGTTTAACTTGGCTCGCTTAAGAGCCAAGACAAAAACACGAAATACTTCTCAAGGACCTCCTTTTCGCTGACGATGCTGCCTTAGTCGCCCACAGTGAGACTACACTGCAATGTCTAATTAATAATTTGTCAAAGGCATGCGACCTCTTTTCTCTGACAATAAGTGTCTCCAAAACAGTTGTATTATGTCAGGAGGTAAGACATCAAATATCACTTTAAATGGCAACCATCTAACACCAGTGCAAAAATTCTGCTATCTTGGGTCCACGGTCACTGCCAGCCTTTCTCTTGACGAAGAAATCAACGTTCGTATAGGAGTGCGGCTACTACATTCGGCATACTATCAAAGCGAGCGTGGGACAACAACAAATTGACATTGCAGACGAAAACTCAAATATATCGAGCCTGTGTAATTTGTTCTTTACTATATGGCTCAGAAACATGGACAGCCTACTCAAGACACGAGAGGAGACTTAACATCTTTCACCTTCGATGTCTCCGCAAGATTATGAACATCAGGTGGTACGACAAGATAACCAACTCTGAAGTACTACAACGTGCAAATCTGCCTTCCATCATGGGCATGCTCAGCAGTAGACGACTAAGATGGTTGGGACATGTGAGAAGAATGAAACTTATCGCATACCAAAACAAATGTTGTTCTGTGAACTTTCGGAGGAAGAGGCACCAGGGCAGACCACTGCTCAGATATAAAGATGTCTGCAAAACCTCAATGAAAAACTTCTCTATAGATCCCAGCACATGGGAGGGACTAGCTGATGACAGAGTTGTGTGGAAAGCCAAATTACGGAAGGGTCTTTTGAGAAGAGACTTATGTACAGGCTGAACAACAAGAGAAAAGCGAAAACTCAGAAGTTGTCACAGTAAAACACTTGCCTATTGACCGTCTGTAAAGATGAAAAGGGCCATATATATATATATATATATATATATATATATATATATATATATATATATATATATATATATATATATATATATATATATATGTCTCTAATTTATCTTTTTGTTCTCCTTAGACGTAAGAGTTTTATCTGTCAATTTCTATTTTCGTGTTCTCAATGGAAAGCAGGGCTTCATCTGTCGCTCTACAAATGTATATTCCAAGTGGAAAATTAAGCGTCATCAATCACTTTCCATCTTCAAGTTCCCAGTGAAACATAATATAGTTCCATTCAGGAAATTGATAATTAGGTGGTTGAGACGATATAAAAATATCTGAAAAGGATGTAGTAATTGTAGCTGGAAAGAAAAGGGAGATAAGTGTAGCAATGAAGACGTGTGTTTCAGAAAGAGTTGAAAGGTTTCTATTTTTTTAATGGGGTCATGGTGGGCCTATGAAATCAAATTTTGCTTATTAAAAGATGGGCCACCTGCTGGGTGGTTTGATTGAAACATCAAACGTTGCATAGTAAGACGGGTCACCTGCCGGACGGTTCGGTTGTAATCATCAAAGTGTTGCAGATAAGACGGGTCACCTGCTGGACGGTTCGGTTGTAGTCATCAAAAGTTGCATTAGTGAGACGGGTCACCTGCTGGACGGTTCGTTGGAATCATCAAAAGTTGCATTAGTGAGAGGGTCACTGCTGGCGGCGGTTGTAGTCATCAAAGGTTGCAAGAGTAAGACGGATCACCTGCTGGGCCGTTGAAATCATTAGTTTAAAATCGCAATAACATAAAATATAATTACATAACAATCATTTCTGTAACAGCAGATACAGTTTCCATAATACAGTTATGAATTTCTAGTGATATTTAAGTGAATATTTCTTAAGTGAATATTTCTTGAATATTTTAGTGAATATTTCTTAAGTGAATATTTCTTTAGTGAATATTTCTTTAGTTAATATTTCTTTAGTGAATATTTCTTTAGTGAATATTTCCGTAGTGAATATTTAAGTGAATATTTCTAAAATGAATATTTCTTGTTTTAAAGTCTGAAAACAGCAGCAGAGTCAGTGTATACTAAGAAAATCAGTGACCTACTTAGCGATTCTGGATGTGCATCCGTAGAAAACTGTCTATTGTACTTGACGGCTACAGACAACAGTGGATCTCTGGTGTCCAGTACGTGGTATACCCTGGCCTATCCGAAATCTTCTAAACTACAACAGGCTAATGTTAAGGTAAATGTTATTTACGTCACTCAATTGTTTTTATGTGTTAAGTTAGATCAGTTTCTTGCCGAATAGTTAGGCTATTAGCCTCTCAATATTGAGGACATCGGTTCGAACCTAGGGTGATTATTTTTCTCCTTTTTTTTGAGGAACAAAACTTTAAAGAAAAAAATGTCCACAATGTGATATTCTCAGTTGACACACACATCTATAACGGTTAATTAATTGGTTGACACTTTTCTGTATTTGCAGAAGGTAGTGTATAAGTTGTGTTTTCATGAAGTAAAAGCTACAACACATGGACACATGACAAATATAGCTAGCAAGATCAGCCTGCTCAAAGAAAAGTCGTTCCGATTTATTGCATGGAATTCCAATGCGACACTGTTGACACTTTGTGCCCAGTTCAGAGGACCAACTCTTGGTCTCTCTGCATTAAGGATCATCGTTCTACTAATTCCACTCTTGATTTTGCCACGCACTGTGATACACAATTTTCAGTTTGAAAAATAAACTACTTTAACGAGTATATTAAACATATCATTCTTGCATTCAACCTTATACCGAAGTAGAGAGGACCCTGAGATCGTCTCTCAATCTACAATTCTCCAAAGAAGAGATCGTTGGCATTCTACCATCCTCTGAATGTTCTCCAAAGATCTTCTCAGTCTACAAAGACTGAGCACGAAATATCGTTGAAATTTTCGTTCCAACATCTCCCTTACGCTGTAACAGTAGCGATGTTTTAGTTATTTTGAGTGGGTTTTAAAGAGCAGTGCAAGCCGGTTCATGATTCTTACAAACATTAGACGTTTTTTATTCGTCGTGCGAATCGATAAAATTTCGTTTTAAAAAATTGCTTCATAGAAAATTCGTCTAAAGAAAACGGCAATTTAGCATGTAATTTTAACATATTTTACAGCATTTTATGCAACAGTGTTTAAAATAAAACATATTACATTACTGATTGCATATGTGTACATACTTTATAACTGATTGCGCATGTTTTACATACTTTGTAAATGATTGCACATTTGTACATACTTTGTAACTGATCGCACATTTGTACATACTTTGTAACTGATCGTACATTTGTACATACTTTGTAACTGATCGTACATTTGTACATACTTTGTAACTGATCGTACATTTGTACATACTTTGTAACTGATCGCACATTTGTACATACTTTGTAACTGATCGCACATTTGTACATACTTTGTAACTGATCGCACATTTGTACATACTTTGTAACTGATCGCACATTTGTACATTCTACGTAAATTATTGAAGGTTTTCTTTTACTGAAGACTTTGATTGTTACACTAATGAGTAAAATAATAAATTCATCTTATATTTTCTGTTTATACTTTAACACAAATCAGATAGAAACATTTAACATTTCATTTTCTCACTTCCATAAATATAATCATACAATCAAAGAGTGATTAATCTTACATCATGCCACTTCCATGTAGATACTCTTGTAGTCAAAGAGTAATTAATCTTACATTATTTTCTCACTATGTTAAACACAATGTAATCAAAATATGACTAATCTAACTTTTGTTCCATTTGATATCGTTACTTGTTAATCTCCACAGATTGCCTCGGTAACTAGCATCGATCCTTACACATTCAATATCCAAGTCACAACTGATGCCATCGCTCTCTTTGTATGGTTATCTCTCGACAACATCAAGGGTCAGTTTTCGGACAATGGCTTCTTGTTGCTGACTCCAAGTGTACAAGTTCAGTTCCATGCCCGTCAGATAGTCACTGCAGATGTCTTGATGTCGCAATTAAAAATCAGAAGTCTTGTTGATGTCAAAACAGATGTCCCTATAGTTGGTTGAGGACCTTTGAATGTTAATAAAAGAAAGCATGTATAACTTATTCACTGAAGAATTTGGTGGAAAATGTAATTAATAAAATCTATTAGGTAGAATTGAAGGAATTAGTTAAGAGTTCTGGGAAAGCCCTGAATGCTAATGCAAATATTGATAAAATATAAAAACGAATGTTATACTGCCCTGCTGTCCAAGGCAGCTTCCCCGAACGCCATGGCACCCGTGTAATACATCACTTGCGCCCTAGTTGACTCAAACGGCTTTAAAGTTAGTCAGAATTTCAAGAAAATAGAATCTTTGAATAACACTATGTTTCAATTATTTCGTAAGCACAATATATATTTCTTAAATTAAACGTTTTGTTGGAATTACATTTTCATGTTATTATTTTTTTTAAATTAATGTTACACTTCTGTTTCTTTGTTCACCCGTTTTGAATTCAGGTATAGTCATAGTGCCTCTTATGGCTCCTATAACTGACTTTTGCGTGAAAGTATGCTTTTCTGATCACCAGTGTCCCTCGCCGTTCAGACGAACATTACTTCGTCTTCAGAGGTAATGTTAATATTAATATTATTTTATTATTTAGAAACAACCAATGAATTGTTCGGACACATAAGCAGATTACGAACAGACTCCAAAGAGTAATACAACTCCGACAGCAATACAGAAGATCGTCCACACAGAAGGGGACCAAAGAAATAACAGAGGCAGCAAATGACAATATTAAGAGCACACAAAAGCCCGTTCCAGAAATATCTTTTTATCCTGACACTGTGAGTCAAAACCAGATTACAGAAAAGAAGAAAAACAATTAAATTGTTACATACACAAAACCTGATATCTGCATTTTCTTGACTTATGTAATCTACCTCATATATCCATTGTCATCATTCAGCGTTTTCACATTAATCTTCTTAGCTGTCCATGGAACACTTAATAATCTTCTTTGCTGTCCATGGAACACTTAATAATCTTCTTTGCTGTCCATGGAACACTTAATAATCTTCTTTGCTGTCCATGGAACACTTAATAATCTTCTTTGCTGTCCATGGAACACTTAATAATCTTCTTTGCTGTCCATGGAACACTTAATAATCTTCTTTGCTGTCCATGGAACACTTAATAATCTTCTTTGCTGTCCATGGAACACTTAATAATCTTCTTTGCTGTCCATGGAACACTTAATAATCTTCTTTGCTGTCCATGGAACACTTAATAATCTTCTTTGCTGTCCATGGAACACTTAATAATCTTCTTTGCTGTCCATGGAACACTTAATAATCTTCTTTGCTGTCCATGGACCACTTAATAATCTTCTTTGCTGTCCATGGAACACTTAATAATCTTCTTTGCTGTCCATGGAACACTTAATAATCTTCTTTGCTGTCCATGGAACACTTAATAATCTTCTTTGCTGTCCATGGAACACTTAATAATCTTCTTTGCTGTCCATGGAACACTTAATAATCTTCTTTGCTGTCCATGGAACACTTAATAATCTTCTTTGCTGTCCATGGAACACTTAATAATCTTCTTTGCTGTCCATGGAACACTTAATAATCTTCTTTGCTGTCCATGGAACACATTTCTTGCTTAATAATCTTCTTTGCTGTCCATGGAACACTTAATAATCTTCTTTGCTGTCCATGGAACACTTAATAATCTTCTTTGCTGTCCATGGAACACTTAATAATCTTCTTTGCTGTCCATGGAACACTTAATAATCTTCTTTGCTGTCCATGGAACACTTAATAATCTTCTTTGCTGTCCATGGAACACTTAATAATCTTCTTTGCTGTCCATGGAACACTTAATAATCTTCTTTGCTGTCCATGGAACACTTAATAATCTTCTTTGCTGTCCATGGAACACTTAATAATCTTCTTTGCTGTCCATGGAACACTTAATAATCTTCTTTGCTGTCCATGGAACACTTAATAATCTTCTTTGCTGTCCATGGAACACTTAATAATCTTCTTTGCTGTCCATGGAACACTTAATAATCTTCTTTGCTGTCCATGGAACACTTAATAATCTTCTTTGCTGTCCATGGAACACTTAATAATCTTCTTTGCTGTCCATGGAACACTTAATAATCTTCTTTGCTGTCCATGGAACACTTAATAATCTTCTTTGCTGTCCATGGAACACTTAATAATTTTCTTTGCTGTCCATGGAACCTTAATAGTCTTCTTAAATGTCTGTCCATGGAACACTTAATAATCTTCTTAAATGTCTGTCCATGGAACACTTAATAATCTTCTTTGCTGTCCATGGAACACTTAATAATCTTCTTTGCTGTCCATGGAACACTTAATAATCTTCTTAAATGTCTGTCCATGGAACACTTAATAATCTTCTTAAATGTCTGTCCATGAAACACTTAATAATCTTCTTAAATGTCTGTCCATGAAACACTTAATAATCTTCTTAAATGTCTGTCCATGGAACACTTAATAATCTTCTTAAATGTCTGTCCATGGAACACTTAATAATCTTCTTAAATGTCTGTCCATGGAACACTTAATAATCTTCTTAAATGTCTGTCCATGGAACACTTAATAATCTTCTTAGATGTCTGTCCATGGAACACTTAATAATCTTCTTAGATGTCTGTCCATGGAACACTTAATAATCTTCTTGATTCATGGAACTTAATAATCTTCATAGATGTCTATGGAACACTTAATAATCCTCTTAGCTGTCTGTCCATAGAACACTTAACAGTCCTCTGATAAAATATATATTCTTTTGTAACATGGGGTTTTCAAAAACTTACGTTTTCCATTTTGAAAGCTGGATCAGAATAAATTGCGTGTTTCTTAAAAAGTAAATATATTGCTCAATATCAATTGTGATTGTAGTATTTTGTTTTGTTTGAATACTTAATAAAATATATGAATCCAGCATGTCAGAATTTTGCAGTTTAAAAATGTTTACAGATGACAAACTTGTGTAGTTGACTAGATCTCTTAGTTGACTAGCTTTCATTGTTCAAAGCTGACTAGCTTTCATAGTTGACTAGCTTTCATAGTTGACTAGATTTCATAGTTGACTAGATTTCTTAGTTGACTAACTTTCATATTTGACTAGTTTTCATAGTAGACTAGCTTTCATTGATTGACTAGCTTTCACTGTTGACTAGCTTTCATAGTTTAAAGTAGACTAGCTCTCATAGTTGGCTAGCTCTCACAGTTGACCAGCTTTCATAGTTGACTAGCTCTCATAGTTGACTAGCTTTCATAGTTGACTAGCTTTCATAGTTGACTAGCTCTCATAGTTGACTAGCTCTCACAGTTGACTAGCTCTCACAGTTGAGGCTCTCATAGTTGACTAGCATTCATAGTTGACTAGCTTTCATAGTTGACTAACTTTCATAGTTGACTAGCTCTCATAGTTGAGGCTCTCATAGTTGACTATCTCTCATAGTTGAGGCTCTCATAGTTGACTAGCTCTCATAGTTGACTAGCTTTCATAGTTGAGGCTCTCATAGTTGAGACTCTCATAGTTGACTAGCATTCATAGTTGACTAGCTCTCATAGTTGACTAGCATTCATAGTTGACTAGCTTTCATAGTTGACTAACTTTCATAGTTGACTAGCTCTCATAGTTGAGGCTCTCATAGTTGACTAGCTCTCATAGTTGAGGCTCTCATAGTTGACTAGCATTCATAGTTGACTAGCTCTCATAGTTGACTAGCATTCATAGTTGACTAGCTTTCATAGTTGACTAGCTCTCATAGTTGAGGCTCTCATAGTTGACTAGCTCTCATAGTTGAGGCTCTCATAGTTGACTAGCATTCATAGTTGACTAGCTCTCATAGTTGACTAGCATTCATAGTTGACTAGCTTTCATAGTTGACTAACTTTCATAGTTGACTAGCTCTCATAGTTGACTAGCTCTCATAGTTGACTAACTTTCATAGTTGACTAGCTCTCATAGTTACTAAGCTTTCATAGTTGACTAGCTTTCATAGTTGACTAGCTCTCATAGTTGACTAGCTCTCATAGTTGAGGCTCTCATAGTTGACTAGCATTCATAGTTGACTAGCTTTCATAGTTGACTAACTTTCATAGTTGACTAGCTCTCATAGTTGAGGCTCTCATAGTTGACTAGTCTCATAGTTGAGGCTCTCATAGTTGACTAGCGTTCATAGTTGACTAGCTTTCATAGTTGAGGCTCTCATAGTTGAGACTCTCATAGTTGACTAGCATTCATAGTTGACTAGCTCTCATAGTTGACTAGCATTCATAGTTGACTAGCTTTCATAGTTGACTAACTTTCATAGTTGACTAGCTCTCATAGTTGAGGCTCTCATAGTTGACTAGCTTTCATAGTTGACTAGCTCTCATAGTTGAGGCTCTCATAGTTGACTAGCTCTCATAGTTGACTAGCTCTCATAGTTGAGGCTCTCATAGTTGACTAGCTCTCATAGTTGACTAGCTTTCATAGTTGAGGCTCTCATAGTTGAGGCTCTCATAGTTGACTAGCATTCATAGTTGACTAGCTCTCATAGTTGACTAGTTCTCACAGTTGAGGCTCTCATAGTTGACTAGCTTTCATAGTTGACTAGCTCTCATAGTTGACTAGCTCTCATAGTTGACTAGCTCTCATAGTTGAGGCTCTCATAGTTGACTAGCTCTCATAGTTGACTAGCGTTCATAGTTGACTAGCTTTCATAGTTGAGGCTCTCATAGTTGACTAGCTCTCATAGTTGACTAGTTTTCATTGTTGACTAGCTCTCATAGTTGACTAGCTCTCATAGTTGACTAGCTTTCATAGTTGAGGCTCTCATAGTTGACTAGCATTCATAGTTGACTAGCTTTCATAGTTGACTAGTTTTGTTTTCTTAATGAGATATGTGCGAAGTAGTGGAAGCTGTTTTCTGGTGAGTTTTGTGAGAAATAATGGAAGCTGTCTTCTGATGAGTCTTGTGAGAAATAATGGAAACTGAAGCCATGTTAGTTCTCTATGGCTGAGTATTGCCGCGGCCATCGTAAATACTGGCCTTCGCGCAATATTTTCAAGATGGAGGGTGAGGCGGATTATTCAAACGTGTTTAGTAAACATATGGACGTTTTAGTAAACATACGGACTCAAACGGACTTCTTTAGTAAACATAACAACAAAATAACGATGCCTAGTAAGTGCTGTGTACCAAAATGTAGATCAAATTACGATTGTAATTATATATGTATAATATAAGTTAATTTAACAAGTACCTTGTTCAGTAAACAGAACTGTTGTCAGTGTTGTAAACATAACAACAAAATAACGATGCCTAGCTAGTAAGTGATGTATACCAAAATGTATATCAAATTATGATTATAATTATATATGTAGCATTTAAGTTAATTTAACAAGTAAATCATGCAAAGATTTAGAAGAGCACCAACTGTTGACTATTACATGACAATGGCACATGATAATCTGGTTGAAGCAATTAATATATCATCCACCACAATAAGCACTAGTTTTGTGCCAGAGAAAAAACTCCAATTCCTCCCTGAACAGTTGCATCTGGTCAAAACTCCAGATAACAGAAAATGGTATAGCAATAACACTCGATGTTTTGCATTTATGACATTAAATTGAACTTGATATGTCCTCATATCATCTGGATATGAGGATAAGTTCTTAGCCACGTCAAACCATAAGGAGATTGTCATACAAATTGTAACTACCAGTTACATGAAATTCTCATTAGACAGTACTGTATATGTCTGCGGAGCTCAAAAAATAAATATTTTATTCTCTGCGGTTCCAACATTTTCCTCAACAATGATATAAAAATCAGGAATGTTCAATGCAATGTTCTTCTTCACAAAAAGGAAAGGAGCAAAATTCAGTAGTAGATAAATATATTTGTGTAATACTGTTTAGTTTATGTGCTAATCAAGTTGTAATGTTGTGAAAATTGATTGGCACAGCATTTTGTTTTCCTTTGTTATCCTGTATCACTAGTGATCTCTTCGGACATAATGTATCAAAAGTTGTCACATAGACTTGATCTCCTTCGACATAATGTATCAAAAGTTGTCATGTTGACTATTGATCTCCTTCGACATAATGTAACAAAAGTTGTCATGTAGACTATTGATCTCATTCGACATAATGTAATAAAAGTTGTCATGTAGACTCTTGATCTCATTCGACATAATGTAATAAAAGTTGGTATGTAGACTATTGATCTCCTTTGACATAATGTAACAAAAGTTGTCATGTAGACTATTGATCTCATTCGACATAATGTAATAAAAGTTGGTATGTAGACTATTGATCTCCTTCGACATAATGTAACAAAAGTTCTTGGCCACGACAAACCAGAAGCTGTGGTGTTGTACAAACATGTGGCTTACTTATTCATGGATAACTGATGAGAGACTACCATAAGCTGATGTAAGTACACTAGTAATCATATATAAATTACTCCTTATTCTGTATAAAATTACTCCTCACTCTGAAGTATTCTGTATAAAATTAAACTAAAATAGTATGTGAGAGCAACAACTATAGCTACTCATTATAAAACTTCTTCTGTAATACAGAAACACGTACAAACAAAGTACTATAGTTTTACAAAATACAGAAACAGTGACAATAAACAGCAACGTTTCGACCAACAAGGCCTTTATCAAGCAAACGAACAAACAGGAGTGACAAATTAAAATGAAACACAAATGGACGACCAAATACAAACGTATCTAAGGAAAATCTGGAATAAAAACGAATAACGAAATAAATGTAACACAAAAACACACATAAAAACTAGAAATAGAACGGAAAAGAAACAATGAAACATCTAGTAAATATATAACTTGAATACATGCAAATATACCCATATAGATTACAAAGCATGGAAGAGAAAGTACTAAGAAGCATAAGAATGTAATACGTTGAGCCCGCGTGGTCGCAAGGTACCATACAAAGAAATCAACCGATTCTCCAGAGCAAATCGACTACGATCATCAGAGGAACATGATCGGATGGCTGTGACCTGGACATCGCAAGCTCCTGAATGGTCAGTATCATTGAAATGTGTAGCTACAGGGGTCACAGAGCATTGACGTATATCGCGAAAGTGTTGGGCGAATCGGGCACTGAGTCTCCTGCCGGTTTCCCCAATATAGGCCTTGTTGCACCGCTTGCAGATAATGGCATAGATAATATTACGGGACTCGTACGTGAAACTGTCTTCAACAACGAACGTGGCTTTTGGAAAAGACACCGTGCGGGTCTGTATTACATAAGCACAAGTGTTGCAGCGCCGACGGCCACACTGGATGGTGCCAAAATGACTCTGGATATGAGGCTTGAGGCGACTGTGAACCAACATATCCTTAAGGCTTCTGTCCCGTCTGTACGCCACCAAAGGATAGTGTTGGAAGATTGAACGTGTCTCAGGATCAGACTGAAGAATGGAGAGATGACGGAATAAGACTTTCTTCACAAGGGAACTATGAGGGTGGAAAGTTAAGACAAGTTTCACCCTGTCAGAATTGGAAGTTCTATGCTGGTTAGAGAGAGCCTCCTGGCGAGAAATTTGCTGAACGCGCCGCATAGCAGAAGCAAGCACCTTATCCGGGTATACGCGCTTACGAAAGAAATCCAGCATCTCGTGAGCTCTATCGAGAAAATCGTCGTCCTCGCTACAGAGGCGACGAAGGCGCAAGAGTTGAGAGAATGGTAAGAGTCACGACAAGCCTGGGAATGGGAAGAGGTATAAAGAAGAAACTATGTGCATCAGTAGGGGCTTTGTAGTATAGCTGATGATAGTGATGTCAAGAAAGTTGACACAAGAGGTAGAGATGTGAGATGTAAACCGAATAGCCGGATTGAAGACATTAATGAAATTAATGAAGCGTGACAAAGAGGTTCTGTAATACACACATGCATCCAACAAGTTTCTAACATCTGCAAGATGTATTGTCTAGATCGGCATTTCCCAATAGTAACAGACAATAGTTAGTCTGTGCGAATACACCGCCTCAGCCTGTGACGTCCATGGCAATATTGCCGTCTGCGCTGCGGCCATTATAGAGAAGGCTGTGGTATTGCCATGATGGAAGACAAGTTTGCACGTTGCAGTACTTCAGAAGTTGATTATCGTGTCATACCACATGATGTTCATAATATCTCGGAGACATCGCAGTTAAAAGATGTAAAGTCTCCTCTCTCGTTATTAGCCAGTTTACCATTGTTTATGAGCCCTATAGTAAAGAGCTAATCACACAACATATATAGATATGAGCCATATAGTAAAGAGCTAATCACACAACATATGAGTCTTCGCTTGCAATGTTAATTTTGTGTGTTTTCCGGTTTTTTTAATAGTGGTCGCACTACTTATTCGTACATTGATTTCTTCATCAAGGAAAAGGCCGGCAGTGATTATGGACCCAAGATAGCATGATTTGTTTTTTAGCTGGTGCTCGATTGTTACCATTTAAAGTGATGTTTGTTGGTGTGTTACTTCCCTGACATAAAACCACTGTTTTGGTGACACTTATAGCCAGAGAGAATTGGTTGCATGCTCTCGCCATTTTGTTGCTTATGAATTGCAGTATAGCATCACGGTGTGCGACAATGGTAACATCATCAGCGAAAAGAAGTTTCTAGAGGAAGATTTCTGTCGCTTTTGTCTTAAACGAGCCAGTTTGAAAAGTGAACCATCAGATCTATATCTCTTGTATTACGTTACCTAGGACTTGCAAGCAAATGTCTCGATACCGATCGTCTTGGTAAACCGGTACAACCTCCTCTATAGAACTGAGTCCGATATTTCTCGTCTATCTCAGTAAGTTTGGTTTCAAGGCTTTTCTATAATTTTCATATTTTATTATTCTTTTGGTGTTGCTAATGTAAAGCTGTCACACATCTGTCTTCGTCCAAATCGTCCGTTTATTGAGTTTTACCGCAAACTTGCTCATGTTTTCTCCATATCAGTTCCGGTTTGACCACCTCAAATTTGTAAGTTTACTTACGTCGCAAAATGATGTAACACTGTTTGACTACTATTTCATAGAATTCTTTTAACCCCTCTCCATTCTTTCATTTCCCTTGCATTTCGTTTATATGGAAATATAACAATTTATATATATAGGAATGACACATTCTTGTGTGATCGAGAAGAAAGTGAAGCATAGTGTTTGTTTTAACAATTTGCAAATAGTAGATGCGTTACTCGAATATCTATTACTGCAAAGCAGAACTTAATTCCTGAGGTGTAGAGTGAGGAGTGTGTTTAACTAGCGGGCCACGAGAACCATAATTATTCATACCCTTCGACATCTATTCTGGGAGAATGAGCCCCTATATGTATATCCAGAATAATATGACGTTGGTTCAGTAACCAATAAACAATAATCGCAGTTTATATGCGAAAGTATGTGCTGCGTTTACATCCAGCGAGCAGTCGTTGAACCATCGAAGTCCGTCTCGCTTATCAGTGGTCGTTTGTGTTAACTCTCCCGAAAATCGATATGAGTATGCTGCAAAACCACTCGTCGTCAAGTAACTTGTCCTGTGCAGAACTTGGCCACCCCAACAGTCCTCCGGAAAGCCACCCGTCATCAAATAACTTGTCCTGTGCAGAACTTTGACTCCCCAACGGTCCTCCGGAAAGCCACTGCCTAGAAAAAATTCATTAAAAATGTAAACGGCATTATTACAAACTTTCAGCCCCCCAAATTACAAAGAGGTTCCTTATCAGTGCAACGGAGTGCGTGCAATGCCGGTGAGATCGTCCTGTTTAAGAAAGAGATCGGAGCACACATTGCCAATAAAATGCAATGGTAATGGGTCCAATCAGTTAACCTAGTAATGACTGAACAGTGATTAATGAGGACCATCATTATATATAGCCGTCCATCGCAAGCGATGATGACAACACTCTCAGACGTGTGCTGCTGCACCTCTCTGGTGTGTGCGGAGGTGACTGTAGTGTCCATTCCTAGAACAGAATCCCTACCACAGGTGGGGCATACATGATCAAGGTTAGACATGTGCGTGTTATGTACTCTGTCTTTTCTCGCTGCTCGTTTTCTCTGTGCCTCAACAATACGATGATTCTCAGCTATTCTGGTTTCTCTTTTGTTGTTACAACGCCACATTTTGCGATCTTGAGCAACGGATTCCCAGCACGTATTGTCTATATCGAAGCATTTCAGAGACACTTTAAGAGTGTCTTTAAAGCGTTGTTTCTGTCCACCAGCTGAACGTCTGCCCCTTTAAGTTCGCCATACATCAGCTGTTTTGGGATGTGTTTATCAGGCATTCGAGTAACATGACCGACCCATCTCATTTGGGCCTTCTGCAACAGGGTGTTGACGCTTGGGATCTTTGCGGACTTCGCTGTCTGGAATTTTGTCCTGCCAGTTTATTTTTAGTATTCTGCGTAGACAGCTTGTGTGGAAATGGTTTAATTTTCTTGGGTGTCTGCTATACACTGTCCATGACTCGCTTGCGTACAGTAGCGTGGTTAGCACTATGGCCTGGTAAACTTTCAGCTTTGTGACTATGCTTGTCTCCTTCCGTTCCCACACAGTGACACGTAACCTTCCGAACGCAGCACTGGCTTTGGATATCCTATTGTGGACCTCAGAATTTATGTTTGCCGATCTGGATAGGAGGCTACCAAGATAAGCAAAGTTGTCCGTTGGCAGGAGACGCTGGTGTTTAATGTTGATGACTGGATCGTAGTACTGCTCTCTATGGGCGGGCTGGAACATGACCTCTGTTTTTTTTTTTTGTTAATGGGGAGGCCAAACTTATCACAGGCCATTGAGAACTTGTCCATGTAAGTCTGCATTTCTTCCTCAGAGTTGGTAGCGAGGGCGCAGTCATCAGCAAACAACAGGTTTGAAATAGTTGATTCTTTTACCTTGGTGGAGGATTTTAACCTCTGAAGATTGAATAGATTACCGTCTGTCCTGTATCTAATCTTTACCCCATGTTCGTCGCCTTCCCAAAAGACATCCGTGAGCATGGCAGCAAACGTCTCCCAGGTCCTAAATCCTAGTGAATGCACGCACCTTCTGGCCGCTGTCTAATGAAAAAGTTGCATAAGTGCAAAGCAACTGTAAGAAGTAACAAGATACGAATCGCGTGCAAGCGTATATTCACTCCCCCCGCCCTCTCCTAAATCAACGGTCACACCATAATTGTCAGCTCTCATTGCAAGACAGCCAGGAACTCTCCCCCCTCACTATAGGAAGAATGGGGAAAACTCATAATTCCTGGGGGTTCGACAACAAACTAAAATATATACCGTATAACTAAGGTGAAAAACCGAACTCAACAATTGTTTTACTTGTAGAAGAGTTGAGCATGTCTGTTTTTCTGGCTGGCAAACATAGCGATATGTTGTTGAAGTTTCGAATTTCACAAAATTTCGTTCTAATAAACTGAACAAACAGTCAGTGAATTTATTTTTTTCAAGGTGCTGAAACATCGCTCTGCATCTGTTGTTGAGACTCGAGTGGGTAGTGCAATTTGCAGTTTTGTGTACTTCAGAAAATGATTCCCCGATGTAATGATGCATGAAAAAACTGTATAAATCACAGACTGGAGGAATAATTTTTAAAGTATCATTGCGATAGATCACTGGTAGTTCCTTTTTCAATTTCTCTTTGCAAATAATGGGACTTCAGCTTGATACAAAAGTGCTGACTACGTTAGCTGGAGAATGTTTTCTGAACGTAACAAATTTCGTTGGGTCAATAATTTCGAAGCTACTAAATATTTGATACTTTTGGAATCGTTCTTTCAGTTGGTTAATCACTGTGTCACATCTTTTGTGCATCTGCTGTCTGATTTACTTCAGAGCCGCGTTAAGGGCGATTTCTTTGGGGAAGGAGGGGGGACAGAACATGTGTTTTCATTCACTTGATACCTCCCAGTTTTCTGTCTTTTTCAGTTACAGCTGATTCAAAATGATGTAACACATTGAATATGGTAACTGTTTTCGCACTCTGCATTTGAATTGCGTTATACAAGATGTCAACATGTTTCATAATGTCATAGACAAATTTAGAACAAACTAAATTTCTGGATTGTTAAGCAAAGTTGTAAACCCAAAGCTTGACTCATTGTTATATTATCCCATCCATCTTCTTCCTTAATCTTTTCGAATTATTCCAATAAATCAGACTTGTTATCATGAACAGTATTCACAATGCGAGACTGAAAGTTTCACCTCGTTGTGGAAACAGTTGGAATCCGCTTATTGCAAACTGATCGTAATAGGTCACTACGATTAGTCAAAGAAGATAAAAACGTGAATCCAGTAATATTGGAAAACAAATTAATTAACAGATTGTATGTTCTTAGAACAAGCATTTTGTACTACCAAATTCAACTGATGTTTGTAACAGTGTACATATTTGGCATACGGGAAAGAATTATGAATTAGAGTCTGAACACCACCTACATTGGCTCGCATAACAGCGACGCCATCGTACGCTTTAACCATAAGATTTTTTTCCACATTGAAACATTTTAGATTTTTTTGATGAACCTCATTGAGACCATCAGATCAAAAGTAGATCACAGCTTGGCAAACGTGTAAACTGTAGAAGACATATGTATTTTTAATATGAAACGGGCAATTACCGTAAACTATTCTAATAATGTTTAGTTATTTACTTCTATTATTTCATATCATTTTCTACTATTGTATATATAATTCGGGATTCAATCCATAATTAGACAAAGTACTATTTAATCAAGAGTTCTTTTTTAACTGTGACTGGGCTGAATGCATAAGAATTTAGCTTCTGAATGAATGAAAATGACAATTGTTTTGGCAATTAGCAATGAAGGTAGCGGTCAAAGGACAGAGGCTGCAATGTTACATCTTAGATATGTTTCTTTTAAACTAGCCCAAGAAATAGTGCGCAAACAATCCGTACAGATGGTGAATTTCAGACTGTATATAATATTTTTAAATAAGGATATTTTATATATTATTAGGATTGTTATATTATTATGATATAATATTTATATTTTAGTGTTATATATATATAACTTTCAAGGCTAATCAGTGTCAAGTTAAAAGTAATAATTACGAACAAATAATTTCTAAAATAATAAGTACACGTTAATTATTTTTGGTTTGGTAGGCCTGTTCTTACTGGCCCCTAATGACCAGGGGCGTATACTAATTAGAGATTTAAAAAATGATGAATTTCAGACTGTGTGTGATATTTTAGCGTTATATATCAACTTTCAAAGTTAATCAGTCTATCTATTGTCTATTCCCAGGTTGAAGATGGAGTTGGCTGTCCACTCTTGCCGTTAAGCGTAGGGGTGGGAGCTCTTCTTCTTCTTTGCGTTCGTTCTTTATGACCAATTTTAATCACTGTTAGTGATATGTTTGATCTTTGCCAAGAACGTGTAACGTTGCACATTGGTTTGGTAGGCCTCTAAACGTATAGACATCTACACGTTTAGGACACATGCATCCGATTTCAGCCAAACCTCCTTAGTTGCCTCTTACGACATGCGTGGCAGGTAACAGTGGTTCTATTCTTTACACCCCCAATTTGGGCCCCGGTAACCACTCGGGCGGGTGGGAGCTCTAATTTGCGTTCTAGGACCAGATGAGTCGCCCTTGTTGTGTTATATCCGTAAGGGGTCTCTGTGGCTGAGTGGTTAAGTCCTTTGCCTTGTGAGTCGAAGGTCGTGGGTTCGAGTCAGGACCGCGCCGTTCTGTTCACGGTGCAGTTTTTCCAGAGATCTCTAGGATTGTTGGTGGTGTGCCATTTCTGCGGACAGGGACCGAGTCAGATGGGATAAAACCCGGTGCAATGAAGTCAATCCTTCGGCTTTTAAACCCTTCTTTATATCCGTGTTTATGTAGTGTGGTCTTGATATTGTCTATCCATCATTTCTTGATCTTCCCTTAGCTCTAGTACCCGATCTCTTTTTATTGTATGCTATTATTGGTGGTTGATTGTATTTCATGCTAATTAAATGTCCAAACCACTGCATTTGTTGTCTTTCGATGTATTCGGTGCATGAAGTTATGCCCACTCTGATTCTGATGTTCTCATTTCGTAGTCTATCTTTCCTGGTGACCACCACAGCCTTCCTCGAGCATTTCATTTCACACGTGGTGAGCTTTCTGATGTGTTTTGCTGTTAGATGCCAAGTTTGGCACTGGTAACAAATTGTTGGTAAGAAAATGCTATTTATCATCTGTCTTTTCACTTCCATCTTGATCTTTGGGTGTTGTAGTAATGGTGCCAGCTGGTAGGTCACTGCATTTGCTTTTTAACACCTTGTCTCTATTTCTCTATCGAGTAGTTGTTTTTTATTCAAGCTAATCAGTATCCGTTGAAAGTAATAATTATGAACAAATAATGTCTAAAATAATAAGTACACTTTACTCAATATTTTTGGTGGGTTGGGCCCCACTGGCCCTTAATGACGAGCCGCCCCTGTTGCCTTGTATTCCTGCATGCTCTGGTACATAAATAAATGTTAAATGGATCATTCGTAACGCGCTCAATTTGACTAGCCATTCCTGTCTTATACAGCCAGTCTGTATTTTCTTAAGCATATTAATTGAGTTGCTCAGTGTACACGCATGTGTGAATTCTTGTCTACTCAACTCCTTCAGATACATAGTTACCGCTTTGATCTCCAGTGTGAGACTGTTCCTAGTTAAAACAAATGCACAGCTGTCCTTGTTAACAGTTTTGCATCTCGAGCTCGCAGTAAATATTCATGCACTTCGTTTTCCTTCATATGTTACGTTATGTTATGCGATCGACGTCACGGCACATTGGGCATTCCCATGCATGCTCTGTCCTCCGCTGCAGCAGCCATCCCAAAGTCCATTTGCTCACCGTACCCATGAGAAGTTGATTACTATATCTTCTCTCTCTACCACGAAGACGACACTGTCTGGCATGTCCACACTTAACGCTAATTCTCGTTCCAGTGTCTGAGACGTGTCAATGTCACATAATTGAGAGCATACAGCATTGATGATATCGGCTCCGTCCATACTTCTGCCCGTTTGAGTCGGGGCATTGTTTGCAAGAAAGTCTGCACGCTCGTTACCTGCACTCCAGCATGTCCATGTGTGTACAGCCAAGTCATTTTCTTGAGATGTGATCTCCGAATGGTGTCCACCCATTCCACACGCATACTTCCAGATTCAATTAGTTGAAGCATATTCATCGAGTCTGATATGATGATCGTATGGGTAACCTGTTGCTCAGCCACCCATGACAGAGCCCTGGAGGCAGCAGTGATCTCCATAGTCATGCTTGATGTCGTTGTCTCGAAAGCGCCGCAGTCCTCATGAAGTGTGCGACCATTTCGCTGTGCTGAATAAGCCCACGATGATCTGGTTCCGCGTCTGACAGAGCCATCGGTGTAGATAATGATATCATCTGGATGGGAGTGCTGATCCACGAGTGCAAGAATCTCCGCATTGACGACGCCCGGGGCCCATTCTCTACAGCGTCTCCCAAGTGTACTGACAACCATGGTGTAAGCAGTCATATCCTCTGATATAGGCATCCATTCTTCACCATGTCTCAGCTTCACCATGTCTCAGCTTCACCATGTCTCAGCTCATCTAGAGTTTTCCTTTAATAACTGAGCTATCAGTGATACCACGGCATCCCCATCCATGTGTGTATTCAGCCACCATCGCATTTAACTCCGTATTTATTATAGTAGGAACTGTTCTGCCTAGCTTCTGTCAAGTATGACGTGGACGGAAATGATAATGTTGGTGTCCACACGCATTGATACCCAGTCTTTCCTTTGTATAAAAACAGTATGATCGAGATGGGTATTGTGCAAAATGGACAAGACGCTTTTTCCATATTAATTAACTGCGCAGTCTAGACAAATAACCAACTTTGAAGTACTGCAACGTTATAATACACAATCCATCATGGAAATGCTCAGCAGTAGAAAGCAAAGATGGCTGGGATATGTGAGAAGAATGGATAATACCCGCATACATCAACAGGTGCTGTTCTGTGAACTTTCAGAAGGGAAGAGACTTCAATGCAGACCTCTCTGTGACGCGGACAGACCACTTCTAAGATATAAGGATATCTGTAAGGTATCGCTGAAGGATATTTCTATAAGTCCAAACAAATTAGAAAAAAACTAGCTGATGATTATGTATACCTTATTATGTGGAAAACAACATTAGGCAAAGGTGCAGAATCAATTTTTCGAAGAGAAACTTAGGGATGAGCTTGACAACAAGAAAAACAAGCGTAAACTCAAAAGTCGTTACAGTTGCGCACTTGCCAAATGACCGTCTGCAAAGAAGAAAAAAAGCCATAGGCGTGTATAGTATATTTTGGGTGTGCATGTGTGTGTATAGTAACGAGTAACACCAAGAAAACAGAGGTCATGCTCCAGCCCGCCACTAGAGAGCAGTACTACGATCTAGTCATCAACATTAAACACCAGCGTCTCCTGTCAGCGGACAACGTTGCCTATCTTGGCAGCATCCTATCCAGATCAGCAAACATAGACTGAGGTCGACAATAGGATATCCAAAGCCTGTGCTGCGTTCGGAAGGATGCGTGTCACTGTGTAGGGACGGAAGGGGATAAGCGTAGCCGCAAAGCTGAAGGTTTACCAGGCCATAGTACTAACCACGCTGCTGTACGCAAGCGAGACATGGACAGTGTATAGCAGACATGCAAGAAAACGAAATCACTTACACACAAACTGTCCACGAAGAATAATCATCATCAAGGTGCGTATCCTTTATAGGACGTTGCTCTCTTTGCAGCACATCTGAAATTCACTCTGTCTCTTGTCAGTTCATCCACTTCGTCGATGGTCATGTTCATGGTTTCTTTAATATCTTGTAGCCATCTTCTTCTTGGTCTGCCTCTGCGTCCAGGGACCCTGCCTTCTAGTATTGTTCTTTCCAGTCCATCGTGACGCTTGATGTGACCAAAGTATGTAATTTGTCTGTATAGTATGTTGTTTATCAGCCAATTCTCTTTAACATTTAGTTCTTTCAGGACATCAGTGTTCTTTCTTTTTCTGTCCATGGTATTCGTAGGATCTTTATGTAGCATTTAGTTTCGAAGGACTGGATTTTCGTTCTTAATTTTTGTGTAATAGTCCATGATTCACACCCATAAGTAACCACTGGGAAAATGCATGCTCTCAATATTTTTAATTTTAGTATTTTGCTGGTGCTTTGCCACATGTTCTTCCTTGTGTTTAACTTCTTCAATGCTATTGCCAGTATTCTTGAGATCTAATTGTAAACTAGCAGGACAAAATTCCAGACAGCGAAGTCCTCACAAGAGCAAAGATCCCAAGAGTCAACACCCTGTTGCAGAAGACCCAAGTGAGATGGGCTGATCACGTTGCTCGGATATATGATAAACGCATCACAAAACAGTTGATGTATGGCGAACTTGAAAAGGCAGACGCTCTGCTGGTGGACAGAAAAACGCATTAAAGACACTCTTAAAGTGTCTCTGAAATACTTCGATACAGACATCACGTGCCGGGAATCCCTTGCGCAAGATCGCTAAATGTGGCGCTGCAGCAACACAAGAGGAACCTGCATAGCTGAGAATCATTGTGCCGTTGAGGCACAGAGAAAACGAGATGCGTGAAAAGACAGAACATACAACACGCACATGTCTAACCTTGATCATGTATGTCCCACCTTTGGTAGGTGATTGTGTTCTAGGATTTAAATCTACAGTCACTTCCGCACACACCAGAGAGGTGCAGCAGCACACGTCTAAGACTATTGTGATCATCGCTTGCGATGGACGGCTATTATTATTAGTAACGAGTGTGTATTTTTAAAGTAGCAAATAGTCAATATATTTGAAAGTAGCTGAAATTTACATCACTCTTCGGCGTTTGATAATAGCAAATGATCAGATTTTTGACTGCTGAGATGTGGCCTAAGGATTGGCTAAATCACAAGTCCAAAATTTAGTTCTTCAAATAATAAATTATGCACAGTATGACGACAGCAGACAACTGCCGGACTGGTAGAGGTAGGACTTATCTTTATCGTCTATTCTAGATTAGTAGACAACGAACATCAACTATAAAATTGCTAGTAAGTTTATTAACATCCACATTTTTAAAATAGGATATGGTCGAAATTATTTTGTTCCCTCTTTCACTCTGTTGGCATATGATTATGACTAACCTAACGAAAAAGTGGTGATTATATAATATTATTATATTATGATATTGATAAATCGTGATTAATTTTATGTAACATTAACTTTCAACAGATTTTGATTAATTATGTAAAAATGACTCAGTATCATATCTAATTTTGTAGATAAATAAATAAATACGTTATCATGGCAAGTTTAAAAAATTCAGAACGGTACATTTACACTTAATATTGTTATAGGTAATTGATATCATATAATAAATAATAATAATTTCTCTCCTACCCTGTACGGTTATAATACGTAGTTACATAGGGCCTGCAAGTAATTTCTCTTGACCGCTCTATCCTGAGCAACTCGCTCAATCTCCCCCATGGAACTGAGACCGATATCTCTTGCCTCTCAGACTCAGCAAAGCTCGTTTCAGGTCTCCTGGGTTGTCCTGTCTTTCTTGAACCCTTGCATCCACTCAATGCCTGTTTATATTCGTTGATCATTTCTCTCAAGGTGTGTCCAAACATCTCCATCTTCTCTGTCTTATAACAGTGTCACTAGTGGTTGACAGACATGCCGAGTGATTTCACCACTTCTCCTGAATTTGTTCCATTTTATATTCATTATTTTCACAGACATCTATTTTCAAATGCATTCAACTTGCTTTCTATATCTTTAGTCATTTTCAACTCTGCTACTATGTTAGGATTGATACAACATTTGCATTGAAAATTCGTAATTAAGTTTTAATACTTATAACTTGCAGTTGCATATTTTATTTAGACTTTTTTCGATCCAGAAGCACTTGAGCTTTTGCTGTGCCATGGACATCGTAATCTTCGTTCGTGCCACGAACACCGTGAATCTGGGGAATCTGTGGCTTCTGCCTGCCCACGGAATTGAACCTGACACAGAGGGCTAGTCACCACAGTCCAAGCGCTACTAACACGTGCAGCTGGCATTTAGACTTTTAAAAGCTGATGTTGCTTTGCCAATTCGTATCATAATTTCTTATTTAATATTTTCTGTGCAATCAAAATCCTGTACATGTGTGTGTATAGTAAACATTAACAATAATTTATTGGGATTTACTGATGCCACCGATGGTAACAAAATTTAAATTGTAAAGTCAATAAAGAAATACAACTGACTCAGTGACTATCAAGTTCTATTTTTTAATCATTTAAAATGCCTCACTTCTTGTGATTATTACCAGTTAGCATATCTAATAACAACGTGTAAGTTTGTAAAAGCAAAAGAACTCGTACTCATACGGTGATTAGTATTAATATTATAAGCAGTGTTTACCCATCATCCCATCATGTCCCAATGTACTCCACTTGTAAACATTTAACATTAAAAATTGATAGGTAGACCTGTTTTTAACAAAAACCTGAAGCAAAGCAAATGCTACTTGTTTCACCTTCATTCAAATGTTTCAACTATTCTCTTTCTTGAGTTGCATTATGTCTAGCACCATGTGTATGGGTAATTGAGGTTCATGTATTTTTTACAGGAGTAGTATGTAATATTAAAAATGTGTAAGTCTAAATAAAATATGGAACTGCAGGTTATATAGTTTTAAAACTAAATTAAGAATTTTCAATTCCAATGTTATATTAATCCTAACATATGCCAGCAAGAGTTGGAAAATTACTAAAGCTATAGAAAGTAAGTTGGATACATTTGAAAATAGATGTCTGTGAAAAATAATGAACATAAAATGGGACTAATTCAGAAGAAGTGATGAAATCAGAGACATGTCTGGTCAACCACTAGTGACAACTGTTATAAGAAAGAGAAGATGGAGACATGTTGGGCACAACTTGAGGAGAAATGATCAACGAATATCAAAGCAGGCATTGAAGTGGGATGCAAAGGGTTCAAGAAAGAGAGGTCGACCTAAGGAGACCCTGAAGCTAACTTTGCTGAGAGAGGCAGGAAATATCTGTCTCAGTTCCATGGAGGAGATTGAGCGAGTTGCCCAGGATAGAGCGGTATGGAGAAATTACTTGCAGGCCCTATGTAACGTATAACGGTACGAGAGGAATTATTATTATTATAATTCAGAAGTGATGAAATCAGAATTTCAGGTGGGCAGATCATAGAAAGCAGTAGGACATAGTGATCTTGTGTGCTTGTTTTAAGGCACTTTGTAAGGCTCATGACTTCTGTATTTTTAATGTTCATATTCATGTTGTATTTGAGGCAGCTATTGTTGAGTAAGTTTATGTCGAAGTATGACAAAATCTGTCAGATGTCATGATCTCGTTTCCTTGACACACATTTAAAGCCATGTTGATGTTTTCTGGGACAGGTGGATAGTCCCATTACCAGGTGCATGACTCAGGCAGATGGAACTCTCTTGTTATTTCATCTCTTTTCACGATTCAAAAATGAATGCAACAGGAAAGATTATACCCAGATCTCTTGACACCATTGGTATCTCTTGACCTGGATATAAATCTTAAGACCATGCATTGAAATCATCTTCTATGAGTCACTGTTTGCTTGATATTTTGTTTGCTAAATACAACATATTTCTATAAAATGTTAATGTTTTTTTTGTGTAGTCAATTTACATTTATAGCAACATTTATAGTGTTTCAAGTATGTCACTCATTTTGTTCGGCTAGTGTATTCCTGGCATCTGTGACTTAGGGATAGTGACTCAGTCTATTAACCCCGACATTCTGAGTTCGAATCACACTGCGGACAGGTTGGTTGCAAATTGTTAGGCGTGGGTTTTACAAAGGACAATGGCGCCACCCGTTCAGAAAGCAATGACAAACTACTGAACGTAATAACGCCTAGAAAAATCACAAACAGCGGTAAAAAAGCTGGGGTTTATTCGCAGTCCTGTAAAGGATATGCAATTAATAAAATTGTTTTTAGTGTTTTCCTGAATGTTTTATTACAATCGTCTTCTTTGCGTACTTTCTTTACAACCAATTTTAATCACTCTTTGTGATATGTTTATCTTTGCCAAGAATGTGTATACATCGCACATTGGTTTGGTAGGCCTCTAAATGCATAGACTTTTACACATTTAGGACATGTGCATCCAATTTCGGCCAAACCTCCTTAGTCACCTCTTACGGCATGCGTAGCAGGTAACAGTGGTTCTATTCTTTCCACCCCAAATTTGGGTCCCGGTAACCACTCGAGCGGTTTTATTACAATGAACCATTTGTGACTTGAAAGTAAGGTAGATACTCGGCTCAGCCCTCCTCAATCCCTCATACCTTCCCTGTGTAGTGATCGGTATATTTTTCCAGTGATCCCTGATCTTGATGTAGGTGAGATCAAGTTCCTAGTCCTATTGAAGATGGATGATAAAGCATAGGTCCTGTGTTCAAGTTGAGCACTTAAAGAAACCCTTGGCAGTTGAAAACTGCTAAGAGTTGGTTGCAAAGCCTCTGCTCTTGCAGAATTAATTTTTAAAATACTAAACTTCAGACAATAACATCTTCCAAATTACATTGGGGACACTCACCAGGTGCTATAGAGCTAGTGCACTGCAGCGGAGATCTTCCTGTAGATCAGAGAGCACATGATTATCGCGAAAGTGTAATTGTGTTAATCAAATCAGTTATCTCAATCTATTGTCTATTCCTATTGTGTCTTTCAGCGTTTAGGGTATACAAAAAGCTCTTGCAAGTACCCTTGAGTGCTCCTCATATATTATGTTTCCTACCGCCTCTCATATTTCCAAGGTCCATCATTTGCCCGGCACCCTTTGGCCGTAATTCTATTTATCGGAATAGTAGTGCTCGCTGTAGTTTACAGATGGGCAGTAGTTATGTTGCATGGCTGAACTATTTTGTTTGTTGTTTCTTAATATGTTCTAGCTCTAATGTTGTTCCTACCAAGTTTCTAATAGTCTTGTTTTTTATCTTATCTCTCCTTGTTAATTCCACTATTTTCTGCAAGCATTTCATCTCTGTTGTAGTTTTTCATTTGCTGTAAGTCTCCAATTCTGACACTGATAGCACAAAGTTGGGATGAAGATTGTGTTGCATAAGGCTTGTTTTGTGGGTAAAGATACCTGTTTGCAATTAAGTATCAGTGTCATTTGCGTTTGCTTTGTTGCATCTTTGCTGTAATTCAGTATCGATTCTTCCATCTGCTATTATCATGCTTACCAAAGGAAGTTTTCCACTTGTCCCAGTTGTTGGTTTGCAAAAAGCAGTTAATTTAAGAGGGTACCAAGGTTGGTATCTTCACATGACTCATCATGTGTGGTACCTTCGCTTGAATTGGCCATTTTACATATATTGTCAATGTATGTGACGAACAAAAATGGAGACAGTACACATCCTTGTCTTACTTCTGATTTAATGCTAAAGTTATTCGAGACACAGTTGCTTGTTCTCACTGAGCATTGTCTGTTATCATAAAGGCTTTTGCATAGATTGATCAGGTGTTCATTAACTGCATCCTCCATATCTAAGGTTCCCCATATCTGTTGTCTCTGTACCAGGTTGAAACTTTTTTCTCTGTCTACAAATGTGACATGTAGTTCTTATTCATATTCTATTGTCTCAGGAGTGATATTCCTCTGCACTTATATGCAATCTCTTTTGCTATATTTTCTTTTTTTACATATAGGTATTATTACTGCAATTATCATCTTTATGCAATTAGTGTTAAACCATTTTTTCTTTTCCAATCGGATGTTATTTCTGATACTTCATCTCCTATTGAATGTTATGAGACCCAAGTTAGACATTGTAGTATTCTTACCATCTTTGTTGTGATGATTGAGTGAAAGTCACATTTTACCTTGTCAAGTAGACCAAAATAAGACACTGAGCTTTGACAACTGTTTGATGATTTATTATTCTCTGAAACTTGTCATGTGGGCGTGGCTTATGAATAGTTTAAGTAGATCTATATGGGGTATTAACAAATCTTTATGTGCACACAAGCTGTGTTGTGTCCTTGTGTATGTGCTTAGTTCTTGTTCCATCCGAAACCAAAACCGATACCATCCAATACAGCTAAAGTATGAACTGTTTCTTTTAGTAGATAGATATTTATATATATTCCTCTCATACCATTATATGTTACATAGGGCCTACAAGAAATTTCTCCATACTGCTCTGCCCTGGGCAATTCGCTTAATCTCTTAGTAGATAGATAGGTCAGTTGAATACAATAACTACATATTTAGGAGTTGGGTATCTAATATATAGGTTATTCAGTGGTTAAAGTATACATGGTTAGTTGATAGTGGTAATTTTATAGTTTTGTAAATTAATGTAGGGATGTGTATGTAATCTTATAGCATATAACTGTAGGGATGTGTATGTAATCTTAAAACATATAACTAGGTAATCTTAAAGCATATAATTATGTAAGGTTGTATAGATAAGTCCCATAGCATATAACTATGGTTGAGCAATCTAGCTTCATGTCATCCTCTTTAATCTGTCTGAGTGATCTACCCTCCCTTGCCAAGATGTAAACCTTGACATTTTCTATGCTGCCACAATAGCACAGGCTCTATTGCAGTGGTGAAACATCTGTTACCTATTAACAATTAATTTTACAGGCTGTAATTTCACCAGATGTCTGCTCCTCCATTGTTGCTATGACAAATTTGACACCAGACATTAATTTTAATATAAGTAGGGGTAACCAACTCAGGACAAAAGTTTGGGTACAGAAGTAGGAAACAGTTGTGTTTAATCAACTATTGAGATTACTATTTAATCTTTCTGTGTGTTTTCGATACTGTCACATTAAGCACTGTGTTGCCAAGATGTTAACTGGCAAGTCATATTTTGTAGCCCTCCATCTTGAAATCAACTAGGACCAATTGAAAATGAAAACCATTGCATATAATTTACAGAACTTAGCCATCAACCACCGTAGAGTTGTCAATTAACACCACTTATACGTTCAGTGGTTTACCATTGCTTTCAGAATGGTGAGATCTATTTTTATTGTTCTTTTCCACAGAAACGAAATTGCTTCCAAACTGCCCGCCAATTTGAACCAGGTATGCTTGGGTTGTGATCGAGCTCACTAACGCTTAAGCTACAGACGCGCACTAGAACCAATTACTGGTTAAAATTGACACCATTAAACTTGGCATAAGTTACACAGAAGTTTCATTGGTTATTCACAGTTTTCTTCAAACTTTGGAGAGTAAGATACCCATTCTCAGCTGAGTGAACTGGAGAGTTAAGTTCACTGAGGATCTTACCTCTGTATGTTTGGCTATTTAATTCTGTGCACAAATTATCTAGAGATAATTGTACATGCTGTTTTCTCATCAAAATGAGCGTGCGTGCCTAAATTAATTTTGTTTAGCTTAGAGGTCAGACTATAGTTCAGTGCATCTTGGTGGCCAGTCAGAATTGATTGCAGGGCCAGTTTCGGCCCACAGGCTATAGGTTTACAGCCACTGATTTAGGAAAAAGTACCAGCAATAGCGAACAGGGTCTGTCTGGGACACTATCGTGAACAACATATCTGATCTTAGGTCATCCTACCAGGGAACCCTGCACCAAAGTACTTAATACCCTGGTTACTAGTAGCAATTCTTTCGGTCCTTGCTGTGACTTTAGTGCTAATGATTTGTTGCCAGTATTGTTTTGCTTACCTGTTCAGTCTAGGCCGATTTCTTTTTTCCCTTATCACTCTTTAATGAACATTAGTAGAAACTCACAAAACACATGATTGACTTTTGTAGTAATACTTTCTGTCCATAGTGTGATGTTAATTCTAGTAACTTATTGAGGTATATAAGATAGTAGATACATGTTGTTCTCAATCTGTTCTGGGAATGTCAGCTTATCTTTGTCTGTGTTCTGTGTATCTTTTTTGTATGTGTGTCTGCATTCTCTACAGTAAAAATATAATCAAACTTTCTGTGTTTGCAACTTTATTTTTTGTAACCTTTCTAAGGTCAGTTCTATTTATTTTAATTTTTGTACAACTTTGTATCTAGAACTTTGAGACGTGGTTGGTGCTGTTTTAGAATAGAGTGAACTTTGTAGAGAACAAATAAGGGTGCATAGACAGCTGATGAGAATAACATAGTCTATCATGAAATATGATATTTATATATCCTCTTCATGTCATAGTTGATACTTACAGCAACACAAGTGATATTCATTGCTGCCAGTCTTCTGCCTTTCTATCCATGATATACCATGTCAGTCGACTCTCACATTTCTCTTTCCAGAGTCCTTCAGGTTTCCTTTGTTCTGCTTCATCTCTTTCTGTCTACTGTCCATCGAAGAGCTATCTTTGCTAAATGGCAAGTTGGCATTCAGCACACATGAACAAGCCATCCATCGAAGAGCTATCTTTGCTAAATGGCAAGTTGGCATTCAGCACACATGAACAAGCCATCTTCACCTTCTTCCTATGATCATGATCATCAGTGATGTACAATTAATTTCTTTCACAGCTCCTCAATTGTGATCTTTCCTTGTCAAAATATGTACCCCAATCTCTTTCCCTCACCAGTGCTAGAGAGCTCTAGCACTGCTGCTGAAATCTTCATGTTTAAGACAGATATTGGAGCACACATGGTTATTCGTCAAAGTGCAGTGATGATAGTCAAATCAGGTATCGCTATAAAAATAGCCCAATTGTTCCTTTCAGGAAATGAACCGAATACTTTTGGGTTAGAGGCCAGCATTGTCCTCCAAACAGCAGAGACCATTGAAGTTATTGTAAGAGTAGACTATTGTTTATTCTGAGCAAATACTCAATGTATAACCACCATTTTTATTTCTTTGGTGGTCAAGACATTGTTTGGTGTTCTCTCTTATTTACATGTTAATCCTGAACTCTTCCCAGTGAATGTTCAAGAGTTGTCTAAAGCATTTAGTTTCAAATAAGACTTATTCCTCTCCGCTTCTAGTGGAGCATACAGCCTCAACAGTTGTTCACCACTTTTGTCTGTCTCTGGCTGTTTTTTTTTAATGGCCTCCCAGGATAGTTGAGCACCCTTCAGTTCCTAAAAAAAACGTCTCCAGATCTGTTTAGGACATCCCCTTTTCTGTTTACCCTGTGGATTCCATTCAGTTGCATGTCTAGTGACACATGACTGTGTAGTTTCAAATATATTCAATTTTTATATCTAATATCTTTGCTATTTTCTATCTATCATTTCTGTTTGTCAGGGTAGATAATATGTTGGAGTTAAATGACCTGAGTTAAGTATGTTTGTTCTGTGTTTTGTATTGTCTAACATTGAAAAAAATGTTCAATGTTGTAAGCTTTTATCATTATATCCACAGAGTAACTAATCCCAAAGTGAAGAGAATATCAACATTTGTGCCTGTAGTCTACTAAGGATGTATTTGTTGTACCTGGACTATAGTTAATGTGTGATGCAACACAATTATTTATTAAAGTACAATTAACTGAGAACCTGTGAAACATTCAGCTGTCAATAATAATATTAGAAAATATTTGTAAATAACTAATCAAAATTTGACGTAAATAAAAGTGGACAGTAGAAAATTAGTCATGGATTCCTTGCTGCGGAGTGAAGAGATGACCCTGTGTCAGATGTTTTTGCAATCAGAGGCTTCATACGCTTGTGTCTCAGAGCTAGGGGAGTTGGGACTAGTGCAGTTCAGGGATGTAAGTATATTATGCTGTTTGTGATTGTGTGTCCAGTCTGTGTTTTGTGTAAATGTGTGTGCATTTCTGAGATGTGAATGTGTTGTACAATTTGTACTCATGTGAGTTGCGTTATGGCAGTGTACACAGCTCATAGACGGTAGTATATGTACAGTTTGTGTGTTGTGGGAGTGTGCACAACTCATAGATGGCATTAGATATACATTTTGTGTGTTGTGGGAGTGTGTACAGTGTGTGTGTTGTGGGAGTGTACACAGTTCATAGATGGCAGTATGTGTACAGCTTGTGTGTTGTGGGAGTGTGCACAACTCAGCAATGTCAGTATGTTGTAAAGTTTGTGCTAATGTGCAGTGTGTCATCTACTCAGAGTATAGTATTGTCAGTCCTGTTAACTAACTAACTAATCAGTTGTGATATCTTATCTCTTCCAGCTTAACCCTGATGTTAATGCCTTCCAGCGTAAGTTTGTCAATGAGATCCGTCGCTGTGAAGAGATGGAAAGAAAATTAAGTAAGTTGATTGTGTTTTGCATGTTTTTACATTTTTGAAATGTCTTACCCTATTTGCATATCCAGTGATGCAGTCTGTTACCAGGACCACCATTTTGAAATGAGATACGGTTCTTATTCAGCTCTGATTTTTTTTTCCCCCAATCCAGAAGCACTTGAGCTTTTCAACTCTTCGGCTCGGTGCCATGGACATCTGAATCCCTTCCGCTCGTGCCAACAACACCGTAAATCTGGAGAATCTGTGGCTTTTTCTGCCATTCCGCGAATTGAACCCGCACTACAGTGGAATAATGTCACCCTAGTCAATTCGGGTGCAGTCTTACAGACACCTGGGTGAGATGGGCTCAGCTCTGATTTACTGACTTATGTAATTTATTTAACTGTCTTAGGCTGTATCTGTTTCTAGTTTTCTTGTCCATGTTTTATTTATTAGTGTAGGTGGGCCTTCCTCTGTTTCTCTTGCCTGTAAATTTCACAAGACTCCTTTTTATACTACCATCTGGTCTTCTTAATGTATATTAGTAAAATCATAAGAGCAGAGAAAAGCTTTAGTACATGCTTTCTTGCGAGATCAACTGTAGTGTGGATCACATTTTACTGTTATAAGCAGAGTATGATAATATATGTTGATTCCTTTCAGGGTTCTTGGAGAAGGAGATCAACAAGGATGGTATTCCTATGCTCAATACTGGAGACAATCCAGATGCTCCTGTACCCAGAGAAATGATAGACCTGGAGGTGAGAGAATGAAGAGACAGAAATGTGTGATGAGGTTTGAAGAATGAAGAGACAGAAAAAGGGTTTGTGAATGGGGACTAGAAAAGAACGAAAAGGGACCTGAGGTTTAATGTTCCTTGGTGGTGGTCTTGAAGTCAGCAAATGTCAGTTTAGTCATTTCTAATTGTGCCCCAAAATTTATGTTTTGTCTTGTAAATTCAGTGGTTCTTTGGCTTTTACCAGTTGTGATAAATTTATGATAGAATGAAGAATTAAGGTTCTTGTATTCTGTTTGTGATACAATGAAGAGTTAAGGTCTTTTGGGTTCTGTTTGTGATAGAGTGAAGAATGGTCTTCTGTGTTCTGTTTGTGATAGAGTGAAGAATGGTCTTCTGTGTTCTGTTTGTGATAGAGTGAAGAATGGTCTTCTGTGTTCTGTTTGTGATAGAGTGAAGAATGGTCTTCTGTGTTCTGTTTGTGATAAAATGAAGAGTTAAGGTCTTTTGTGTTCTGTTTGTGATAGAGTGAGGAATGGTCTTCTGTGTTCTGTTTGTGATAGAGTGGAGAATAGTGGTCCTTTGTGTTCTATTTATGATAGAAGAAGAATAAGGTTCTTTTTATTCTGTTGTGATCTAATTTAAGGATTGTGTTCTGTTTGGATAGAGTGAAAAAAAGGTTTTTGTGTTCTGTTTGTGATAGAGTGAAGAATGAAGGTCCTTTATGTTCTATTTATAGTAAGTGAATATTGTATAAAACAGTTTTTTAATATCTTGGTTTTTTTTTAAATAGGCCACTTATGAGAAACTGGAGAACGAGATGAAGGAAGTAAACTCAAATTCAGAGGCACTGAAGCGAAACTTTCTTGAATTAACAGAATTGAAGCACATTCTTAGGAAGACTCAGACATTTTTTGATGAGGTAAAATTGGGGACTCAGTATTGGTGCTTAAACAAAATTTCAGTGAACTGTATCAGTACTTGTGAATAGTATTCAATTTCTGGTACATTTAACTCTTCAATCACACAGCAGAAGATTGATGTCTAGACTTTCTGTGTTGATGGATCATTCTGTATCATCCCTAGAGCGAGCCACTGTGTAAAATACTGTATCACTAACAATTTCTAGCTGAAATATACTGTACACCTATTTGGGTGTCAAAACTTCATATTTGTTGATTCTATCAAGTCCTCCAGTTGTATCTATTGTATCTACTACTTGTCTTCAAACTTCTTTCTTTTATCATTATCATCCAAAAGTTGTCATATCTGTAATGATTGAGAGAGTTTTGTTATTGTGTATGAAAGATCAGTCCAGTAGTCTAAAGATTAGACTCATTTGTATTCTTCTATTCTTTTCCTTTCTTCACATTCCTTATTCCCTTCAGGGCTCTTGTACTAGTTCAAACTACTACATATTGCCCTGGGGGTTCCATCAAAGAGCCTGTCTTGTGATGCTGTCAGGGATTTCCTCAGTGTGTGGCCTATCCATCGCCACCTCTCTCCTTATCTCTTGTTCCACCTGTCGTTGTCCTGTTCTATCCCAGAGTTCCCTGTTTGTAGTCCTGTCATACCATCGCAGATGGAGTATCCTGCGAGGCATCTATTGATGAATGTCTGCAACTTTTTGTATTCCCTTAGTTGTTCTCCATTCTCACTCCATTAGAAGGACAGCCTTGACATTTGAGTTAACTATCATTATCTGTTTTACTCCTGATCAGTCTTGAACTCCATATGTTTTTCAGAATGGCAAAGGCTGATCTTGCCTTTTCGAAAAGCCGCTGCCCGGGCAAAATTAATTTGAAAAACATTAAACATAAAACTCCTTCAAAATATCTTCACCATCTTCAAAATTACATTGTGGACCCTCGCCGGTGCTTTGGAGTTTATGCACTGCAGCTGAGATCTTCCTATGTAAGAAAGAGATCAGAGCACATTTGGCTACTCACCAAAGTGCAATGAGGATGGTCCTATCAATCAATCATCCAAAAGTTGTATTTCTCTGTATGACTAACATATTTTTGATGTATATTCTTATTTTCTTTCAGTACTTCCCTTTTCATCAAAATTATTTTTGTGTGTCTCCTTTATTCATTTGATATCTGCTTGAGTTAAACATACCTCTTTCTTCTTTATTCCTACATCTCTTGAACTTCACCATCGTCTTCTAGCTATAGAAATATGTTTTATTTTGAAGAAATCCGTTTTTGTTATTTGATGTCAGTTTGTTGTACATTTTCAATTACAAACACAATAGTCATTTTCAGTTTCTGGTGATTACTGTATGTTGTTTGGGTGCATGATTTATAATGTGCACATTTACATTGCATTGTATAAAAACATACATTTCATGATATGGTTATCAAATTTCAGTCATATACATCATGTGTATAGAGTAGACATAGTTATCTGGTTCACAACATGTCTGTCACTTTCCTTATATAGTAGACATGGTTATCTGATTAACAACATGTCTGTCACTCTCATTATATAGTAGACATGGTTATCTGGTTACCACTAATATGCTCATTGGTTGTATCATAGACATATGGTAGACATGGTTATATGTTTAGCAACATATCTGTTACTCTCATTATATAGTAGACATGGTTATCTGGTTAGCAACATGTCTGTCACTCGTTATATAGTAGACCTGGTTAGCAACGTGTCTGTCACTCATTATATAGTAGACATGGTTATCTGGTTAGAAATATGTCTATCACTTGTTATATTTTAGACATGGTTGCCTGGTTATCAACATTACATATATTTGTACACAATTACATGTTAATGTTAGACGATATAGAGTGAATTGTACAAAGAATATGTCCCCCTGTTATAGCAGAAATATTGGGTCCACCGTCATATGAACATGTCCCAGATTCTGTCTGATCAATGGTGTTCCCATGAGGAACTAAACTCAAGTCTAGAGTCACCAAGTATTCTTTGTTCTTCCTGAAAAGCATGTTTGTCACATTGTATCACAGTTTGGTACAATTCTTTGATATCTGCACTAGTCTGCACAACACATCTGTTTGCAACACTGCATTTGTGGTACCATGTTTGTCTGCCTTCTTCAATCCTTTTTCACTTAGTCATACTGCAGGAATGCAACCTGCTGCCAGGGTCACCACTTGAAGATGAAGTTAGGTCTTTGTCAGCTCTGGACTTCTGTCATCTCATTCACTGTGTATTAGTACTTCTAGCCTGAAAGTAAACCCTGTCAAAAATCAGTTGCGAGAGCATGACATTTTTGCTGACAATTTATGTACAAACATGTAGGGCAGCCTTGCCAGTACAGAAAGGCAGCTTTGATATGACAGCTCAAATGGATGACAAAACAAACTCCTGGCTTGTAGGATCGTCAACAAGACCAAAAGCAATGGTAGTATCTTTAAACAAATATACAAACTGAAAGGCTTTTTTCCAATATGTTGCAATGCTTTCCAAGTTTAAGAAGTAAACATAGTTATAGTAGAGATAATTGATCAGTGCAACATAGTTTTGTATGCTCATCCACACAACATATTTGATATAGAATACTTTGGAGGGTCTCTGTGGTGAGCCTTGTCTTACATTCTGAAGGTTGTGAACTTGACACTACCATACTTGACCAAGACAAATATACTTGACAAAACATAACACAACATGACACCTTGTAGCACATCGATAACATTTACCAAAATTTATGTAAGTTAACACACAATTATCACAACTTTCATTTAGGTTTGTCGGGATGATAAATCTGTTTTAAATATTTATTCAAATTTTCTTTTATCAATATCATGGCACCGTCTGTATCCTACCTGGTGATATGTGAACGTCCTATTATTGGTGGGTTGGAGTTCAATTCTTGTTGAATTTTTATTGCATGTGTGTGTAGTCTCTTGTCTCATGCTATATATTGCTGTTACTTTGGTTTGTTGCCTTATCATTTATTTGTTGTCGCTTGAACCTTTAACTCATTCGTATGCTATAGCATCTCGGTGGGTGGCCCAATTTTCAACGTGACCAATGAGAATGGAAATTCATTACACAAAGTCAACACATTTAGAAGTTTGGTCTCTGAATCAGAAAATTTTCTAATTAATTTTGAAGCATTTTTTTTAATGTGCATTTTGAGTATTCAGTTATAGCTACTTGAGACACAAAACAAGAGACAAATTATTCAGACGGAAGAAAAGAAAATATCCCAAATTTGATCATAAAGTTATAACTCTGTGCCAAAATCAGGAAAAATGTTTTTGAATTGTAATATTAAATTATACACATTTTGAGACCAATTTGAATTGATTATAGGATTTCCATCTTAATGAGACATTTCGTTTTGCAGACCTCTCTTATGAAGATTGTACAGATACACTAGCAGTTTTAACTGTCTGTAGATAGTTTTCCTACTGCCTGTTGAGTCTATATTACTGTGGTGTGTGTTGTCAATCTAAAGTCACTAGAACTGTTTGAAATCTCACTTTTGTAGATGGTCATATAAAAGCATTGTGAGAAGAAGTACTTGAAAAATATCTTGACTTAGACTCTGACATGATCAGTGTATTCAGAAACTTGGGTCAAAATAAATCAAATGTTTGAGTACTGGTGTAGTCAAGGACTAGGTATATAATAAATCAAATGTTTGGTACTGGTGTAGTCAAGGACGGTACAGAATAAATCAAATGTTTGAGTACTGGTGTAGTCAAGGGACTAGGTATATAATAAATCAAATGTTTGATACTGTGTAGTCAGGGATTAACACGGATCTGTGATAGGAACAGGCAAGAGCCTATGGCACTGGTCAGGGGAAAATGGCGATGGATAGGCATACTTGCGAAGACACGTGAGTGTCACTGACAGTGCTTCAGTGAAACCGGGAAGCAAAAGAAGACGCCTAAGACTTGGCGAGTCTTGAGGAGCTGAAGAGTGCTCAATTGACCTGGGAGACCATAAAATAACAGCCAGAGACAGAAGGTGGAACAACTTTTGAGGCTATGCTCCCGAGAGGAGTAATGGTGATGATGGTCAAGGGATTGGGGTACAAATAAATCAAATGTTTGGTCAGTGAGTCAAGAGACTGGGGTATATAATAAATCAAATGTTTGGAGTACTGGTGTAGTCAAGGGATTGGGGTACAGAATAAATCAAATGTTTGGAGTACTGGAGTAGTCAAGGGACTGGGGTACAGAATAAATCAAGTGTTTGGAGTACTGGTGTAGTCAAGGGACTGGGATACATAATAGATCAAGTGTTTGGAGTACTGGTGTAGTCAAGGGACTGGGATACATAATAGATCAAGTGTTTGAAGTACTGGTGAAGTCAAGGGACTGGGTACAAAATAGGTCACTTGTTTGGAGTACTGATGTAGTCAAGGGACTGGAGTACAAAATAGGTCACTTGTTTGGAGTATGTGTGTATTCAAGGGACTAGGGTACAGAATAAAGCAAGTGTTTGAAATGCTGTTGTACTCAAGTGGTTGGAACATTGGTTCAGTCATGTGGTTGTACTACTGGTGTAAAGTGGTTGAGCTAATGGTGTAAAGTGGTTGTTGAAGTTTTGTAGTTAAGTGGTTAAACTGATGTTATAGCCAGGTAGTCGGAGCACTGCACAATCAAGATGATTTAGTGCTGACATTGTTAAGTGGTTTATACACAGAAAGTACCAATCCACATCAACTGCAAGAGCTGGAATTGAATATTGGAGTGACCACAAAAGAACAGCACAGCAGGGAGTAGGCTGATCAATCAAAATCGAACTGGTACGGTCAGTCGCTGGATGCTGTTGGAGATATTGCGAATCAGAGAGCACTTGTGGACATGTCCAGAGTGCAATGAAGATATTCCAAGCTGATCTGGGGGTCTCTGTAGTGTAGAGGTTAGGTACTCACCTATCGTGTCAAATGTAACCAGTTCGCTCCCTCGTGAAGCCATCAGGATATTTTCGGTGATCCCCAATCTCAGTGTAGGTGAGATCAAGTTCCAAGTCCTATTGGAGACAGATGATAAAACGTAGGTCCATTGTTCAATTCGCACAGGTAAAAGAACCCTTGGCAGTTGAAAATTGAGAAGAGCATGCTGGAAAACTGCTACCCAGACAAAATTTATTACAATAGGTTAACAATACAATTCCTATCAAATATCTTCACCATCTCCAAATTACATCGGAGACCCTCGCCGGTGATACTAATTTTGTGCACTGCAGCTGAGATCTTCCTGTGTAAGAAAGAGATCGGAGGACACATGGTTATTCACCGAAGTGCAATGATGATCCTTTCAATCAATCAAACCAAACTGAAACACAGAAAGGGTGATTTGAAAAATCTAAAATGTGAAGGAAATGGAAACAATGTTCTAATCTATTAGATCCTCAACTTGACAATACAAGCTCCTCAAAAAAACTTTTTTCACATTTCCCTGTATGTTTTAGATTTTATTTTTTCACACAGTGTGCATATGTCCTGATCCTTGCAAGACTTATTGGTCAATGTATCAGTTTTGTTTAGTAAAACTGGACTATTTGAGTAGTTATTCTATTTTTGTTTCAGTTTTACAGCAGAAACTCTTAATTCTCGAAATGTTTTTCTCAGTTTTAGATACTTTAATAAATATATATATACATATAAGAATTATTAAAGTATTAATATTACGATTTTAGATACTTTAATAAATATATATATAATATATAATAATTATTAAAGTATTAATATTAAAGAAGATAGGAAGACTATAAGCACAATCTACCCTGGTTCTGGTGGCTGTGTGGAGGTCTGCATGAATACAATGGCATGCAATATTTGATCTTGGTGTTGTGTTTTTGTTGATTTTCAGTTATTTAAACTATTGTTTATACATTTTTATAAACTATTGTTCAATTGTTTTCCATCAGTAATTTTTGTTTTTATAAAGCTATTGTCAAGCTATCAATACTGATCATTGGAAGCCACAAAGATGTGGTTTTACAGAAGAATGTTGAGAATTCCATGGACAGCAAAGAAACAAACGTGGAGGTTTTAAATCAGGCCTGCACACAAAGAAACTTATCAAAGAATAAGAATATACAATCAAGGTTCTTCGGCATATAATGCTAAGAAAGGTTTAGAACATTTGGTGACTACAGGTAAAATTCAGGAAGGAGAGTCTGGAAGACAGAGAGAAGATGTTGGATGGCCTGACATCATGTTCGACAAAATATCGGCTCAGAACTGATTACATGCACCAAGCAAAGAGAGTTGTGGAGAGACATGACGCCCGCAGGCATGGCATGATTGATTGATAAAGCTATTGTAATGTAGTCAGTCCAAATAACTGAGATAAGTGATCAAGACTGATGGTTGGTAGAATTTATTACATAATTTGGTTTGTTTTTATTGTTGTTTTACATTTTAGTATTTTAATAAATTTTGTCGTTGATGTTTGTGTTTTAATTTACAAAAATGTTGCCTCGTTACTGTTCGTGTAAAGTCCTTCTTGCAACCACTCAACAATGAATACATTACAATCAAAGAAGTCATTTCTATTATTTCTTGTCTAATCTATTCTTGAAATCAATTTTATTTTCAATCATTGTGGATGTAAGTTTGGATTTAAACAATTATTTATGAATATATTTAGTTCTCTGTAACTTCCAGTTTTATGAATGACAGGAAATAACATATCAGAACAATTAGGGCCTACCAAACCAATGTGCAACGTATACATGTTCTTGGCAAAGATCAAACATATCACAAAGAGTGGTTCAAATTGGTCATAAAGAACAAACGCAAAGAAGAAGATCAGAACAATGGGGTAACTGTTATTATCTTCTCCATGGTCTTCCTCTTGTCCTCTTTGCTGGGATGTCTCCTTCCATAATGGTCTTCTCCACCTTTGTATCTTTTTATATGTCCAAAATATTGTAACTGTATTGTAGCTTCAGCCAGTTTTCTTTAATTTTGAGTTCATTCGGATAGATCTATTTTTCTTTTCTCTGTCCATGTATACAAAGGACTCTTATGTAACACTTATATTCAAAAAAACACATATGTTTTTCTGCTGAACTGTTAAATGTCCATGCTTCACACCAATACGTTGTCACTGGGAATATGCATGCTCTTAGTATTCTGATCTTTGTTTAATGCATTAGAGTCTTTCTGAATAGAGGAGTTTCAGTGTTGTGAATCCTAGTTGCTGGCCAGATTGAGAGAGAGGGGTGTCGATATTGGTACAGCCCGTAAAGTACAACAAACCAAATATGCAAAAAGATTGATTAATCAACATCGAACTGTTGTGTTGGGCCGCTGGATTTGTTGAGGCAGAGATCGGAACATCTATGGAAATGTCCAGAGTGCTATAATGACAGTCTTCATATAACTGAGAATCAGCATGGGCATAAAGCAGAGTCCTAGAATATTGGTTACTAGAAAGTCTTAACCCTTTCGGTGCTACATACTTTCTGAAGGCTGAGCTAAAAATAGCTACTATTTGTTTCTAGGTCACAAACGTGAATGTACGCCTATTGCAGTGACAGTAACAATGTATAACGTGTTAACATGTCTTGAGCCCACAGAGGAGAGATAATAACAGATGTGTTAATGCTTCTTTAGAAGTGAATGGGAAAAACGTATATATACATCCTTAGCAGCTAAAGGGTTAATAGTGTCATATATGGAAACAAGAAAGTCAATAAAATAGAGAGTTCACATACAGAAAACATAGAAGAATGCAGAATATAGCCAAATCATATCCACCACTCATTGGAGATGCCACAGTCTCAGATGGACAACTGATTTCTTTGATTATATTCAATTTGATGTTTAAGAATGTACATCACTGCTTTCTTTGAATATATTCAATTTGATGTTGGAAAATGTACATCACTGCTTTTTAAAAATATATTCAATTTGATGTTGGAAAATATCCATCACTGCTATCTTTGAATATATTGAATTTGATGTTGGAAAATGTCCATCACTGCTTTTTTAAATATATTCATGATGTTGAAAATATCATCACTCCTATCTTTGAATATATTCATTTTGATGTTGGAAAATGTCCATCACTGCTTTTTTTAAATATATTCAAGTTGATATCTCAGAGTGCATATCACTGCTATCTTTGAATATATTCAATTTTGTGTTTGAAAATGTACATCACTGCTTTGCTTGAGTATATACATGTTGATATCTGACAGTATGCACAGAAGATGTTCATGACTATATTTGAATATATTGAAGTTGATGTCTGTGTGTGTGTATCAGAAGAAGAAGAAGATAATCATGGATGAGTAAAGCTCAGTTTAGATTAAGAAAAGAAATGACATGTAGGTGATTTGTTTACTGTAAGATAGTTATGTGAATGACCTATTGAATAAGATGATGAACTTAACTTGTGTTGCATGATGATATTAGTCTGTTTAACTGTCCTTGTTTAGGCTCAACTTCATGTACAGGCCTCACATGACCCCAGCTTGTCTGAAGAGAGAGTGGGCTTGTTGGGAGAGGAGCAGGTCGGCAGACAAGGACAGCATATGAAGCTTGGGTAAGCAGCTTATGGTATACATGTGGCAGTTAGATGGCTCAGGAAAGGGGTTTTGAGTTTGCTGTTCTATATAGATAAAATGAATGAGGTCGGATGTGGATTGCTAGGAAATGGAGTATGCTGATGATGTTTAGTTGATGATGGAAAAAAGACCTTTGTAGTAAATGATGAGAATGTTTTGTATTATTGATGATAGATGATGACCAGGAAATGTGTATTGTATTTATTGATGATAGATAGATGGCTCTAGAAATGTGAGTGATTTGGAATTATTGTTTTTGGTGATAGATAGATGGCTCAGAAAATTATAGTTTGAGGTGTCCTAGTATTATCTGTTCAGGTTTGTGTGTGTTTGAGAATAAAAGGGTCCAAAACGAAGGATTGACGTCATTGCTCTGGGTTTTCCCATATGTTTCTGTCCCTGTCAGTAGAAATGGCACACTGTTTTCCAAGAGTGTTGCACAAAGCATACATTCCATAGTTCCAGCAGCACTCCTAGGGATCACATGGAAAAAAGTGCACACATGATTCAGTCTGGATTCAAACCCACAACCTTCAGAGCAACAGGCAAACACTGTAATCACTTTGCCATCATCATCATCATGGTGCCGTCTCCACATCGAAGGTTGGCTGCAATGAATCTCCAGCATCCTCTGTCTTTCGCCTTGGTGTTGCACACTGCCAGACCGTAACCTGTCCATTTCTTAAAGTTTCCCTCCCACTTATCTCTCGGTCTTCCTCTTGCTCTTCTCCCCTCAACTTTCCCTCTAGTAAATGTTTTATCATGGTGTCATGTCTTTTATGTGCCCAAAATACTTTACTTGTCTGAATTTTATTTCTCTTAATAATTGCCTCTTCATGCCTAGTTTTCCTAAAACTTGTTTATTTGTCTGTTTTTCTGTCCATGAAACTCTGCCTATTCTTCTATATATCCACATCTCAAATGCATCAATTCTGTCTTCTAACTGCTTGTTCATTGTCCATGTTTCCGAGCCATACATTAATATAGGATATATATAGCATGTGATCATTCTCATTTTTAGCCTGTTTGTGATTTGTTTGGATGTCAGTAACTTTCTCATATTATTGTGATTTGTTTGGATGTCAGTAACTTTCTCATACTATTGAAATTATCCTTGGCCATTCCTATTCTCTTTGCCATGGAGACCCTCAAAACTTAAACGGGGAAGTCATGATTGGGTCAGGCAACAGGGAAAGTTGGGTTGGGTCAGTCAGAGGATGTTGTTCAATATGTGTGTGCAGTAGAATTTGGTGAAGAATAGCTAAATGTGCATGTTAACTCACAGATCTTCTTCCAGGTCATTATCACACTGGACAAAGTATTTTTTTTCAAACAGTGGTTATATAGGTACAGACATTGGTTAGCGAAAATGCAAAAATTCCTCAATGTAACAAAAGCGTTGCTATGGAAGAGAGCTGTGCTTTTACAGTGATCACAAGTAGCATGAAAAGTTAGGATCATGACAGTTTAAGTACATTTGGTTTGGTTGACACATGTTCCATATTCATGTGTTTTTATTTAAATTATTCATGGAAGTCGTGACTTATCAACCTTTGATCTCTACATAAGCTTGACTTATCAGCCATTGATATAAGCCTTTGATTTCTGCATAAGCCTGGCTTATCAACCTTTAATGTATGCCTTTGATATTTACATAATCCTAACTTATAAGACTTTGGTATATGCCTTTAATCTCTACATAAGCTTGACTTGTCATCCTCTAATATAAACCTTTGATATCTACATGCCAGTATGAAAGAGAAACTGGTGAAATTTGTGCATAATTTCTATGACAGATCAATATGTTCTGCTCACATTATATGTAATCAAATATAACAGTCACCACACAGATATGTACCATGGTTTTGGATTATATGTATAAGCAACATGTGGCCACACCCACTTGACCTAAACACTAAGCTTTGGGGAAACCTGACAGACCTGAAGCTGACTGCCCAGTTTGTGGTCCACAGTAAACTAAACGCATGACCAGAGATCGCTGAAGAAGAAGGATTATATATGATTTTAGCTATCCATGATCTTCATCACTACCCACATAACCAGTTGCTGTTGGTAGATATTAGTCCATTGTTCTTGGTTAGCTCTTAATATACATGGGGTCTCTATGTCAAGTGGTTAAGACGTTTGCCTGTCGCTCTGAAAGTTGTTGGTTCCAAATAGGACCAAGTAACGTGCAATTTTTTCATGAGATCTCTATGATTGTTGCTGAAGCTATGGAGTTTGTGCTTTGTGCAACACTCTTGGCAGATGACGTGCCATTTATTCTGATCTCGGCAGATAATGTGCCATTTATTCTGATCTCGGCAAATGACGTGCCATTTATTCTGATCTCGGCAGATGACGTGACATTTATTCTGATCTCGGCAGATGATGGGCCATTTATTCTGATCTCGGCAGATGACGTGCCATTTATTCTGATCTCGGCAGATGACGTGCCATTTATTCTGATCTCGGCAGATGACGTGCCATTTATTCTGATCTCGGCAGATGACGTGCCATTTATTCTGATCTCGGCAGATAATGTGCCATTTATTCTGATCTCGGCAGATGACATGCCATTTATTCTGATCTCGGCAGATGACGTGTCATTTATTCTGATCTCGGCAGATGACGTGCCATTTATTCTGATCTCGGCAGATGACGTGCCATTTATTCTGATCTCGGCAGATGATGGGCCATTTATTCTGATCTCGGCAGATGACATGCCATTTATTCTGATCTCGGCAGATGATGGGCCATTTATTCTGATCTTGGCAGATGACGTGACATTTATTCTGATCTCGGCAGATGATGTGCCATTTATTCTGATCACGGCAGATGACGTGCCATTTATTCTGATCTCGGCAGATCATGGGCCATTTATTCTGATCTCGGCAGATGATGGGCCATTTATTCTGATCTCGGCAGATGACGTGCCATTTATTCTGATCTCGGCAGATGATGGGCCATTTATTCTGATCTCGGCAGATGATGTGCCATTTATTCTGATCTCAGCAGATGATGTGCCATTTATTCTGACAGGGACAGAGCCTTATGTGGAAACCCAGTGCACTGAAGTCAATTCTTGACAGTTAGACTTAATATGCATTCTCAAAAACCATGTGCATGTACACTTGCTTTAAGTCATACTTTTTGGAGCATGTCTAGCTTTCATAAGGAATGTCATTGATGCACTAGGTGCACTACCTGGCTGGTCTGTTCACCGGTCTGGCATCCTTTCTTACAAGTGTATGTAGCTCTCAAAAAATATCTCAAGGAATATCGGACTCAATTCCATTGAAGAGATTGAGTGAGTTGCCCAGGACAGAACGGTATGGAGAAATTACTTGGAGGCCCTATGTAATGTATAATGATACAAGAGGAATATATATATATATATATATATATATCTAGCTTTACAAATTTCATCCCTTGTATCATATTTTTAACACTATATTTTGTGTAATATCTCAAAATATGCAGAATCGCCCGAGTGGTTACCAGGGCCCAAATTTGGGATGCAAAGAATAGAACCACTGTTACCTGCCGCGCATGTCGTAAGAGGCGACTAAGGGGTTTGGCTGAAATCGGATGCATGTGTCCGCTAGGAATGCTAACCCGAAACAAATGCTTGCAGAAACGGATGCACCAGGCCGTAAGGTCATAACATGGTGCAACGACCCTCACAATGAGGAATGGGATAACTGATTCTACGGTCGCCAATCTGCCTCTGAGATTTAGCCACCCGGTAAGAATGTCAGACCCACCATCACGAGGGTGGCCAAAACTTACTGCAGGAAGAGGTCGGCACAAATGGGGAAGCAGAAATCATAGGAATTATATACTACAGAACTGCCCCCAGTATGCAGACTTGAGAACAAAGAGATGGCCCACTTACACTAGTGTCCAAGACAAAATGTATGGCGTGGCTGATAATCTGAGACAGACTGCTGCCTTTATTAGAGAATCTGAAATCCCAATCTAGTGAGAACGCAGAAGAAGAAGAAAAATATGCAGAATACCATTCTTGACAAGAAATGAACTATAAAAGGGATATCAATATCTAAATTATGAAGATATAACCACACTGACAAAATGAATGCAAGTAAACATCTGTCACTAATAATGTTGGCTTAAAGGGAACCTTTAGGGTTATGATCTTATTTAGAAATTTGCATATCAAAGCCTACTACTCCATGTTATCTTGCTACCTCTAAATAGGATTTGTCCTCAAAAGATTATTATGCAGATAATTGATTTTTTTATCTTTTACTGTTTCTCTGCCAAAATTGTAAAAAAATAAGACCTTTGTGCATTTCTCTCAATTGATATTGTTGCGTAGTTATCAATATGCTTAGAATTATATTATGGACAAAATATCTCAATTATTAAATCATGTTGAATACATGATCCAAGAGTAACTGGATCGAACTCTGCGGCAGACAGTTTGGAAGCAAATTTGCTTCTGTAGTTGGAAGCAAATTTGCTCCCAGGGATTTTTACGTATGGTAAAAATAGACTTCACCATTTAGAAAGCAATGGCAAACTGCCCAGCGTATAAGTGGTACCTAGAGAATCAATGACTCATTTACTGTGGTTAATGGCAAGTCCTGTAAAGGATATGCCACGATTTTCATTCATGTTGAATAAACAGTGAAAAGGAATATATTTTTACTGACGCAGGAGTCAGTAATTTTTATATAGAGATATTTTTACTGGAGTACCATTTGTCCCTTGAAGGACCAAGCTGGACAAATAGTACCTCAGAAAGCCTCTTGGAGTAGCAAGCTGGATACTAGAAGTTAGCATATCTAGATGAATGTAAACACTGATTTCAAACCTCCACCACCATGTGAGATCCCCTACTGATTCATGAGAAAGGTCTCTTAATGGTGTTTAAACATGTTGTTCTGTGATGTCATGTCACTGGTTTCAAACTGTATCAGCTTAAATCTTTCTTTTTTAAGATATGTCACTTGAAGATGGCGGAATATGCTGCATGGGTAGCAGTTTATTTGCTTAAAACTATGTCTTGCTTGCTCCCTGAAGATAACACTCTAATCTCATCCATATCTCTCATCGGAAAATGTAATGTAAGAATTTTATATCAGAGTGAATTGCCCAAACCAAGGTATATATGTTGGTTATTGCAGATAAAAGACATCCACTGCACAAGAATACTAATGATGTTAAGGACACGAGAATCAAGCGTGGCATGTCATGGATGGCACAGGCTGAGAGAACAATTGGTCATGTGATCACGGCTGTGACCCTACCAAAAGGGGAAGAATTGATCCCAACAGATGGTAGCATGACCAACTATCTCAAGGTTATCATTATTCTTGGAAGAGATGTAGAGATTGGGGCAACATGAAGGCTGATCTCACAGTTAAGCAGCTGATATAAGATAATGCAGGGGATGATGATGTTATATATGCATCAACAGCATTGATTGTTGGGGAGTTGAAGATGGATAAGGGGATGTTCTTCGGTCTCTTCGCGACTATCTGTTGGATGAGGACACTAAAATAGATGTTGAATCGATCCAGCGATTTAAGCAGTTTGGAGTTGCCCGGTGTACAAGTAGAACTGGATGCCTTAGGGGTATGTTTAATCAGCGAGCCACAGGAACTATCAGTATGCATACTCTTCTATATCTGTTGGTGTAGACTGAGCACCTATGAGTCTGCCCGGAGTGCAATGACATCAGTTTAGTAACCAACAACCAATCAGAGTGAACAATTAGCACAAGTTTTAAAATAGATAACAGTTGCTAAAATGTGAAAGTCCGCTTGTACCTAATGACAGCTCTGTGAGGGAAAGAAAAGACCTTGTCGTCCAAGGGAAACATGGAGAATAACTGTGGAAAGGGAGTTGGTTTGCAGTTGGAAACCGTTGGTAGAAAGATGACAGAACAATAATGGAAATCTCTTGTGAAAACCTTATTTGTCAAACAGAACACAAAGAGGATATAGATAAATAGATGACGAATTGTTACTCAGATTAGTTTGTTTGATATTGTAAATAATACTTGTCATGTCTGTTTTATCCTATCAGATTTGTAGCTGGTGTGATTCTGAGAGAGAGGATTCCATCATTTGAGGTGATGTTATGGAGAGTTTGTCGAGGCAATGTGTTTCTCCGACAAGCAGAGATCGATACTCCATTAGAGGACCCTGTCACTGTAAGTTGTTATATGTATATTGTCTTTTTCGTCTTTACAGACGGTCAATTGGCAAATGTTTTACTATGACAACTTCTGAGTTTTCGCTTGTCTTTCAGCTCATCCCTAAGTCTCTTTTCGAAAGATTCTGCACCTTTACGTAATGTTGTTTTCCACATAACTTGGTCATCAGCTAGTTATTCCCAATAGCCACTCTCACCATCAGAAGCAACCCATGGCGCCCTCCCCTATGCAAATTTGGGAGGACTTATAAACAGTGACTTACTTTCCGTGTTGTGGAGTTGTGTCTGAGCAGAAAACAAGAATGAAGTGTCCTCTTCATTTATGCCTAGCCTGGACAGCTGATAAGTGGAATGTGCCTTGCCAGTTGTTATAGACAATATCAAAACACTAAGTAAGGTAGAACAGACTAAACTAATATTTCAACCAAAATTTTATCAAGTGGTCAGATACAATGAGATCATCAGAAAAACTACCCACAAAATTAATTAAGTAACCTATCTGTTAAAAAAACATGACTCAAAGCTAACCAAAAGTATGGGATTAAATTTGTTGACAAAGAGTCTCTCTTTATAACAATTTTGTTTGGGTGCTGTTCTTCCTACTAAGCCTTATTTGTCTTATATATGTCTCATATTCTTTGCTTGATAATGATTTTTTCCCCATCAAAATATCTATTTAATTTGTTGTATTTTTGTCAAAACTACCTTACATCATGTTTTTGATATTTGACATTTGTTATATAGTTTTATTACAGTTTTATCTATGTTCATTATCATCAGTTCTTCTCTCATCCCCCAAAAAAAGTAAAGAAACCATTTTTCATACCATGAGGTATATTGTGGATTTCAATGTGAGGTCTGTATTTTTCATTGACTATCGACACCCAATGGCTGATGTGGTCAACAACATGATGGCTATATAAGGCAGAGACAAAATATTAGCCTGAGCTTCAGTTATGATATCAAGGCAACAAAGTCTACTGTCTTTTCTTGATTACAGCTGCAGCCTCTGGTTAGATCTGACATTGTTCAGTCATTGTAAGCTGGACAGTCCTAATGTATGGGTTATAGGGTCTGAAATCTGATTCCATGTAAACATTAGTTTGTATTTGATGTCTTGATGTATCCAAGTAGACTACAGTGGTTGGTTCTCAAGTAAAATAAGGTGATCTTCTAGTTCATTTGAAGACTGTGAACTAGGTCAGATCTGACATCCAAATATTACTTCTACTTTCAAATGTATTTTCCTTCTTCTTTCAGCTCACCTTGAAGCATAAGGCATCAACAAATTCCCTCCAGCCAAATCTGTCTTGAGCAAGTCAGCTTAGTTAATTCCAGGTCTTTCCCATCTCTCTCTTTCTCTATTTACATTTCATCTCCATATCTATCTCTTTCTCAATTACCGCCAGACGATGTACCAGATCTCCCATAAATTCTATTCATGTGGAAATCTGATTCATGCAGCCTTAGCATTGGTGTGTTTTACGTCACAATCTTCAGTACCATTTGGAGCTCTGGTGCTTATCCTTCGACGATATGTCCGGTTTCAGCCAGCATTTACTCAGTTCGCTCTCCGTTCTGTAGCCATCTAGTATTTTCTACGGTGTGGGGTAGCTAGCCCCATGACCAACCTCCTTTGTCGCCTCTTACGACAAGCGTGGCAGGTAACAGTGGTTTTATTCTTTACACCCCAATTTGAACGCCGGTAACCACTCGGGCGATTTCTATCTAAGTCGTCCCCTACCTCTCTTGCCTCCCGAATTACATTCCAAAGCCATATGTTGGTATCTGGTCTTCTGCATTCTTAATGTAGATTTGTCATCCACATCCAAATATAACTTTCACTTTAAAATGTATTGGTTGGGACTTATTGTTTTTAGTTTCACTGTAGGATAATAAGTGAGTGAGTTGGTCAATTGTACCACCAGCTCTGAACTGATCATTAGCTCTCTGCTCAACTCCATGATATTAAGCTGCATGATGTCTGCTAACTTTGTTATCCAACTATCTCTGTTCCTAATCTTCCCTTTTACTCTAATCACAGAACTGATTAATAGTACTAGTAATAGTTGTAAAAGCCCATGGTCGTCTGCACCAGGATATATGACACATTAGAGCAGCACTGTCCAATGTGTAGCAAGCAACACCATGGCGCTAGTGTGATACATAACTGTCGCCCTACTTTAACGCTAATAAAAAAGAATTTCAAGAAAAAAGTAATTCGAATAACATGTTTCAGATTTTACATAAGAACAATATTTTTTCTTTAATTAAATGTTGAGTCAGTATTAAGTTTTTATCTGTTATTATTTTTATTAATGTTACTGTTAATATTACTTTGTTATTATTATTGTAATTTTCACACGCGCCAGCGCCCCCGCAGTCATTAGTCAGATATGCCCCAATTTCTAAAAACGTTGGACAGCACTGTATTAGAGAGTATTATGAAGTCTGTTTACTATTGACTTTTTTTTTTCAGGGAGACAGTGTGTACAAGTCTGTCTTTATTCTCTTCTTCCAAGGAGATCAGTTGAAGAACCGCATCAAGAAAATATGTGAAGGGTATGTCTGTTGCATTTTCTTTGACCAGTTTACAGATTGTGCTGCTGCGCTTTATGTAATAATATAAGATGTACATGCAGTTATAATAAATAAAAGAGCTGATGATCTGTCTAAACTGGGGACAGAATAGAGCAACTCTACCATCCACTATCCTACTTAAAGAAGCCAAAACAATTATTCATGATCAATACAAAGTTGGAGAAACTTTTAGACAGGTATGATATTTTGGGGGTAAGCCAATAGCAGAGTTAATTACACACTGTGCTAGTGACCTTGTAAATTCCAGGGTTCAAAGCCAGTTTGGGCAAAAAATTATTGCTGTGCGCATGGTACACGTTTGGACTACAGGAACCCTGATCTTTTACTTGAGGTTCTAAATTACAAGTAACTTTGTAGTTGGGGTACGGCTTGCTTGAATGGCCTGTAGATAACTGGTGAAGAAAGAAAAAGCAAACCTTTACGCACAAATCATTTAAAGGTGCCATGACTGCATGAATTCATTGCTGAGAACTCACAGTGGATGAACAAACAAACAAATACAAAACTGATTGTCAATGTGGAACTGAACTTCAGATCCATAAATATAAACTTAAAAGCTGCCACAATTACAAATACTTGCAACTTTGGATCTGGCTAGCTACTGCACAGCTGAGGCAGAAGCTATGGAGCAATTGTCTTGGCCTCGAGAAGACTGGACTTTGCACTTTCAGCAGGACTGAAGATTTACCATGTCTTTAAAACTAATTACATCATATGGTAGATGTAGATTAGAAATAAAGAATAGAATAGACCATGCAAAGATAGCATTCCAACAATTGGGGACTGCTGATCAAAGGATAATACTAGTCTACCGCTATATTTCCTAATATAGCACATGGTATAAAAATGAGCTCTTACTTTACTTTTCACTTGGTAGGTTGGTAGTGGTCCTATTATTTCCTCCCCAATAAGGTGTTCATGTTTCATATATTTTACTTTTCACTTGGTAGGTTGGTAGTGGTCCTATTATTTCCTTCCCAATAAAGGATTCATGTTTTATACTTGAATTTGTTTATATTATTCCAACTTTGATTGCATGTTGTAAATGCAATGTTCAAGTGTTGTGTTAAAAACAATATGTTGTCTTGTACAGATATCGGGCCACCCTGTACCCCTGCCCAGAAACTCAAGCAGAGAGGAGGGAGATGGCCATTGGAGTGATGACAAGAATAGAGGATCTGAACACAGTCAGTACTCATTTCCTTCTGCGCTGCTACTTCATTCTATCAATGATGTATGTTTTTTTGATTCCTCAGCTTATGCTCACGTCTCTGGGATCCATTGTTTTGTTATGAAGTTTAACTGGCTATCTTTGAAGTCACCTATACTGCAATACATTTAGTAACATGAGAAAGATAGCATCTAAACAAATCAATAATAAATAGAAAATGAGTCAATAACTGGTATATATATATTCTTGATTATTATATCGCCCGCCCAAGTGGTTACCGGGGCCCAAATTTGGGGTGTAAAGAATAGAACCACTGTTACCTGCCACGCATGTCTTAAGAGGCGACTAAGGAGGTTTGGCTGAAATCGGATGCACATGTCCCAAACGTGTAGAAGTCTATGCGTTTAGGGGCCTACCAAACCAATGTGCAACGTATACACGTTCTTGGCAAAGATCAAACATATCACAAAGAGTGATTAAAATTGGTCAAAGAACGAACGCAAAGAAGAAAAAGACTATAACGCCCGTATGGTGCCGGGGCCCACAAGGGAAGCAAAAAATAGTACCATTGTGACCTACAACCATGTGGTATGAGGCGGTTGATGTAGGACCTAGGAAGCTACCCTAGTAAATAAAAAGCATCGCAGAAATCGGATGTGCTGGCCTACTTGTATGTGCATAACTGGTGCAACATACAATTCCTCTAAAGCTCAGATCACATACAAATCACATGAAGGGGTTAACAAGTGGTTGATATGGAGCTTTTGAAGAAGAAGAAGATTACTATATAGATTTTATGGCTATCAGGAATTTATTGTCTGACTGTATATGTTATTTCTGTTGTGTAGGAAGTCTGAATTTCTTGAATATCTTTGCTTCTGTTATATCCGTTGCTTGATATAGGGCTTATGGTAGAAATGTCGCTGTATATTGCATTTGTACTTTGTATAACTACAGTTAACACTTCTATAAAGAAGTAAATGGTGGAAGAGAAGAAGAAGAAGATAACTACAGTAGTTTGTTTTTACATGTTTTGTCATTTCTTGATTACTGTACAGTAACTTATTTGGTCATTACTCTTTAGGTTTCTTTGTTGGAAATAACAAATTATACCTCTGCATCCTCCTAATTCACTTGTCATCAAAGACAATTAACCTTATCTCGAAAATGCAGTTGCTTGATGCGGATGATGACATTCTGTTAGTCTCAAGAGGCTTTTGTCCCCTTCGCTTTCGATGGATGGCTATTCATATTATTATTAGGCTATTATTATTATTAGGCTATTATTATTAGACATATTGTTGTGTCACTATTAGATTATAGATAAAATATGTAGTGGTAGCTTCAATTAAGAAACAAGGGAATGTGACATATATGTATATCCTATGTTCATGTTTCTGGTCAGGTTTTAAGCCAGACGCAAGATCACCGTCACCGTGTCCTTGTTGCGGCTGCCAAAAACATCAAAGTCTGGTTTATAAAAGTCAGAAAAATCAAGGCCATCTATCACACACTCAATATGTTTAACCTGGATGTAACACAGAAGTGTCTGATAGCTGAATGCTGGTGTCCGGTCACTGACTTGGATAGGATCCAGCAGGCACTACGCAGGGGAACGGTATGTACTGTCATTTCTAACATTTATTTCTACCTAATGCTTCCTGTAGTTTGACAACATTTAAATTATGATTAGTTTGGAAAATATATCTGCTAGTGATAGCTCTATGTAATCAAGGAGTTAGAGCACTGGCTTTGCTGTCAAAATAGTGTGACTTCTTCTTCATTATTTAACATTGTGACTTTAGTGTAACATTGTCCATCATTGTTTAACATTGATGCATTGTGTAACATTGATGCATTGTGTAACATTGATGCATTGTGTAACATTGATGCATTGTGTAACATTGATGAAATTATAACATTGTGCAACATGTAACATTGTGAACTTTGATACATTGTGTAACATTGATGCATTGTGTAACATTGATGCAGCATGTAACATTGTTTAACATTGATACATTGTATAACAGTGGTGCAACATGTGGCATTAGTTGCAGCTATAAATTCTACCATTGCTATATGTACCACTCTTACTTAATTATCATTATTGTATCACTTATCTGTACCCAACTATTATTATACAACAGCTTTTACATATCCTACCATTATTGTACCACTTTTATCTCGACAGGAGCGCAGTGGAAGTAGTGTTCCTTCCATCATTAACCGTATGGTTACCCGCATGGTTCCTCCAACATATAATAGGTGTAACAAATTTACTCAAGGATTCCAGAACATAGTTGATGCGATCGGAGTAGCCTGCTACAGGGAGGTCAACCCAGGTGAGATTATGCATAGCTGTGTTACACTAAGTTATTTGTTAGTGGATCATCTTGTTGACTGATCTATTAACAAAGTGAATCCCAACTTGTGAGGTGAGATAAAAACAATTCTGTGTATATTTAAATCATCAAGATTTAGCAAGTATTGAGTATCTTCAAAAAATCAGTCTTCAAGAACTAGCTGCTCTAGAATATATGAATCATGAGATACAAAAGAGATGATGGCGATAGATTGACCATGTCTGGATGAGAAAGGCGACCAAGACATGTGATACAGCAGCTTGAATCCCCGTCACTGCATTCCCACCATGCTATCTCCCAAATCAAAGAATATATATGGGTTGCTGCAGATTAGAGACACCCAGTGCACAAGAATACAATATTATTGGCATGAAAATCAAGAATGGTCCAAGTTGAGTGAACGATTGGCCAGATGACCACAGTTGTTACAAAGCAAGTTCATTTACCACCATGCCATCACAGTCTCATAACTGGTCGCCATAAAATGAGACACCAATTTCAATATAGACATCTCTAGCCACTGTCATTGTGAATTGACAGATAGGATTGCAGAACATGTTCTACATAACTGTCCACAGCAAGCAGACATGATGAAAAGAATGTAGCCAACATCTACCAGCTTTGAAGAGAAACTGTACGGTGAACCAAAATTTCAATACTGAAAGAAGAATTAGTTAAAGAATCTGGAATTCCAGTTTAAAATGAGGGATAATTTCATTAAAAAAATTGTTGTTAACAAATGTGAATATGGTAAGGAGTTATAGGTCTTTTTAGTACTTGAAAATAAAGCTGTGAGTTTTCTTTTAAAGTTGAGAACCACAGCTATAGCATGTTGATCATAGAAATCTCTTAGCATTTCGTGACACTATAATGTAATCATCAATATTTGTGTGTCTTTCAGCCCCTTTCACCTGCATCACTTTCCCATTCTTGTTTGCTGTCATGTTTGGAGACATGGGCCATGGACTGATCATGTTTCTCTTTGCTCTCTGGTTAGTTCTCAGAGAAAAGCAGTTGGAAGCCAAGCAGAACCAAAATGAGGTCAGAGACACATTCGTTATCATCATCTTAAGTGATATGATCATGTAAGGTTATATTTGTCCTACTTTAGTACCATCATTTGATGACTTTATTTGTCCTAATGTAGTAGCATTGATGGAAAATTATTTTTGTCCATTTAGTACCATTAAATTGAGTACCATTAATGTAATGTTATATTTGTCCAACTTTTTAAGTACAATCATTTGATGACTTTATTTTTCGATTTAGTTCCAGTAAAGTAACATTGGTTGAAAATATTTTTGTCTATTTAGTACCACGTTGTATTTGTCCTACTTTAGTAGCGAAACACGTAAAAACAAAGTACTATAGTTTTACAAAATACAGAAACAGTGACGATATACAGCAACGTTTCGACCAAAGTACCATCATTTGGTGACTTTATTTGTCCTACTGTAGTACTGTTGATGGAAGATATCCGTGATATCAATATAGGTTCCGTGTTCAAGTGGAGTACTAAAATAGCCACTAGCAGTTGAAAATCAATAAGAATAGGCTGCAAAGCTGCTGCCATGGCAAATTTCATTAAAAAGATACATATTTTGAATTTCTTTAATATTACACCGGGATTCTGTCTACCTACTTACTTGTAACAAGGACTAAAGCATATCTACCCCATTATATGTAACAGGAAGTAAAACCTGTCTACCCCATTACTTGTAACAGGAGCTAGATCAGGTCTATCAAGTTACCTGTTAAAGGAAGATAGTCTTTGTCAGTACAAAAAAATCAATTGAGAAACACTTCAGTTATTATGAAGTCTTCAATGTTATTATACAACTGCTGTGAAGGACTTATCAGTTTCCTATAATTTGCAGTGATGTTGATTTAGGTCATTTTAAGCTCATTTTCATTATATTTAGTTTTCTTCTTCTTCGAACATACCATATTGACCACTTGTTAAACCACTCTTTGTGATCTGAGCCTAAGATTGATTGTACATTGTGCCAGTTATGCACCTACAAGTAGGCCAGCACATCCGATTTCTGCTATGCTTTTTTTTTTAACTAGGGTAGCATCCCTAGGCCCCTACCTCAGTTGCCTCTTACGACATGCCTTATAGATTGCAGTGGTATTATTCTTTGCTCCCCTTGCGAGCCCCGCCAACACGCATTTTTAGCTTTGAGACTCACTGTTTTTAGGGGAGGTTGTATTGTTGACTGATCATATAAATATTTCATTGAGACTTTGTCAATAAAGACTGTCCTTATGTGTTTTAGATCTTTACAACATTCTTTGGAGGTCGGTACATCATCCTATTGATGGGAGCCTTCTCAATCTACACAGGCTTCATCTACAATGATGTGTTCTCAAAACCACTGAATATATTTGGAACTGGTTGGAGGATTCCAGAATCGTAAGTTGTAAACATTATTCTCACCATGATTACTCCACTAACATTTCCTGGAAAATACTGAACAGTTGACTAGACTTAACTGAGTGGATCTCATGAGCCGCTGGGACCGGCACTGTGTATTTCTTTTAGATCTATTTTAAAGAAAATGAATTTACCTACAAAATGGTATATTAATCATAAAAATTGGTTAATAATTAAGGAATAATTAATGAATACATCGGCAGTGGGAAAATAGTACGTAAATTCAGTTCAGCCAAACTCTTTTTTTTTTTCAGTTCGGTAGCCAATCAGTTAAACAAGACATGACAAAACAGTTCATATAATGTTGTGATGTTTACTCCTGTCTATCTCTAAAACTGCCAGGATAGAGCTAGATAATAAACATCTGATGTAAAGTGGTAAAGGAACTGGTTTTCTTACCATGAGGTATATTGGAGGAAATGGTGTTCAATTTGTATTTTTCTTTAAACATCGACACATGATGGGTGCTATGACCAACTTTTGGATTTTGTTTCTCTGGTGCCTAGTTGAGACTGGGTCGACCTGAGAGCCATCTTTCGCCCGAGTGGTTACCGGGCCCAAATTTGGGGTGTAAAGAATAGAACCACTATTACCTGCCACGCATGTCGTAAGAGGCGACTAAGGAGGTTTGGCTTGAAATCGGATGCACGTGTCCTAAACGGGAGAAATATATGCGTTTAGGGGCCTACCAAACCAATGTGCAACGTATACACGTTCTTGGCAAAGATCAAACATATCACAAAGAGTGATTAAAATTGGTCGTAAAGAACGAACGCAAAGAAGAAGAAGAAGAGCCATCTTTCATGGCTCTCATATAATTGTGTGGTGTTCCTGCTAGTCACTCTCTACGCTCCCAGAGTAGATACTAGATGATAAACATCTGAATGAAACAGAAAATATCTAAAATAAAAAATTATACATGTCTTGTTTACTTCTTGTCTAATATCCAAGTAGAATTGATGATATTCTTCTTTGCGTTCGTTCTATACAACCAATTTTAATCACTCTTTGTGATATGTTTGATCTTTGCCAAGAAGGTGTATACGTTGCACATTGGTTTGGTAGGCCCCTAAACGCATATATTTCTACACGTTTAGGACATGTGCATCTGATTTCAGCCAAACCTCCTTAGTCACCTCTTACGACATGCGTGGCAGGTAACAGTGGTTCTATTCTTTACACCCTAAATTTGGGCCACGGTAACCACTCGGGCGGAATTGATGTTAATATGTGATGCAAGCAATTTTTGTCAAGAAAGGTCTAAAGCCGAAGGAAGGACTTCATTGCACTGGGTTTACCCCATATAGCTTGGTCCCTCTCCACAGAAATGGCACACCACCTGCCAAGAGTATTGCACAAACTCTGTAGCTCCAGCAACAATCCTACAGGTCTCCTGAAAAAATGCACTCGTGAACAGAACGATGAGGTCCGGATTTGAACCAGCGGCCTTCTGAGCACAAAGCAACTGCTTAACCATTTAGCCACAGATACCCTCAAAAGAAAATAATAGCATTGGCAGAGTTTGAGTACAAGAAAATAAATAAATCACAAAATACATGTATATCATAAGTATTGTCATTAGATGTCACCTGTAAACAAGTAAGGGAAAATTAGATGCATTTGTCCAAGAATATTCTATCAAAAATAGCCATGTGTGTTATTAACTCCATTAGATAGTCAATTCCATCTATCAAAAATAGCCATGTGTGTTATTAACTCCATTAGATAGTCAATTCCATCTATCAAAAATAGCCATGTGTGTTATTAACTCCATTAGATAGTCAATTCCATCTATCAAAAATAGCCATGTGTGTTATTAACTCCATTAGATAGTCAATTCCAAAGGGGAATTAACTTTCCTTGTTAATTGTCTGTAAGTAATTACTTTAAAAAACAGGGTAGTTAAATTTTTTTTTAAACGAAAAATTGTCTCTGAGTTTGACGGATTATTTGGTCAAAAACACTTTTGAATACCTTATGTTGACCTATAAGTCAGCCATTGAAATGAATAGAGTTACCTTTCTTTACCATTCTATTTTTGCATTGTTATTATTTTATTATATAATCTATATGAATCACTTTATATTAAAATACTCTATGTTGAATGTCGTCTACAGAAACGCAAGATATGACCGAGAGGCGCTGATAAAATCTGTCAGAATTAAACTAGATCCAAATGACACTTTCCTGGGTGCAACATATGCCATGGGCATGGATCCAGTAAGTTAAATCTATGTATTGTTGAGATTTGTTTTCAAGTTATGTTTGACTATTTCTTCTATTTAATTCTTTACATGTTGTACAATTACAGCTGGATGCTTGAGGGGGACAGAGGGAGAAGCTTATTCCACCTTATCTCTTGTTCCACCTGTCGTAGGTTTCCTCTATCCCACATATAGTTCTTTGTTTGTGCTCTTGTCATACCATCATAGATGGAGTATCCTGCTCTTAATACTGACTATCAATTCCAATTTTTTATATTTTTCCATATCATGATGTCAAGAATTTCTACACTCTGTCATAATTTGTCCTCCAATGATTTTGCTAGTTGCATCTGCAATATTGTTGAGCTGTTCAATTTATTTTAAAAGAATATTTCTCATTGTGCTTTTCATTTTCTACCTACAATTCCGTCGTTGGATTCAATATTTTCAAATAAAGCAGTTATCAAACTATTAATATCTCTTAAAGTTTATTCTGATATGACACTTAATTTTGTTACCTCACTATAAATTCAGGCTTAGTTATGGCGCCTGTGACTGATTTTTTTGCGTGTAGGCTTGCTTTCCTTATCACTAGTGTCCCTTGCTAATCAAGCAAGTCTTACTCTCACTTCTAGAGGTACTTGTAGTTTAGATCCCCAAGTAAAGAATTGGGGTTTCCTGTAATCCAACCGCATACTATGAGCACAGCAAGAATTTTAGCCAAGCTGGCCTCAAACCCTGGAATTTTCACAACATACACTGGTAGCATGGAGTGTTATTAACTTCACTAATAGTGTCTACAATATATCCTTATAATGTTTGAGAATTGGAAATTTTTGTTTTTTCACTTTATGTGGTTGAATTTAGTGATATCTTTTTGTGTGTATTACTTCAGATCTGGCAATTGTCCAGCAACAAAATTGCATTTACAAATTCCCTGAAGATGAAGATGTCAGTTATCCTAGGTGTGGCACAGATGTTTTTTGGAATAGCACTGAGCTTTCTTAATCACCGGTAAGAGGTTGTCTTGATAGAGTCTCTGAGTCACACTTTTCTTGACAGCTTTAATATCTTCTGTCATTCTTGATGTAGTATTTGTCCTTTGTCACTCTCTTCTCTACACCTGCAATGTCTTATCTCACACTTTACTCAACATCCTCTATCTCTTATTTCACACTTCACTTGACAGTCTTCTGTTACACTGTGCTCAACACTTTCAGTGTCATTTGTCACACTTGAGTTGACATTCTTCTGTTGGCAGCCTTCTTTCATACTCTACTCAACACCTTCATTGTCTTCTGTCACATGAGTTGACAGTCTTCTATTGGCAGCCTTCTTTCATACTCTACTTAACATCTTCATTGTCTTCTGTCTTACTGAACTCAAGTCTTCTGCCACATTTCATTCAACACCTTGAATGTCTTCTGTCATACCCTACTCTACAATCTTATGTCACACTCAACAGTCTTCTATCACACTCAACTGGTCCATCTTCTGCCATACTTATCTCAACACCTCTAATATCTGTCATACACCTGTCTTAAATCACACTCAAATTAAAGCCTGTGCAGTGTTGTTACACTAGACTTATACCATCAGTGTTTTCTCAGATTCTCTGTACCATCTGTAATGTCTGTACCAAATCTGTCTAATGTTAAATATAATTTTTTCTTCTGCACTCACTATAGAATAATCACTTATAAATCGCTCTTTGTTATTTGAGCCAATGAACGTAATTATGTATTCTGCTAGTTTATAATATTTTGCAATATTTGCACCATTCCGTCAAGCAATTTTGATTCCAGCATGTATTTTGTTTGGGTTCACTTTCTATCCCACAACAGTTTTAACACTGCTCACAGGATAGAACTTGTGTTTCTTCTCTGTTTAAACGGTCAGTAGCACCATCACTGAGCTGTTATCTCTAAAAGTGTTTGGTTCTATATACCAACCAATGTAATATTTTATCTAATTTCATCGTCTAATGTAATATTATTTTATCTATTTTTCTATTTCATCAATTCTTTTTTGCAATATTTTATCTAGTTTCATCAAATTAATTGCAATATTTTATCTAGTTTCTCATCAAATAATGTAATATTTTATCTAGTTTCATCAAATCATGTAATATTTTATCTATTTTCATCAATTCATGCAATATTTTATCTAGTTTCATCAATTAATGTAATATTTTATCTAGTTTCATCAATTCATGTAATATTTTAGGTGATATATATATCATATATAAATGAGAAGCATTATCTGCAACAAGTCTTGTTAATCCCGATCAGAATGCGAGTTATTTAGTGCTACATAGAACCAATACTGACATACGGATGCGAGTCATGAGCAATGAACACACAGATCAAAAAATCTCTGAGGGCCACAGAAATGGGGTTTTGCAGAAGAATGATAGGAATCCCATGGACTGCTAAAATGACTAATGTTGAGATATTGAATGAGATCAAGACACAGAGAAGGCTTATCATCAATATAAGAGAGAGGTCATCATTTTTCAGGCATGTGATGAGGAGGAGAGGTTTGTCACATTGTGACAACCGGTAAAATCGAGGGTAGAATAAGACAGAGAGAGAAAATTTTGGATAGCCTGACTTCATGGCACAGTAGGGCGTCAACATCTGAGCTGATAGCAAACACCAACGACAGAGATTTGTGGAGATCCATGATCGCCTACACCAGCCGGCACCTAATGATGATGATGATATATCATGTGTCTCCTTTTCGACCTGACGCTGAAAGGCAAAACAGGATTAGAGAATAGAGATAGAGAATGTAATATTTTATCTAGTTTCATACACTAACATAACATGCTGTTCAGTTTTTGGAAGGTAAACTTATCAAACTCCATAATAACTGTCTTTTTTGCAGTCACTTCAAGAAACCACTGAATATTTTTTTCAACTTTGTACCAATGATGATATTCCTATTCTGTATGTTTGGTTACCTGGTCATTCTTATCTTCGTAAAGTGGATCAAGTACTCATCAAGCGAGTCTCACCTGGCACCCAGTCTTCTCATTGGTAAGTGTCGTCTACTTAATATGTATGTGTATTGTTCATTTCATTTTTGGCTATCATGATTTCTTGGTATTATCCATTCAGTAGGTTGCTGGCGATACAATAGAGAAAACAGGGAAACCAATAATAGGGAAAACAATAATGGAAGGCATGGTTTCTGGAGGTAGTGATAGGGGAAGATCAAGACAAAGGTGGCATCAGGACATCAAATAAACCTTGAATATGATGTTAGAAGAGTCGAGAGAACTTGCTAGAGATAGAGAGATTTTCAGACAGGCTGTGATGAAAACGATCTTCTGCAAGGAAGATATTACTTGATGATGATGCATATTTTTATGTGGCTTGGCACACAGGGCTGTTTAATTCAGACATGAATCCAATCCCCACCCCTTCCCATCCACTCCCTAGTGATCAGGCCATGTTCAGCCTGACACATGATGCTATCAGACCCTGTTTATATACTAACAATAGAACATCATCATCAAATAGCTTGTCCTGAGCAGAACTTTGCCACCCAACAGTCCTTCGAAACTTCTCTCATAGGCCAGATGTCCTGCCTCTGTAGCCGACATGTTCAGACCATCAGTTACATCTTGAATCCATCTTCTCCATGGTCTTCCTCTTCTTCTCTTTGCCGGTATGCCTCCTTCCATGATGGTCTTCTCCAGCCCTCCATGTCTTTTTAGATGTCCAAAATATCTCAATTTTCTCTTTCGTATTTGTAGCATCAGCCAGTTTTAACAATAGAACAAGAACCAGTAATTCCTTCTCAGTGTAGTGTCACAACTAGTTTATGTAGTTAATTGTTCAAACCTTCAACAAAGAAATGTCCGTAGAAGACTGCTCTAATACTAGAACATTGTAGCCTCTTATGATATCATTCATTGTATTGTTCTAGGTCTCTCTCCTTTTTCATTTATGTTCCAATAGGAGCATGGGATAACAACTGCAGTTGGACTCCTTGCAGGCAATCTGCACCAAAGCTTTTATATTCTGTTAACTAGTAGTTTCTGTTGAAACTTATTTTATGTGGAAAGTTTATTCCCTTATTCAAAACTTGTCTTAGTTACATTTTACTTTATGCATTATAATATGCAGTAGACCTATATTATTTTTATCCCAATATGTAGCCACCATATCATTACAGGAATCACCAGTCATTGTCTGAAGACTGACCATAAAGTCATTGGATCATATCTTCCACTGTTCCCGTCAACATAATCAGATTGATTGATTGATTGATTGATAGGATCATAGGTGTTGTACTTGGTGAATAACTATGTGTGCTCTGATCTCTTTCTTACACAGAAAGATCTTGAAATTTTTGTCTGAATTGTGTTTTACTTACTTACTTAATCCCGTCATGCCTAGTGACACATGGGGCATCAGAAAGGACTTTCCATGCTCTCCTGTCCCGTGCAACCTTCAGCGCAGAGCCCCACGTCAGAGATGCGGTGTCCAGTTCCTCTTCCATCATGCGCCTCCATGTTGTCCGTGGTCTGCCTTTCTTTCTCTTTCCTTCTGGTGTCCAAGTGAGGGCTACCCTTGCAGGCATTTCTTGTCTCATTCTCATAACATGTCCGATCCATTTCCATCTTCTCTTTTTGAGTATGTCATTCATTGCCTCTTGTCTTGTATCTTGGAGTAGTTGGTTATTGGATATTTTTACTGGCCAAAAGATTCCCAAGATTCTGCGAAGACAAGAAAACTGACAGCCTGCTAGTATCTCCTTTGGTCATCCTCCAACACTCCGATCCGTAGAGCAAAACTGGCAAAACAATGCTTTTATAGAGTTTAAGCTTTGTGGTCCTATTGTAGATTTGGACTTCCATACTGGTTTCATTCTGGCAAAAGCAGTTCTGGCCTTACTTAGACGTGATTTTATATCTTCCTCTGTGCCACCATTTAGTGTCAGTACGCTACCAAGATATGTAAACTGCTCAACCCTTTCCAGTGTTTCATTTTCTAACATTACTGGTTGTTGGATTTCACTGTTTGTCATAATTTTTGTTTTTCCTGTGTTTGTTTTGAGGCCTACTGTCCTTGCCGTGCTGTGAAGTATTGTACTTTTCTCTTGTATATGTTCATATTTGTGTGACACCAGGGCTATATCGTCTGCAAAGTCCAGGTCCTCAAGCATCTCGAAAGGGTCCATCTTATTCCTCTTGGTGCTTGTTGTTTTATGGCATTTTTAGCACCCAGTCAATTGTAATACTAAACAAAAGAGAGGACATTACGCATCCCTGTCTTACACCAGATTTTACTGGGAATGTTTTGTTGGAATTCTTTAGGTTGCAGGAGAAATCTTTATAGAAGAGGGCTATGATGTTGACAAGCTTCTGCGGTACGCCGTATTGTCTTAGTATCTTCCATAGGCTGTCTCTGTGGACGCTCTCGAATGCCTTTTCAAAATCTATGAAGTTGATGTATATAGTCCTTTGCCACTCGCTACATTGTTCTAAAATGTTACGCAGGGTAAATATATGTTCATTTGTTCCTCTTCCTTTCCTAAATCCTGCTTGCTCCATTCGTAGACACTTATCTATTGCTTCTTGTATTCGCATTATGATAATTTTGCAGAATATCTTACTTGGGATTGAAAGCAACGTGATTCCCTCCAGTTATTGCAATCTGTTAGGTCTCCTTTCTTGGGGATTTTCACCACAGTACCCTAGTCCAATCCTTAGGCAATTCTTCTTTCTCCCAGATATCTGCAAACAGTGGCTCTAATATGTTTGCAGCTAAGATGGGATCGATCTTGAAAAGCTCTTCTGTCATTTCATCATTTCCCGGTGCTTTGTTTCTCAGGGATCCAATAGCTTTTACTATTTCTTGCTTTTCTGGCAATTTGAGGTTGATATCAATATCCTGTGCGGCCGGTGGAATATCCGGTGGATGTTCAGGATCAGGTCTGTTTAGCACATCTTCAAAGTGGGATGTCCATCTCATATCCTGCTCCTGCTCTGTTGTCAACAGTTGTCCTAGACTGTTTCTGACTGGCATGTTATGGTTGTGTCTTTTACCTCCGCATAATTGTTTGGTAATCTTGTACAGTGTGTGCAGATCATGTACTTTAGCAGCCTTTTCTGCTATTTCTGCTGTCTTTTCCATAAATTTTCTCTTGTCTGTTCTAGCACTTCTTTTACCATTTTGTTTAGTTCTGTATATTCTTTTCTTGCCTTATCTTTTGACGTTCTGATCTAATGCTATTGATGAGATTTTTTTCTCCTTTCGCTTTTGGATGTATTCTAAGGTCTGGCCACTTATCCACTCTTTATGTTGTCCTTTACTGGTTCCCAGTACACTACTGCTAACTATTTTATATGTGCCTTTGATCGCATTCCATTTTTCTTGGATACTTTCAGTTGGTGTTGTGTCTGACTGCTCTGACAGGATTTGAAATCTGTTCTTTAGTTCCACTATATATTTTGTAGCAATCTCTATCTTTTAATAGGTTAACATTAAAGTATTCTGTTCTTGTCTTGGCTTGTATATATGTTTTCTTGAGTTTGAGCCTGATCATGGCAACGACAAGGTGGTGGTCGCTGCCCACGTCAGCTCCTCTTTTCACCTTTACATCAAGTAATGTCTTTCGCCATTTACTGTTGATCATAAAGTGGTCTATCTGGTTTTCATCTCTTCCATTTGGGGATATCCATGTTTACTTGTGTATGGTCCTGTGTGGAAACAATGTGCCTCCTATGATCAGTCTGTTTTCTAGACAAAAATTGCTCAACATTTCTCCATTTTCATTTGCAGTGCCACATCCCTCTTTCCCCATTATTGATTCTCTGTGTCTGTTATTGTTGCCAACTTTTGCGTTTAGGTCTCCCATTATGCACAAAACGTCCTGAGCTGGAACCTTGTCCACTATTTCCTGTAACCTTCTATAAAATGTGTTTTGTCCTCTTCTTCGGCTTCGTTAGTGGGTGCATAGCATTGAAGGATAGTTAGCTTTCCTTGTTTCCCATTAAATTGGGCTTTCAATAATCTTTCATTAATCGGGTGCCACTCTAAGAGATGTTTATTCAATCCTTTCCTTATTATTAGTGCAACTCCTGCTGAATGATTCCTGTCGTCTCTTCCTGAGTACAAGATGGTTTCCCTGTTCTAGTTGTCGTCTGTCCAAAGCCTGTCCATCTACTTTCGCTGACCCCTAGAAAGTGTAATTTATAGTGTTGCATCTCTTTTACCACCTGTGCTGTCTTTGTGGTCTCGAACATTGTTCTGACGTTCCAGAATCCTATTCTTAGTTTAGATTTGACATCCAGCAGACTTGAATTCCCAGCGTGGGCTTCCTTGCGGCTTTCAGCCATACTGTTCATGCTGACAGTGGTACTCTGTCTCAAGACCGCTGGACATCGAGAGCATTTTTTCCTTTTGAAGTTTCTGTAACATTTTTTCCTTTTTATGGGGCAGAGTTGTTAGCACTGCGTCCAACCCCCAACCTGGAGGACCAGGAGGCCACATTTAGTCTGACCTCTCACCTTGGACCTGTCCGGCATGGGTAACCCTTCCAGGAACAGAACGTTCCTGCCGGCATAGCTTTCTGGGTCATTGAGGTACGCAAGCCCCCCCACCACTACAAGGTAATGGCCTCATGGGAATTGTGTTTTAATATATATTTAATGAATTATGCTTGGGCAGTAGCCTTTGCCGCCTACTTTTATCGATTTTCAACTGTCACAGGTTCTTTTGCACGCTGAACTTGAATATGGGACCTACATTCTATCGTCCATCTCCGATATAACTAGGGGCTATATTTCACCTACGCTGAGATTAGGGATCTCTGAAAAAACATTCTAATCGCTCCACATAAGGAACAAACAGAGTACCTCTGGAGCAAGAAGCAAGCACCTTACATCCACACCACAAACACACCTTAATCAAATCAATCATCAGGCTAGACTCCAAGTCTGGTGATTATATCGTAGGGACATGCCTTCCACTGTATCCTGTCATTGTTAAAGGGTCTAACGGCAAAGGATTGACTTCTTTGCATTTGGTTTCCCCATATGGCACCGTCCCTATCGACTGAAATGGCACGCCATCTGTAGAGTGCGTTTCACAAAGCACAAACTCCATAGCTCCAACAACAATCCTAGGGATTTCATGAAAAAAATGCACATGTAACTCTTTCCGGATTCAAACCCACAACCTTCAGAACGACAGGCAAATGTCTTAACCATGTCGCTATAGAGACCTCCTGTCAGTATTGTCAGGTTATTCACTTAAAAGTCTGGTGATTATGTCAGGATGTCATGTGAATGTTCAGTTTACCATGTCTTTAGGTCTCATTGACATGTGACTGTCCAGTTTATATCTTCCTTGTCATATTTTCAGGTCTCATTGACATGTTCCTCTTCAACTACAACAAGTACAAGCCAGAGAGTGAGCATGACCCATCCAAACCAGAAGAGAAAGTCTTCATCTACAGCGGTCAGGTGAGACACATTTTGACAAAGAGGAAGATAGATATTGAACCAACTTTATAACACTAGAGACAGACAGACCAATATGTACTGTCTCCCCAGTCGTTTGTTAGGAAAGTAAGAGAGTTTTGTATATAACCAATTCTATTGTTGAAAGTAAATCATAAACAATAAAGCTCTTCAAGTACTTCTTCCATTGTTTTTAATGCCATTTTCTTCTACATTTTATGTTTGATTATTTATATCATGTGATAGGAAATAAGGATTGAGTGTTTGAGAGAAACCTTCAGCAGACTTCACTATGTAGGGGCGTGATACTTTTATGCCTGGCTATGTTACATAGACAAGTCTGTTATCTTTATAACCCCTCCATTTGAAGCAAGGACTTGACTTAATATATTACCTAACCATGATACAAACTTCTTTACATTCTACATTGAACATCTAAAATAAGTTATGAGAAGGTGATGTATATTAGAACCAGTGAGAATGTGACATATGTTAGAACCAGTGAGGAGGTGATGTATATTAGAACCAGTGAGAATGTGACATATGTTAGAACCAGTGAGAATGGATGTAAACCATGAATATGACATGTTAGAACCAGTGAGAATGTGACATATGTTAGAACCAGTGAGAATGTGACATATGTTAGAACCAGTGAGAATGTGACATGTTAGAACCAGTGAGAATGTGACATATGTTAGAACCAGTGAGAATGTGACATATGTTAGAACCAGTGAGAATGTGACATGTTAGAACCAGTGAGAATGTGACATGTTAGAACCAGTGAGAATGTGACATGTTAGAACCAGTGAGAATGTGACATGTTAGAACCAGTGAGAATATGACATGTTAGAACCAGTGAGAATGTGACATATGTTAGAACCATGAGAATGTGACATGTTAGAACCAGTGAGAATGACATGTTAAACCAGTGAGTGTGCTAGTTAGAACCAGTGAGAATGGCATGTTGAACATGAATGTGACATATGTTAGAACCAGTGAGAATGTGACATATGTTAGAACCAGTGAGAAGGTAATGTATATCAGATGGAAAGTTACAGACAAGAAGAACATAATGCTCTAAGTTGATGCATATAATTATATTAAGCTCCATTCACACACTGGATTCAGCTATGATTGTAAACTTAAATCTCTTGGTATTTCTTCATGCATTATGTCCTTAGCAGAACATCACTATCATCACAATCTGAGAAACTCTCCATCTTCAGCTAGTTCTACCACCTACTTTATCATCATCTTCAATGTTTCCTTAAAGTTCTGTTGCCACCAATCATCTTTGTTGGTCTCTGCCTCATCTTTCAAAAACCATGTCTTCTATTATTACTCTCTCAAAACTACTGTGACATTAAATGTGACCAAAATGTTTGTGTTTCCGAGACATGATATTGTTTATGAATTAAATGTTTCCTCATTATTTATCTCTTGATGCATGTGCCCATCATTGTAATCTTGAATCTCTCGCTGCATATGATTATATGTGATCTTGGTTTGCAATATGTGTATTGTGTTGGATATAATATAATTATTACATCTGTTTACTTGTTACTAGGAAGGCCTCCAGAATTTCTTCGTCATTTTAGCTGTCCTCTGTGTTCCCTGGATGATGCTAGCCAAGCCATTTTACATCTGGTACCAGGGCAAGTATGGACAAGTAAGTGGTTTATCATCTTTAAAATTGATTCAATGTTCGCCCGAGTGGTTACCGGGGCCCAAATTTGGGGTGTAAAGCATAGAGCCAATGTTGCCTGCCATGCATGTCGTAGAGGCGACTAAGGAGGTTTGGCTGAAATCGGATGCACGTGTCTTAAATGTATAGAAATCTATGCATTTTGGGGCCTACCAAACCAATGTACAACATATACACGTTCTTGACAAAGATCAAACATATCACAAAGAGTGATTAAAATTGGTCATAAAGAACGAACGCAAAGAAGAAGAAAAAGATTCAATGTTCGTATAATTGTCATTTATTCTATATAATTTTCTTGTGTCGTTCTGTAAGGAACAATTTTGGGATATCTGGTGTTTTGTTTTAAAGTGAGGAGTGTCTGGCCGAATAGATTAGAGTATTGCTCCTATGCGGAAGACCTGTGTTCAATCCTTGTTAAGGTCAAGGATTTTTTCTGTCTGTGGCATAAAAGAAAAATCCTAATCTGAACAGTTTTGCTGCGACTGCACTAGCCATGCGGCTCATGTCCCCCCTGTCATATACCACCCTAAAAAGCGGTATTACATGCAGTAACGACCGCATTTTTTTTAAACCAAAGAATCGTTCTACCAGATTATATTTTATGCTATATTATTTGAACACAAAACAGAGATAATATTTGCAGTGGAATTTTCTAAAACATTTTTAGAAATTAATTTTTGTTACATTTTTTGTTATGAATAATTTGTCACTAACCTCAAATAAATTAATATGGGAAGTGATTTTAAGAAAATTTACAGCTTCCTGTTTAGATTTAGACATAATCTAATGAGTATCACTCGAGTGTGACATGATGTAAAGTGTATCACTAAAGTGTTATTTATAACATGTTTTTGCTTACGGAACTGATGTCATAGTAGTCAGGGAATACCCATATTTGCTTAGTCTCTCCCAACAACTGTCAAAGTGTATGCCTTACTGATGAACCATGACTAGCTGGTTAAACACACTCTAACACACTGGCATCCAGTTCTGCTTGTAGAATGTTTCATTCCAAACTCCTCAAATTACTTGATAGATTCAATAATACAAACTTAATCCATCAGATAATTGCCAAGAAACCAAGAGATATCCACCTTTAACTCCCAGATTATCAATGCTGTTTTCCAAACCTATATGTTAACTCATTGCCGTAAACACCCACATGTCGAGGACAGTAGATCCACATATGCCTCTGGGGGTTGGAAACCTCAATAGACAAATCCACTCATAACCCCAGTCTGCCATTTGAGATCTTCCACAGTATCGCCAGAGAGTCGAACGCTGCAATGACCCTACCATGTCTGCTAGCTAGAAAACTCAGCCTGGCTTCTCACCACCAGGCACTCCCCCATCAGTATATACAACACCATCATCACTTGTGCTAAATGCTATCAGCTGTTTATCATCTTCCTCTTGCGTTCTCTCGCTATAAATTCAGGCGTAATCAGGGAGTCTGGTATGGCACTTCTGATTTTTGTGTGTCTGTGATTAAGGACTGTGCCTTAATTCTAAGTATATTTAAGTCATTCACGTTGTGATCATTATATCGTGAGGATACCAAGTTCGTAATCTACCACAGACATAACAAGGTGATGTAACAGAACAATTAAGTAATTGTTGTTTAAGGTAAGCAGCTACCATAACTTTGAGGGCTGCATGACCATGCTTGCAACGTTGTATCGTTCATCATGATGTTTGAACGATGAACTTAAATCAAGGGTTATCCAAAGATAGTGCAGCCTGTCACAATGCTTTTTAGCCTGTCCATTAAAGGTGACTCCAGGTAGGTCAGCCCTGACTGGGATTATTCAAAAAGCACCACAACATACATGCTTTCTCAGGATTGACCTGAGAGCAAGATTTCTTGAAATTACCTACACCAATGCAATATGGTATACAACATCCCTTGAATATCTACAATCATTTCTTGTTTATCTGATCCAGTCATATATATTATGACTATCTGTGAAATTCAAGTTTCTTCCAACCAGGTTGGTTGAATTTTTGCTATAATTGCTGTGTGATCTGGTCTGTCTATTTTGAATAACTGCCATCCAACTCAATTAGGATTCAGACCCGAGGACACAGATGGTGTCATTGATCTGGCTCTCAACTCTTCTACTGTGCTTTTACCAGATGGAATGTCTTTGACGCAGGAAAATGGTCATCTCCCCTGCATTGTCCTTCTTGACAAAGTCAAAACCTTGTGACACAGAGTCCCCTAAACATTGTTTTTCAGTACATAACATGTCATAGTGATCAGGAAAACCCATTATTAATACAGTGTAACATGATGTAAAAGCTATTGTTAAAGTGTGACATGGTGTAAAGACTATCACTAGAGTGTGACATGATGTAAAGACTATCACTAGAGTGTGACATGATGTAAAGACTATCACTAGAGTATGACATGGTGTAAAGACTATCACTAGAGTGTGACATGATGTAAAGACTATCACTAGAGTATGACATGGTGTAAAGACTATCACTAGAGTGTGACATGGTGTAAAGACTATCACTAGAGTGTGACATGATGTAAAGACTATCACTAGAGTATGACATGGTGTAAAGACTATCACTAGAGTGTGACATGATGTAAAGACTATCACTAGAGTGTGACATGGTGTAAAGACTATCACTAGAGTGTGACATGTGTAAAGACTATCACTAGAGTGTGACATGATAAGACTAACAGAGTTTACATGTGTAAAATTTACTAGAGTGTGACATGATGTAAAGACTATCCTAAGTGTGACATGTGTAAGACTATCACTAGAGTGTGACATGATTAAGACTATCACTAGAGTGTGACATGATGTAAAGACTATCACTAAGTGTAATATGAAGACTATACTGAGGTGACAATGTAAAGACTATCATAGTGTGAATGTGTAAGACTATCACTAGAGTGTACATGGTAAAGACTATCACTAGAGGTGACATGATGATAAGAATATCACTAGAGTATAACTGAGTAAAGACTATCACTAAGTGTGACATGGTTAAGACTATCACCTAATGTCACATGGTGTAAGATATCACTAGGTGTGACATGATAAAACTATCCTATGTGCATGTGTAAAGACTATCACTAGAGTGTGACATGGTAAAGACTATATGATGTGACATGATTAAAGACTATATAGAGTGTGACATGGGTAAAGACTATCACTAGAGGACATGATGTAGTATACTAGAGTTGACATGTGTAAAACTATCACTAGAGTGTGACATGGTGTAAAGACTATCACTAGAGTGTGACATGGTGTAAAGACTATCACTAGAGTGTGACATGATGTAAAGACTATCACTAGAGTGTGACATGATGTAAAGACTATCACTAGAGTGTACTGATGTAAAGACTATCACTAGAGTGTGACATGGTGTAAAGACTATCACTAGAGTGTGACATGGTGTAAAGACTATCACTTGAGTATGACATGGTGTAAAGACTATCACTAGAGTGTGACATGGTGTAAAGACTATCACTAGAGTGTGACATGGTGTAAAGACTATCACTAGAGTGTGACATGGTGTAAAGACTATCACTAGAGTGTGACATGATGTAAAGACTATCACTAGAGTGTGACATGATGTAAAGACTATCACTAGAGTGTGACATGGTGTAAAGACTATCACTAGAGTGTGACATGGTGTAAAGACTATCGCTAGAGTGTGACATGATGTAAAGACTATCACTAGAGTGTGACATGGTGTAAAGACTATCACTAGAGTGTAACATGATGTAAAGACTATCACTAGAGTGTAACATGATGTAAAGACTATCACTAGAGGGTGATATGATGCAAAGAGTGCCATGTGTCACTAGAGGTGTGTGTGTATATTCTATTCAGAAGAAACTATTGCATATATGCATGACTCACATATATATGTATGCTTATGCAATAGTTTCTTATGAGCAGAATATCCCAAGCTTAAAAACTACATGAGTACAATGTTTGTCATGGATTTTCAGATTCCCTCATCTCAGAACACGCCTCTAGATGATGATGATGAGGAAGTAATGTTTATAAACTTGAGTACCCCCATACCCCCAGCTAATGGCACCTCCACTTTCTCCACCACCTACAATAGCTCCACCTCTGAGGTGATCATTGTGTGTCAGGCATATATCTTGCATGATGGAACCAAGCATGGACAGAAATTGATGTCTATTTATTTTGGGTGTGGGAGTTTGCACTAGCTTTGTATAAGGTTCTAGAAAACTGATAGAGGAATGTGCTCTGGTTTTTTTTTTTTTTGTTCTATTAAACTGATGAAGAAAATTAACTGGTTTTGTGTAGTCTGATTCTAGAAAACTGATCAAGAATATTGTACACATTTTATATAGTCTGGTTTTCTATAAAGCATAAAGTGTGTGGAAGTTTGCACTAATTTTGTGTAGTCTTGTACTAGAAAACTGATGATGAAATCTGACTGACTTTGTGTAGTCTGATTCTAGATAACTGATGACGAAATTTGACTGGTTTTGTGTAGTCTGATTCTAGATAACTGATCAAGAATATTATACACATTTTATGTAGTCTGGTTTTCTATAAAGCATAAAGTGTGTGGAAGTTTGCACTAATTTTGTGTAGTCTGATTCTCGAATGTTTGTGTTGAAGCTTGCACTAGTTTTGTTTGGTCTGGTTCTAGGTCAAAGTTGGTACTAATTTTATGTAGACTGGTTCTAGATGAAAGTTTGTACTAGTTTTGTTTGGTCTGGTTCTAGGTCAAAGTTGGTACTAATTTTATGTAGACTGGTTCTAGATGAAAGTTTGCACTAGTTTTGTATAATCTGGTTCTAGGTCAAAGTTGGTACTAATTTTATGTAGACTGGTTCTAGATGAAAGCTTGCACTAGTTTTGTATAATCTAGTTCTAGGTCAAAGTTGGTACTAATTTTATGTAGACTGGTTCTAGATGAAAGCTTGCACTAGTTTTGTATAATCTGGTTCTAGAAATTACTAATTTATAGACTGTTCTAGATGAAGTTGCACTAGTTTATAATCTGGTTCTAGGTCAAGTTGTACTAATTTTATAGACTGGTTCTAGATGAATTTGCCTGTTTTGCATAATCTGGTTCTAGAAAACTTTGAGTCACATATACTGACATGGTATTTTTAAATACCTGATGTTTATATATATATATATATATATATATATATATACTTTTTAAAATTTTTGTTTAACCTTTTTTCGTTAGCTAGTTAGTTAGTTAGTTAATATAACTGACATCACTTCATCCCATGTAGACTAATACGTAGGTACTCAGTTTATTTTGCAGATGGTGATGGGTGTGCATGCTGGTAGTTCATATAAATTGCTTCTTATACACACATCTCATCCATCCACTCAGGGTCATCCATATCTAATGTATCAAATGTGTTCACTATCTGGGCTTTCATAGTCAGTTTGTCATACATATCCATATTAAATGTTCCAATTATTGGTACTTTCAAAACCAGTGTGACAACTTTTTCATTTACATTAAAGCATTTCTCTTGTGACATGATGAAACTTATAAACAATAAAAACACGCAAGAAAAGTAGTTCTTCTTCTTCTTCAATGATCCAGCGGCACTTGAGCTTTTACCCTTGCCCAATGCTATGTAGTGGTATCTGCATGTGTTTGTAAGTTGTTCTTTTGTTCCGTATAATGTGTTACATTTATCTGGCCTTGGAGGAAGGAGGGTCTTTCTGATGTCTTCTAGTGCTTGACACTTGAAGAGGTGGTGGTGAACGGTTTCATGATGATGTGCGCACAGTTGGCACTCTGGAGTGTGTTGTGGATGAATTCTGTTCAAGTGATTATTAAGTGTTATGTGTTGGGTTCGGATTCTAAAAATGGTGCTCTGATCTCTTCTTGTAAGGTGGTTGATGTTGTCATTAAGGTTAGGGCTGGCCATATGGCTGTACACCTCTCTTCCTGTGTTGCAAGAAAAGTAGTTAAACATGATAATATATCAATTGTAGTTGAAACAAAGGAAATGATAGTTAGGGACAAAGAAATAAAGATTAAAAAAACTACTAAAGGTCACTACTACTTCTCTATTTTTTTATTTTCTTTTTAATCACAGTAATTGCATAGTATATTAGCATTGAGTCATTTGTATGTGTCTATTCCTCCCCACAATAATGGCCGACACATTCTGGGGTAATCTTTTCTGTTAGGTTGTTTTCTAGATAGTTTGAGTCCACTGCTGATGAGATCTGTCTTCAGTCGTTTACTCTAGTGACGTCGTTACTCTAGGTGACTTCAGTCATCTGCCACTGGGCTCACCAACCCAGACTTTTGTGCAGGGTGTTCTCCCTGGACACTATATTTTAATCCCCATATACTTTGGTTTTTGTATGTTTGTTCTAACTGAATGGTGTCCGGTATAATTGTGATGTTTGTTCTAACTGAATGGTGTCCGGTATAATTGTGATGTTTGTTCTAACGGAATGGTGTCTGGTATAATTGTGTCTGCGTGTTAGACTGAATTATGTCATATATAATGCTGCATACTGGGATAAAATTAGTTTGCTTGTCAAAAGTTCAGGTAACATGATTAATTTGTATCGGTAGGGTTGTTCTGTTCCATCATATAATCTTGCATTTGCCATATGTTTTCTTTGTGGGTTTTAGCAAATTTAATTATTGGGGTATAGTTTGGATGTGGAAAGTATAGTGTAATTAGACATGTTCTTTCTAAATAAAGGTTCTTTCTAAATAAAGGTTCTTTCTAAATAAAGGTTCTTCTAAATAAAAGTTCTTATAATAAGGTTATTTTAAATAAAGGTTCTTTATAAATAAAGGTTCTTTCTAAATAAAGGTTATTTCTAAATAAAGGTTCTTTATAATAAAGGTTGTCTAATAAGGTTTGTTCTAAATAAAGGTTCTTTCTAAATAAAGGTTCTTTCTAAATAAAGGTTCTTTCTAAATAAAGGTTCTTTCTAAATAAAGGTTCTTTCTAAATAACTGTAAATGCATGTGTAAATATGCAGTGTTCTTCTTCTAAAACACCATATCGACCACTTGTTAAACCATTCTTTGTGATTTGTATGTGATCTGAGCCTAAGAGTAATTGTACATTTCACCAGTTATGCGCCTACAAGTAGGCCATCACATCTGATTTCTGCAACACTTTATTTACTAGGGTATCTTCCATAGACTCCTACCTCAGTCGCCTCTTATGACATGCCTTGTAGGTCACAGTGTTACTATTCTGTGCTCCTCTTGTAGACCCCAGCAACACATGGCCTATACACAGTCTGTGCCAACTTAACTAACTGTACATATAAAGGGTATTCCTTACCAATAAAAACATGTCTATGACAAATGATGAGTAAAGGTCAGTTAAGATCCTGTTTTGTAAATTTCTTCACTAATAGAAATTTGGGTATGTGATGAACCAGCCATCTACTTTACTTTCAGTGTTGTGGTACCAGTTGAGGGTGAATTAAAGAACCCAAATTGATGGTAGTCTCTAAATGGTGTATCTCTAGAGCAGTGTTGCCCATGATCCACAGGGGTCAATTTGATTGTTAAGGGGCGATTTGATTGTTAAGGAGGCAATTAAATACTTGAATGTCAGTTCTCCATTATGAACATATTTTGAAATTTACTTGTGTGTTTCCTCAACAATTTCTAGTGATTTCTTCCTAAAACCTATATTTTAGTTTCTTAGCTGAATATAGTCAATTAAAAAAAATTATGTATATGTTACACAGGAGGCTAAGAATTTTACAAAGCTTAGTGGGGACATGGCAACAAAAAGGTTGGGGAACACTGCTCTAGAAGCTCAATTATAGGTAGATGTATGGGAAACACTGCTCTAGAGTCTAGAAGCTGAATTATAGGTAGATGTATGAGAGACACTGCTCTAGAGTCTAGAAGCTCAATTATTGGTAGATGTATGGGAAACACTGCTCTAGAGTCTAGAAGCTGAATTATAGGTAGATGTATGAGAGACACTGCTCTAGAGTCTAGAAGCTCAATTATAGGTAGATGTATGGGAGACACTGCTCTAGAGTCTAGAAGCTGAATTATAGGTAGATGTATGGGAGACACTGCTCTAGAGTCTAGAAGCTCAATTATAGGTAGATGTATGGGAGACACTGCTCTAGAGTCTAGAAGCTCAATTATAGGTAGATGTATGGGAAACACTGCTCTAGAGTCTAGAAGCTGAATTATATGTAGATATATAGGAGACCCTGCAGAAACTCTTCGGAATTACATGTCCCCTTGTTTTTAGTGAAAATGAACCAACTAGTGAGGCATGTCTCTCATTTAAGAGGGGAAATAGTACACCTACTAATGAGTAGACTTGTCCCCCAGTTAACAATATTTTCCACCAGTCTTATATCATATTGAGACATATGGTGGATGAACAGTCAACAGTCTGCTCTTGTCAGTACCACAGATGTAAATATATCTGTCCCATGTTCATTGTTTCTGCTTCCTTCACAAAATAAAAATAGAGTGAAAACAGCTAATCCTTGAAGTAATGCAAACGATCTGTGTTCCAAAATGGTGTAGCAAGTTCCTTGTCCAAAATGATCTCACCGCACCAGAACTGTGGCACAGCAAGCTCATGCTGTTTGGCTCAGATCAAATACAAGTTACAAGGAGTGGTTAAGATTGATTATGTGCAAACCACATTGATCACAAAGAGTGGTTAACTTGGTTGATAAGAACGATCGCAAAGTAGAATAAAAAGATCAAACCGGTTACGGTTTCACAATGCTTCACAGGATAAATGTCAAGATAAGAAAGAGAGTAATCTCGATTTTTATGTTTGACTTTGGTTCCTGATAAGTTGACCAGATATTGATTTAAATATTTTGTTCTTCTTTTAACAGTTTAAACATCAGCCATTGTCTGTGAACAGTGGAGATTTGTTGGAATCTGGAGAAGTTATACACAATGAGAACAATGGGCCGCTACATAGTGAGACAGGAGTGCATGAGGAGGTTAGTGTGTAAACGTGTTGCTACTTTTTCTGTGTTTGCCCGCTATGAATTCAAGCGTAGCCATGGCACCTTCTGACTGATTTTTGCGTGAAAGCCTGCTTACCATTTATGGGCATCCCTCGCCATAAAGGCAGGCTTTTCCGTACTTCTTCAGAGATACTTGAAGTTTAGATCCTCAAGTGTGATCTGTGGTCAGGAAACCTGTAGTCCAATCCACTTGCCATGTGCTTACAGGAAGTTCCTGGTCCATGTCTTGGAACTTTTACGGCCAGGGACAACCACGGAAGTTCAACTTCTCTATCAATTTTCTACCACCTTCTGCCTGTGGGGAGATCATTCTAGATAAGGAACATTTTCTACCATTCTGGGACGAGTGGACTTCATCCTACACGAATTGGACAATTACTTCCGAAAAGACATGTCACTGACATGTCATCTTATGATAATATTGTGAGTTCCTCATATCTTGTCTCCTATCAAGTCAACATTGACATCTCATCTAACCGTGATATACTTGTATCAGTAACAGATCATCATCTTCAAATAGCTTGTCCTGAGCAGAATGTTGCCACCCCAACAGTCCTCCGGAATTTCTCTCTCTCATAGGTCAGATGTCCTGCCTCTGCAGCTGTCATGTTCAAACCATCAGTTACATCCTGAATCCATCTTCTCCGTGGTCTTCTTCTCTTTGCCGGTATGCCTCCTTCCATGATGGTCTTCTCCAGCCCTTCATGTTTTTTATATGTCCAAAATATCTCAATTTTCTCTTTCTTATTTGTAGCATCAGCCAATTTTCTTTGATTTTGAGTTCTTTCTGGATAGATCTATTTGTTCTCTTCTCTGTCCAAGTATACGAAGGACTCTTCTGTAACACATTCGAAAGCACTTATATGTTTTTCCACTGCTTTATTAAATGTCCATGTTTCACACCCATACGTTGCCACTGGGAATATGCATGCTCTTAGTATTCTGATCTTTGTTTTCTTATCAGTTCCGTTCCATACTGTTTTGAGTTGTTTCTTTTTTTTTGTAAAGCCATGTTTGTTCTTCTTTTAGTTTCCTTCAGCCCATTTCCATCTGTTGTTAGCAGTGAACCAAGATATTCAAAACTGTTCACATTTCCATCTGTTGTTAGCAGTGAACCAAGATATTCAAAACTGTTCATTCATTGTTTCTACCTTTCTCCTTTCCATTGATAAAAATTATCATGTTCGTTTAATCTGTTGTCATTATTTTTGTTTTTGCCACATTGAGATATAGATTTTGTTTTTCGCTTTTATCTTTCACTTCTCCTAATAATTTCTCAATCCCTTTTGTGATGTTGACAGTAGCACTGTATCATCAGCGTATCTTATTTCAGTAACAGATAGATCTCGCAATCCCAGATAGCTTAATGTGACAGCAAATACAATGCCATGAGCTAGACAGTCTTCTATTCTATAGAGGACTTTACATGGACTCCCATACTACCCTGAAGGCACATGCTGAAGATGAAAGTTGAATCTTTCCTAACAACCAAACATAGTTCTTCTCAGGTGTCCCTGTACTACAAATAACTTTGATCTTTGCAATTTTATCTCGACAAATAGGTTGACGAGAAACGTCATGAGGAGATCAAACAAGATTACATCCATCTAATTTGGTATGACTAAGTTATAGCACTGAGAGACATAGAGAAACACAGAGAAAGAGAAGAGGCAGGAAAGATATATGATGAACTAAGCTGACTTGCTCGAGATGGATCTGGTTGGAGGAAATTTGTTGATGCCTTATTCTTGAAGGTAGAGAGGCGCAGTTGTTAGTGAACTCGCATATTAGGCTAGTGGTCCAGGTTTAATTCCACAGTGGACATGGAATGTTTTTCTGACCGCAGCAGCTCTCAGGTCGACCCAGTCTTAATTGGGTACCAGGAAAAGCACTGGAAGTAAAGGCGGCGGCGTGATGTTGACATCACCCATCGTGTGTTGACGGTAAATGAAAAATACATGCCTAACACCGTATCACCCAATATACCTCAAGGTATGAAAAAGGGTTCATTTACTTATTCTTTAAGGGAAGTTTAGAGAAGAAGTTGTAGCACTGAAAACTTAACAAGCTCTTGAAAGGGATGTCATAAGAAAGAACTAACTCATTGATTTTCTGTTTTTTCAAAATCACCACACATTATAAGACAAGTTCAAATGTTAGTAAATCTGATTTCTATTTCAATTATCATCTTGCAGCACAATGACTTTAGTGAAATATTCATTCACCAAGTTATCCACACCATTGAGTTCTGCCTGGGATGTATCTGCATACAGCATCTACCTTCGACTATGGGCTCTATCGCTTGCGCATGCTCGTAAGTCATTTATGTACCTGTATATTTATTTTATTGTGATCCTTTGTTAGGCAGTTGTATATGCTTGAATAGAGATCTCTGTCAACAGACTTTCTTTATGTTAGACAGTTGTATATGCTTGAATAGAGATCTCTGTCAACAGACTTTCTTTATGTTAGGCAGTTGTATATGCTTGAATAGAGATCTCTGTCAACAGACTTTCTTTATGTTAAGCAGTTGTAGATGCTTGAATAGAGATCTCTGTCAACAGACTTTCTTTATGTTAAGCAGTTGTAGATGCTTGAATAGAGATCTCTGTCAACAGACTTTCTTTATGTTAAGCAGTTGTATATGCTTGAATAGAGATCTCTGTCAACAGACTTTCTTTATGTTAAGCAGTTGTAGATGCTTGAATAGAGATCTCTGTCAACAGACTTTCTTTATGTTAGACAGTTGTAGATGCTTGAATAGAGATCTCTGTCAACAGACTTTATTTTAGATATAAAGTATTCTTCTTCTTGACGCTACATATCGACCACTTGTTAACGACTCTTTGTGATTCTTTGCTCCCCTTGCAAGCCCCAACAATAGACGGGTGAGATATATAGTCTGAAGAAGCTGCTGGTGTAGTCAAGAAATAGAACTCTATATCATTGGAGAAGACCTGGATCGCTTCCGTGTGTAGAAATAGTCTAATCTACATGCTGCAGTTGATTACACAGTTGACTAATTTAGGGTATGGAGTCAGTTAGGATCTGAGAACTGACCCCCTCACCACTAAATACTAACACTACACATCCAAGCAGTTTAACAAGCTAATGATAGGAACTACTGATGCGTGCAACTGTCACACTAACAAAATAATTGCTGAACATTTGCTGCAAACATGTTCCAAGTTATGAGGAACTGAGAAAATATGTGTCCTTTACAAGTATCATTTTGAGACAAGTTCTTTGAAATGCTAACTACCTTAGTATGATCACTGCTTTTTTTTTAGCATATTTATTTGACATCAGAGAGTGTACACAGAAGAAAACTCATACAGTTTTGTATAATAAGTGATTAGCTTGAAATTTACTGTTACATTTTTCATTCACATTTATTTTCTGTCCAACATTTATAATGTACATTTTATCCACATTTTCAGAGCTGTCCGAGGTCCTCTGGCAGATGGTACTTAGGATTGGCCTTCGCAGTTTCAGTAGTGCCTGGGGTTCTATTGCTCTGTTTATTATTTTCCAAGTGTGGGCTGGACTGACTGTCATGATCCTTGTCCTGATGGAAGGGCTTTCAGCCTTCCTGCATGCACTCAGACTTCACTGGTGAGATTACTTATCAGTATTCTATCTCTGATGGTCATTATTGCAGATTGTAAGAACTGAAGTAAATTTCAGTTATATCTTTTGAAACAAACAAGAAGCAAGCAGAGAACAAATATAGACCTGGACATCGAGGAACATTGGCTCATATACAACATCATGTCACAGAAACTAAAATATTTTGGTCACTTTAAATGTCACAGTGATTTTAAGGGGGGACTCTGGTCTCGAAACTTTTTTTGTTGCTTTGGTATTAATGTAGAATTTGAATAACAATTTTGAAAGATTATGACTTAGAATAGTAGAAAAAATTAGTAAAAATAAAAAGTCAGTGCGTTGCCATGGAAACAATACAAAATGCGCCAAGCACAAATTTTCAAATTCCTAAGGCTCTGAAGTTAATGAATATAAATGAATTCTGTTTTCACTCTAAGGTGAGCAATTGTAATATCTACAAATTACAATTCTTTTAGGATATATTAAATATTACATTTTTTATGAATTTTGTGTAAACACACCCTCCAAAAACAGCTTTTTTTGACCAAATTTTGAGGGAATTTTTACCAAAAATTTATAAAAATTAAATATTTAATATATCCTAAAAAGAATTGTAATATTTTAGATATTACAATTGGCACCTAGAATGAAAACAGAATTCATTTACATTCATTAGCTTCAGAGCCTTAGCATTTGAAATTTGTGCTTGCGCCATTTTGATTGTTTCCATGAACACTGACATTTTTTTTTTTTTTTCTACTATTCTAAGTCATACTCTTTCAAAATGCTTATACAAATTTTATATTAATATGAAAACAACGAAAATAGATTCTTGATTTTCAAGACCCGAATCCCCCCTTAAGAGATATATAATGAAATACATGATTCCTGGAAGATGAGAATAGTGGGTGACTAAGATAATAATGGCAACAGAACATTTCAAGGAAAACTTGAACATAACGATGAAGGAGTTGCTAACCTTAATAGAGATAAGTCTTTCAGATGGATGCTGACAAGAGCAACGTTTTGCATAAAGAACATGCTACATAAAGAGAATATATCCATATATAAGTCAAACTCAATTTTTCTTGTCAGCAAAAGAATGTCTTTGACAAAACTCACAAACAACAATAAGAGCTGCATGAGAACCAGTTTGTCCACGGGCATAAACACTATTCCAGTTTGGCAATAACTTTTTATTTATCCATTTAGTCCTTCTAATGGTTTGAATATTTTCTTTGTGTAGATGTTAAATAGACTAGGTGACAAGATACATCTTTGGTTAGTGTATAGTGAGCAGTTCAGCTTTCATTTTTACTATTTGCTCCCAGTAGAAAATATATTATTTAATTTTAATTTGATATTTTTACAATATTTGATATTTTCAAAGATTTTTATGCTAAACTGTTTTATTTTATTAAGTAGGGTTGAATTCCAATCCAAGTTTTACGATGGCAGTGGTCACATGTTTGTTCCATTCTCCTTCAGCTATATAGTTGACCACACTGTTGAGGATTGAGATATAACTACTCAAGTCAACATTAGGGATGTCTCTGATTTTGATTTGCGTGGTGAGAAAAGGGGGCTGTGAAATAATTGATCACTTGGGAATGATATTGTTGGATGACTAAATGTTGTGTTTTTGGTGCATAATGATGACCTTTAATTGATACAATTATACTGTAAATAAGGGAACAATCTCCACGATAAAATTATATCATACTTGGAAAATTGCAGGCTTAAACCTGTAGGTAATATTATTTATGGAAAATTGCAGGCTTAAACCTGTAGGTAATATTATTTATGGAAAATTGTAGAAATAAGTCTTTGGTTAATATCATTATGAAAAATTGAATTGCAGATATAAGTCTGTAGCTGTTATCATCTATAGAAAATGTAGATATAAATTTAGGTTAATATTGTACACAAATATTTGTGTGTCATTTACATACATGCATACATATGGTAGAGAGTCGCAGTAGCGTAGTTGTTAGTGAACTCAAGTGAACTCACTTCTTATGCTAGTGGTCTGGGTTCAATTCCACAGTGGGTGTGGAATTTTTCCCAACCTTAAAGATTCTCAGGTCAACCCAGCCTCAATCGAGTACTAGGTAAAGCACTGGGAATTAAAGGCCGGCTCCATGATGTTGACCACATCATCTATCGTATGCTAATGACCAATGAAAAATACGGGCCTAGCACCGTATTACCCTGTGGTGTAACAATGGTTCCATTACTTATTCATATGACTCTGTAAGATTCATGAATATGACTTATGACTAACAGTCACATACATACATATAACTTTGATAGTGTCAATATTCGTTAGCAGACATGTACATTGCAATAGTTATACATTTTAATTCCTCAATACAGTTTTCAAACCATTAGGTGGTGAACACTTGAAAACTAAATACCAATAATGAATAAAAATAAAGAAACAAAGCACAAGTCAGTTCGACATAAGTACTTCACCATTCACTCACCCCTAGCGAGGCATAGGTCTTGACATAAGTACAGCAACAGGACACGTTAGCATTTGGACAAATATGTCTTTATCAAGAAAGGGATGTGAAAATTCAGAAAAGTTGGTCTTCACATTGAATGAATCTCCTGTCAAGTTGCAAAATGGTGTCAGAGTATTTCAACATCTAAGATTTGCTACACTTCCTGTCACCATTTGCACCAATACTGTTCACTCAGTTTGATGACAGACTTTGCATGTTTCCTGTCTTTTGTTTATAAGGAAATTTTAGTTGAATTATGAACTGTTACTGCACTTGTGTCAAACTACCTTCTGAAACTTTTTGGTTAGATTTTGTTAACTTTATCAAATGTGCTTACATTCTATAAGCAATCTTTCATTGGTTTACAATTCTTGAAGGCTTACACATTTTGCACTAGTTTTCCTTTTCAAGCAATGTTGCTTGAATGATTGGTTTCTTCTAAGCTTTTCTTCTGTTGTCTCATTTGGAAAGAGTAGGTTTTTATAACTTTCTTTCAACTGCTACTTGACACATTGTTGTCATGGGTCCAGTGTCATAAACTGGAAACTTTTACTCAACTGAGCAGTTTTGAAAATACATCTATTGCTGGGTGTTGTAGATGGATCAATAGAGCAGATTTTAGGATACTTCTAATGTTGATGTAGATTTATCAATGTAGCAGTTTTTAGCATGTGTCTATTGTTGGTGTGTCTGGCCAAATGGATTAGAGTGGGCTCCCATTCTGAAAATCCAGGTTTAATTCCTGGTAAGGCCAATGGGTTTTTCTGCCAGGGAATAAGAGAAAATTCTAACCTGAACAGTTTGCTCGACTGCCTGGCCATGCGGCTATTAAATTCCACAGGCTCATGTCCCACCCTGTCCTACACCGATTTAAAAGGGTATTACAGACAGTACGACATGTTTTTATTGTTGGTGTTGCATATTGATCAATAAAGCAGTTTTTAATCATATGTCTAGTTTTGGTGTTGTAGGTTGATCAATAAAGCAGATTTTATTATATGTCTAGTGTTGATGTTGCATGATAAATTAATCTCCTGTAACTTATTTAGCATTTATCATGTGATATATTTAACAGTTAATAATGAACTTTGAAGTGTTTTGATTGACTTATTTTTCAGTTTTTCTACAAAAGTTTTCAAAATGTTTCCAATGTATGCAGATGTTAACTAGTGATAGTATGATTCCTTCATGAATACACAAAGCTGGAAAGACCTTTCCAGGGACATGTTCAGTTGGAAGCAGGCTCTGTGAGTTGGTGAAGCTAGATATAACTTTGTGTTATAGTTGTGATCATTCTAAGGTTTTTGTTTACTGTGGTCAGTCCTTTCAGACAACTTTGTGTTATAGCAGTGGTCATTCTAAGGTATTTGCTTATTGTGGTCAGTCCTAACTTTTAGACAACTTTGTGTTATAGCAGTGGTCATTCTAAGGTATTTGCTTACTGTGGTCAGTCCTAACTTTCAGACAACTTTGTGTTATAGCAGTGGTCATTCTAAGGTATTTGCTTACTGTGGTCAGTCCTAACTTTCAGACAACTTTGTGTTATATACACTAAAGTTACTTGGTCAGACCTTTCCAGACAACTTGTGTTATAGTTGGTCATCTAGGTCTGTGAGTTGTGAGCTAGAAACTTTATGTTATAGTAGTGGTCATTCTAAGGTATTTGTTACTGTGGTCGTCCTTTCAGATATAACTGTTTATAGTGTTTCTAAGGTATTTGCTTACTGTGGACAGTCCTTTCAGACAACTTTGTGTTATAGCAGTGGTCATTCTAAGGTATTTGCTTACTGTGGTCAGTCCTTTCAGACAACTTTGTGTTATAGCAGTGGTCATTCTAAGGTATTTGCTTACTTTTGGTCAGTCCTTTCAGACAACTTTGTGTTATAGCAGTGGTCATTCTAAGGTATTTGCTTACTGTGGTCAGTCCTTTCAGACAACTTTGTGTTATAGCAGTGGTCATTGTAAGGTTTTTGTTTACTGTGGTCAGTCCTTTCAGACAACTTTGTGTTATAGCAGTGGTCATTCTAAGGTATTTGCTTACTGTGGTCAGTCCTTTCAGACAACTTTGTGTTATAGCAGTGGTCATTCTAAGGTATTTGCTTACTGTGGTCAGTCCTTTCAGACAGCTTTGTGTTATAGCTGTGGTTATTCTAATATTATACCGATATATAACTGTCATTGTACCAGTACAACATTTAAACATATCAGAACTTGCTATCATTAGCTTGTTAAACATACAATATCCAAGTCTGTTGTGACAAGGTTATTGTGCTGGTCATATGCAATACTTTCTGTTCATCCGTGGAAACACTTCATGTTGTTAAGTTTCTTCTTTCATTGTTGAAGTATTTTGCACCAGACTGCATTTTATTTTTCGTATTTTTGTTTTTTTGTTGCTTTATAAATAAGTATAACTTATATTGATTTCCACTTTTGAATGATTTTGTCCAAGTTAAATTGTTGAATTCATCATTTTGTTTTTTTAAACTCTGAAATATTTTCTTGATGTCAGTTCAGGGACAAGCATTATTTTTATGTTTCAATTTTTGTCAAGTATTACTTTTTTGTTGCATATTTTGTGAAGTAGATTATTCTGCACAAAAATTATTGATGCATGTTTTTGACATTTTCATGACATTTGGTCATCTCACTAGTGGAAACTTTCTGTGACTAGTGAATTGTTTTCATATCTGCAAAATTAGTGGTTAATGAATCAACTCTGTGACGTAGAGGTTAGTGTGACGTAGAGGTTAGGTGCTCGTCTCTCATGCCAAAGATACCAGGTTTGCTCCTCGGGAAGCCATCTGGATATTTTCCAGAAATCCCAGAGATCAAGTTCCCAGTCCTATCAGAAGTAAAAAAAGTAAAGGAACCCTTTCATACCTCGTGGTATATAGGTCAATACAGTGTTAGGCCTGTATTTTCATTGACCGTCGGCACACAATGGGTGATGTGGTCAGCATCACACCGGCCGCCTTTACTTTCCCAGAGCATGTCTGGTACCCAGTTGAGGCTGGGTCGACCTGAGAGCCGTTGTGGTCGGGAAAATTCCACCACATTGCGGGAACTGAACCCAGACCACCAGCCTTGCGAAGCGAGTTCACTAACAACTACTCTACAGCGGCTCTAGTCCTATCAGAGACAGATGATAAAATGTAGGTCCTGTGTTCAATTTGAGCATGTAAAAGAACCATTGGCAGTTCAAAATCGAGAAGAGTAGGCTGGAAAGCTGCTGTCCTGGCAAAATTTATTAGAAAAGATAAAATTCCTACAAAAATATCTTCAAATTACATCAGGGACCCTCGCCCAGTGCTGTAGAGTTCATACACTGCAGCTGAGATCTTCCTGTGTGAGAAAGAGATCAGAGTACACATGGTTACTCATCGTAGTGCAATTATGATAGTCCTATCAGTCGAATCAACTGCATTGCATTCTATCCAAACCCATATAGCAATCAAGTGCCATGCCTGCTGGTGTAGGCGATCATGTCTCTCCACAACTCTCTCCCTGGTGCAGTTAATCAGTTCTGACTTTGATCATTTGTCAAACTACGATGTCAGGCTATCCAATATCTTCCCCCTGTCTTCCATGATCTCTCCTCCCTGAATTTGACTTGTCACCAAATATATAACTAATTTTTATATTTAAAAAAATATAGAGATAATTTTTTAATCATCATTGACCGATATATACATAGTCTATTTCAGCAAATGGTGATGAGTATGCATGCTAATGGTTCCTGTGACCTAGTTATACATATTTATTATCCGTCCTCTCTGTTTTCTATTCCTACTTGTGACGCTCTCTGTTTTCTATTCCTACTTGTGACGCTCTCTGTTTTCTATTCCTACTTGTGATGCTCTGTTTTCTATTCCTACTTGTGATGCTCTCTGTTTACTATTCCTACTTGTGATGCTCTCTGTTTTCTATTCCTACTTGTGATGCTCTCTGTTTTCTATTCCTACTTGTGATGACTGTGGTTCTAGATTGCTGCCGTCTCAGTATAGCTACACAATCTATGACTGTCATCATCACGTAATTCTTCAATATAATACTTGAAAATGTGAAAACTTTTTTCAAGCCAGCTTGTCTGCTATTTCAGATGTTCAATTCCTGGTATTGACTCGTTCTTCATCGTTTTACCCTGGAAAAAGTGTTATGCTTTATCAGTTACAGTGAGGATGCAATATTTGCATTTTTCAGACATTTTTTTCAAGCACTGTGTTTGTTGAACCTGAGTTTGCTTTTCATCTTTGACTCCTACTTGCTTAGCTAGACTGTAGTGATGCTGCCTATAACCAGGGCTACCAATTTGAAGGTGGAGTAGAGTCTTTGTAAGCTGAAACTTTCTGATTCTGACAATCTTCTCATTCAGTGTCTTAGGTACCCTCCATTCTTTCTTTTTCTGGTATGGTCTATTCTATAGTTCCCCCAGTTAAAATTGGGGCCAGACTTTTTGAGTGTGATGAAATTTTGAATTATCATGGAAGCACTGGAAAGCCAAAGAGTATTTTATGAGGAGCAGTTTGTCGGTGAAACTAGAGCCTCAAGAATGATTCTAAAATATAATTATGTGGGCAGTGATTGTTGCAGTCTTATGTTCCACAGGGAACGAGAAGTGAGATGACCCTGTCATATATAACAATAACCACAATTTTCTTCCGACAAAGAGTGATCAATTTATCATATTTGTATAAAAAGAAAAAGGATTTTATTTTTGGTGCTTCTAAACTCTACCTGTGTAATTGTGCTGTGTTTCATATATATGACCATTGTTTTCTTGACCCTTGCTGTCTAGAAATATAATTTTCACCTGTTTTTTGTGCTTTGTAAACCTACTTTAGGATTTATTATTGCATCATTTTTGTTTGTTGGCATAATGTTTCATTAGTGTGCGATCTCTAGTAGAGATGCTGAACAGAAAATTGTTTTGAGGGGTTTTTTAACCTTGTACTGCCACAATTAAATTTACTACTTATCTTCGTTACTGATGATTGCAGTGTTTATCTGCTGTCACTTTTCATGAATAAGTGAGTGAAACATAGTTGCCTTATGGATTGTGCAATGAATCTTCATCTCAGAACATAATAATGTAAGAGTCTCTTTCTTCTTTTTAGTTTTCTAATCTTGTTTTGCCTCACAGCGTCAGGATAAGAAGAGATTTCTAGAATGGGCTTTTGTGTGCACTTCATAAACAGTGTTTTTCGTCGCCTGTTATCTCTGAAGTCCACCTTTTCCTTTGTATTTACTGTATCTGAGTAACATTGCTCTTTGAGGCACACTGTCTGTTGGTAATCTGCTTAGTAATATTGCCCTTCGAGGCACACTGTCTGTTGGTAATCTGCTTATGTGGCCGAATCATTTAATTTGTTTCTTGATGAAGTTCAGTACTGATGTTGTACCTATATTTTTCCAGATGTCTTCATTTCTAATCCGGTCTCTCACCTTGATACTCCTAGATATCTGTCGTGACAAGTTTCCTTCTATCGTTTGATGTCAACATCCAGGTTTGTCACAAACTCAAGTATAAGTTAATTACCAAATCAGATACTATATTTCTAGTTCCTACAATCAAGCTCGGATATAATGCTTTGTCCAGTGGTTCTCAAGATATCACAGTACAAACTTTGATTAGCTATTACAGAATCTATGATATTCAGGAGGGAATGTAAATTCATGTATGCCAAGATTGGGAAGCTACTCCAGCTATATTATTCATATTCTGCTACTGCTCAAACTATTTTGGATTCTACAGTAACCTCTGCATATATAAAGGTGGCAGAAACAGCACATTCTGTAGTTAATGTCATAGTTTATGATAAACAGCTATTATTGTTACTAATGTCGCATTAGTAATGCCTGGCTCCTAAATTTGTGATTCCGTTATTTTATTTATGAAAACTTCTTACTAAGATTATCATAGCATCATATTCATCTATGTTTTAGTAATTGATGCATGAAATATAATCATAATTGCTGTTGTTAGGCTTTCATCAATGTTGGTTGATTCAGAAATAATCGTTATTTGTTTACTCTATGTTTGAACATTCTTGGGATATATTATGATAAGAGAAATGTTTGAATACATTGTGACAACAGGCAAGATATATAGGAAGAGAGATAGAGGTCAACAGAGGGAAAACATTCTATACAGCTTAACAACATTACACAGTATAAAAACAGTATCAGAACTCATAGCTAGTACAAGATACTTGTGGAAGAACATGATAACCTATGCCTTTTGGCATGGCACTTGATGATGATTATGTTTGAACATGAAACCAGTACTACGGTTTTGTTGTCTTGTAGGAACCCTGTTCTATAGTATTCATGTTCTTTTTCAGTGTTGGTTTCTATAGTTATTTGTTTGTTATAATAATGTTAATTCCATCTTCAACTCGCTACTTACCTCTTACAGCACTGGTTTTATCAACCCTCCTACTTACCTCTTACAGCACTGTTTTATCAACCTCCTAGTCACCTTTTGCAGTGCTGATTTCCAACCTTCCTTAGTTACCTCTTACTGTGCTGGTTTTATAGTCACCTCTTACAGTGCTGGTTTCTTAAACAGTTTGTTTGATGTGATAAAGATTATAGTTCTATCAATAACCCTCCTTAGTCATCTCTTTGTACCTACTTTGTTTGGTGGCAGTGTCTTATACATGTCTAATATTTGTTTCACTATCAATAATAGAATATTTACTAGCCTGGTATGCTTCTCTATAATTCTTGTCATTCTCATTCTTTTTTTTAAAAAAGACAAGTTTGCCAGGATGATTAGCTCAAAATGAATCATATATCATCTATATGTACTGAGTATTACAACTGTTGTAGATAACTTTTTGTGTTTGCTGTTAGTTAGTACAAGTTTTTCCTTCCACAAGAACTAATAAACGTTGTGATTGAGTATTATTTCTGTTTGTTTTTATTTTATATGGCTGCTATGAAAAATGTTAAGTGTTTTAAATATTCTTAGGTTCTTGTCTTTGTCTGAATTGTCTTCAGACTGATGTTACAGCTGGAAGAATAACATCTATTAAATCCACAGTAAGATAGATTCAGAGAATACAGACCCAGTGAAGACCAGATCACATACACTACTCAGGAAATTGAAGAGGCATCCAGGAGATAAAAAGCATGCACTAGCTGTTTGGGTAGATTTGGAAAAGACACTCAATATATGGAAAGTATGATTGAAAGTCAAGGTGCAGATAAATGAGGTCTGTGGAAAAATATGCAAATGGATAGCCTCTATCTGGACAGCAGAAAGGTCAACAAGACGATAACATAGGAGTAGGGTGGCTCCCATATGGAGGTTTCCTAGCACTTTTCCTTTTGTACGTAAATGATATCACAGCAAATATCGGAGGTTTCACTAGCAGCACTGTTCCTTTTGTACATAAATGATATCACAGCAAATATCGGAGGTTTCACCAGCACTGTTCCTTTTGTACATAAATGATATCACAGCAAATATCGGAGGTTTCACCAGCGCTGTTCCTTTTGTACGTAAATGATATCACAGCAAATATCGGAGGTTTCACCAGCACTGTTCCTTTTGTACATAAATGATATCACAGCAAATATCGGAGGTTTCACCAGCACTGTTCCTTTTGTACATAAATGATATCACAGCAAATATCGGAGGTTTCACCAGCACTGTTCCTTTTGTACATAAATGATATCACAGCAAATATCGGAGGTTTCACCAGCACTGTTCCTTTTGTACATAAATGATATCACAGCAAATATCGGAGGTTTCACCAGCACTGTTCCTTTTGTACATAAATGATATCACAGCAAATATCGGAGGTTTCACCAGCACTGTTCCTTTTGTACATAAGATATCAAGCAATAATGAGGTTTCAATAGCACTGTTCCTTTTGTACAAAAGATACAAGAAATACTCGGAGGTCTCTAGGGTGTTCCTTTTGTACGTAAATGATATCACAGCACTGTTTTTTTTACTAAATGATATCACCACAAAGATCCTCAAAAAAAGTCCATATCTACTTCGCAAATGAACTATCTCTGTAGAGTTCTGAAGACTATATTGCTATTGCAGACATCAGGATCTAGCAAGCGCTACTATTACTAAAAGATTGGGTCAAAGAATGAGTAATAGAAGTCAGTGAAAATGACCACAGTGTTCTCCCTCTGAAATAAATCACAAAAGTAGTCCTAAATGAACAAAACCTAGAACTGGAGGAACAGTCTAACTATCTAGGTATAACATTTGATCGCCACTTGATATGGAAGCTACAAATAGAGAAAAACAGACTCCAAGCAAGACTTGAGGAGCAAATGAGTGTGCTAGAAATAGAAAGATTATATACAGGATGAGTGAGACCAGTCCTAAAATATGGTATTGCAGAGTGGGTAAAGGTAGTAAAGTCATATTTTCAATAAACAGACTACAAAGTCAAGAAATGAGAGTGATAACAGATGGTATGGTCAACACCCATTACAGTACTAGAAAAAATTGCATAACTTCAACCAATGGAAGACAGAAACAATCTGAAAAATTTAGAAAACTGACAGATCACTTGATGAACCAGAGAATTTTTTTTTTCCGATTCAGAAGCACTTGAGCTTTTCAACTCTTCGGCTCGGTGCCATGGACATTGTAACCGTTCAGTGCCACGAACACCGTAAATCTGGGGAATCTGTGGCTTTTCTGCCATCCCGTGGAATTGAACCCGCACACACAGAGGGATAGTACCCATAGTCCAACGCGCTACAAACACGCTGGGCAGACGGGCAAACCAGAGAATAAATGTCTTTGGAAGGGGATGTCTGAAATTGAGAAACCTTGTAGAAACAGTATCTTGATGTGAAGTGTTATAGACCTCACAATCTTCTACATTTCATCAGGAGCTTTTTGGCCTCCCTGTGCTCTCTGACCCTGTGAGTTTCAAATTCAGAACATATTTGATTGCTTGTTGTGTGTTTCCAGTCCATCACCACTTTCTCTCCTTACTTTAAATTATTGGTTATTGTTTTCTTATTCTCTTCAATAAAATATGTTTAACGCTGACTTCTCACTTAGAAAATTATGTCTGAGTTCGCTTCATCCCTTTAGACTATTCATTAAAAAAAACTATCAGTGACACCTGAATGTAGGTGGGAGTTGTAATATGTCCAATGCTAGAGTCACTTGACTACACTTCTACACATGTTTATCTGACCCTATATATAGGTTGTGCATTCACTAATTCATGGTTGTTTGAAATTAAATTATAGTTATTTTCAAATCATAAATTGAATTATGGTAATTGTCTGTTTCAGTTTGGAATATCTTTGTTGTACTCCGAAAATGTCGTTTCTAACAACACAGTGAGAGATAGAACACACCAACAACCCGTATCAAATATTATAAGGAAACGAAGGTGGAAATATTTAGGTCCTGTTCTTAGATCAGACGAAAAAATCGACAAGTTCTTATGTGGACACCAGTTGGGAAAAGAAAACGTGGAAGACCAAAGACCACTCTTCGAAAAACCATCCAACAAGAAAGTAAACTATTGGAATGTAAAACCATACAAGATCTCCAACTGCTAGTAAAGAACCGCATCACATGGAGATTTAAAACCTCTGCCCTATGTGCCGCCTTTGGCACGAAAGGAACAAACTAATTCTGAATATGTCCATAGGTGCTCCGATCTTCGCAAATCTCCAACAGCGACTGACCGTACCAGTTTGATTTTGATTGATGAGCCTACTCACATACCTTTCATGCTGTTCTTTTCTTGCTACAACAATCTTCGATTCCAGCTCCTGCAATCTAGTAGTTTATGTGGATTGGTTTAAATGAAAATCTTCTTTGCGGCCACACCCTATGAGGGCGTTCAAAATGTCAGCTCTATTCATTGGCTGGCCCCCTGATATAGCAGCAGAGCCAGCCAGCCTGTCCGCTCTCTCATTGTCCACGACACCCATGTGCCCCGGAACGAAGATAAGTGTAATTCTGCAAATTGTTGATGCTTATAGTGATTTAGTCCATTGCCTGCGCACCGAACCAGCCTCCACCTTTCGGATCATACTCAATGAATCACTCAGAATGCATGCATGAGTGTAGTTTTGTGACTCCAGCCAGAGTATCGCCTTAGTCACCGCCAGTACCTCCATTGTCATGCTATGCTGCTTGTTGTCATACTATATGCACCACTGGCTTCCTGAACTATTCTGCCACATGAGCTTGCAGAGAAGGCCCATGCCCACTTTTCGTGGAGAACCACCGATCCATCCATGTAAATCACAACATCACCTTCGTTGCAGTTTTCATCAATGATGGCTTTGACGTCTGCATCCAACGCCACGGGTTTCCTCTCTCTGCAACCTTTATCAAATTTATTGATGGTTGAAAAAGTGTTCCTGCATGTTGAAGGCATCGGTATCCATTCTTCTCCATGGTCAATATTTGTGAGCCCGCATACCAGCTGAACAGTGTCTGCAGCACAGACAACTCACGACTTGCCCCGCTTTAGCCAATTTCCACCACTGGTGCTAATCAGCTCACGCAATGGGTGATCCTTATCAGCGCTTATATTGAAATACACATGTGCTCTAGCTATCTTTAATCTATACTTCATGGTCGGAAAATTCAGGAGAAATTGTTTATTGTCTTTTCCCAAGTGGATGATGGAATTGGTTGTCCACTCTGCCATTAAGCGTTTGGTGGGAGCTTTAATTTGCGTTCCCGGCCAGATGAGTCACCCTTGTTGTGTTATATCCGTGTTTATTTAGTGTGATCTTGATATCAGAAGAGTCCTCCGTATATCATGGACAGAGAAGAGAACAAATAAATCTATCCAGAAAAAACTCAAAATCAAAGAAAACTGGCTGCTGCTACAAATAAAAATGAGAAAATTGAAGTGTTTTGGACATATAGAGACACAAAGAGCTGGAGAAAACCGTCATGGAAGGAGTCATCCTGGCAAAGAGAAGAGGAAGACCACGGAGAAGATGAATTCAGGATGTAAATGATGATTTGAGAACAACCGCTGCAGAACAGGACATCTGGCCTATGAGAGAGAGAAATTCTTAAGGGCTGTTAAGGTGGCAACATTCTGCTCAGGACAAGCTATTTGATGATGATGGTCTTGATAGTCTATCCATCTTTTTCATGGTCTTTCCTTGGCTCTAGTACCTGATCTCTTTTTATTATAGGCTGTTATTGTTGGTTCATTGTATTCCGTTGACAGATCAGGTAAAACTCACACATACAAGAAAAAATCTCCATAAAACAAATTTAGATCAAATCACAAAAGTCAAAAAGTTGTTCTATTATGTATATTTGGTGGAAAACCCTGAGCCACATATTTGTCATTGTGCCAAATGTACACACTTTACATACACAAGTTTTATGTATATATACATACATATATAAACATACAAACAATAAAATAACACACACACTTCTATTGCAGCTAAGGTAAATGAAAATGCCTCTATAAATATATTTGGATGAACTAGGTACATATTCTTTAATGTAATGGATCAAACGTGTGGCCACCATGTGCTATGTCAATCATGGATCTCCACAAACATCTGTCATGAGTACTGGTTATCACTTTGAATAATAAGATAAAACTGAAACTGTTATATAATTCAGTCCCTCATAACAGAATAAAAGTAAAACTTGTCATTGCAAGAGCTCCTAGAAAAGCATCTAGTTCAGTTATTCCAAGAACAGTAAGTCAAAAATGATTATTTCAAATTTACATATTCTTATACTTCTGAAGTTCAGAGTAAGGTTTGCCTGAATGGCAAAGGACACTGGTGATAAGGAAAGAAAGCCTTCATGTAAAAATCAGTCAGAGGTGACATATTAGGCACATGACTACACCTGAATTCATAGCGGGTGAATGGGGGGAAAAAAACATATGCTTATCATATTGTATATTTTGCCCGAGTGGTTACCGGGTCCAAATTTGGGGTGTAAAGAATAGAACCACTGTTACATGCCACGCATGTCATAAGAGGCGACTAAGGAGGTTTGGCTGAAATCGGATGCATGTGTCCTAAACGTGTAGAAATCTATGCGTTTAGGAGCCTACCAAACCAATGTACAACATATACACGTTCTTGACAAAGATCAAACATATCACAAAGAGTGATTAAAATTGGTCGCAAAGAACGAACGCAAAGAAGAAGATATTGTATATTTTACAAGATGAATTCACAGCATTTGTATACTTTGCTCATTGATATTCATCACTGTATTAAAGCTTCTGCAAACAAATGAAAACTACAGTAACTAAGAATAATGACTTAGTAACTCAGCTTTTACTTTGAGATGTAGAGGTTAACCAGATGTAATGTCACATAATTCTATCAGCTTTTACTCTGAGATGTAGAGGTTAACCAGATGTAATGTCACATAATTCTATCAGCTTTTACTTTGAGATGTAGAGGTTAACCAGATGTAATGTCACATAATTCTATCAGCTTTTACTCTGAGATGTAGAGGTTAACCAGATGTAATGTCACATGTTATATTAACTTTTACCTTGAGATGTAGAGGTTAACCAGATGTAATGTCACATAATTCTATCAGTTTTTACCCTGAGATGTAGAGAATGACGTTAGGGAATGTCACATAATTGTATCAGTTATTTTTATTTTGTTCTGGTTTCAGTCTAGTTCTGTTTTTTAGATACTGTCTCACATTGTCCTTCCAAAATACTTTGGGTTACCTTGGAGATCTAGCTGTCTGGTTCTTGGCTTCCTGTGATGGTCAAGACAGTCAGTCACTCACTAACACAATATTCAGTGAAAACTATTAATTGTTCTTCAACACAATTTGTTTATTTTTGTTAAACTGAAAAACAAGTCAGCATCAAGATCTCTGTACTCAGAACTTTCCTACAGGTGCTCAATCTCTGTCAGCTAGTTCCAAGTCTAATTTATTTCTGAACTTAAAAATCTGGGTATCAATTTTGAGCTGATTAGACTATCGACGGTGGATCGGGCATACCCTGCGGAAGCTGCACTCGAATGTCACTGGACAATAGCTTGGGTGGGGTCCACAGCATATGCACAGGATGGGGGCGTCCTGGACGGACCTGGGGATGGAGTCATCTTGGGGAACTGGGGATGCTGTACTATCCTTGGAGGCTATAGAGAAAACAGCAAGAGACCGGGAAAAGTGTTGAACAATTGTTAAGGCCCTATGTTCCATGTAGAGCAGAGAGGAATAAGTAGTAAATAGTAGACTATTGAGTCAACAGTATCAGGAAATTGAGCATTGCATGTTTGTTCATAAATCAAGTTGCATTACTGTTATAAAAGTAAGGGTAAGTAAAGGAACCCTTTCATACCTTGTGGTATATAGGTCAATACAGTGTTAGTCCTGTATTTTCATTGACCGTCGGCACACGATGGGTGATGTGCTCAGCATCACGCCGGCCGCCTTTACTTTCCCAGAGCATGTCTGGTACCCAGTTGAGGCTGGGTCGACCTGAGAGCCGTCGTGGTCGGGAAAAATTCCACGCGCATTGCAGGAGCTGAACCCAGACCACCAGCCTTGAGAAGCGAGTTCACTAACAACTACGCTACAGCGGCTCTCCTGTTACTGTTATACTGGTGCTAAAATTGATCTTGTTATAGAATAACTCGTCTTCTGCTTGTTCACTATCTAATGTCAACTGGAATATGTTCAAATAAAGTAGTGGTCTGCCTCAGTTTGTTGAGATCTCCAAAGAGCTTGTCCTACAATGCCATTTGTTAGTCATATACGTCTTCTCTGCTCTTCCCACTCTGTACATCTTTCTAAAAGATGTGCAGAAGTTATTTTGTCAGTGCCAGAGTCGCATTCGTCAGAAGTTCATTACAGCATAATTAATTAAGGGTCTAAAGCCAAAGTATTGACTTCATTGCGCCGGGTTTTACCCCATATGGCTCAGTCCCTCTCCGCAGAAATGGCACGCCACTTGCCGAGATTATTGCACAAAGCACAAACTCCAAAGCTCCGGCAATAATTCTTGGAATCTCCGGAAAAAATGCACTTGTGAATAGAATGGTCCGGATTCAAACTTATGAACTTTGAAACGCAAGGCAAAGGCTTAACTACTTAGTCACAGAGACCCCATTAATTATCTTGACATTATTCTGTACTTTGCTTAATGCGAGTAAACTTGACCATAATTTTCTTTGTGTGATTATCACAGGCAGGACTAACATCACTTGATACTTGATGCAGTTCTGACAAAATATCTGCACCACACAATTCCTTTCCTGCAAGAGTCAAGTCTCCTGGAGTTTTGTGTTTCCCACGCATTTTCTGTTTATATGGGGGAAATTGTGTTCCTGTCTTTGACATTTCTGAGTTTTCTTGTGGAAGGCTTCTGTAACTGTTTGCAACCAATAGAATGAATAATATCTGCATGATTAGAATTCTTAGTACAATCTGACACATGCTTGCCATTTGAATCACACCCACTCTTCAGTTCACAAGTACACAAGGTAACATCAAATTTATTGGAATGAAAATTATCTTCTGTTAAAGTAGGATGGTCTATGTTTACATTTGATTTATGTTTTATTTGAATGTTACAGTCTAATGTTGATTTATTCACTTCTGCAACTAAACAAGACTTTCGGTTCATAACAGTTGCACTGATACACACCCTTGATTTGACATTTCCTCTGTTTAATTTGTCATTTCCTCTGTTTGATTTGTCATTTCCTCTGTTTGATTTGTCATTTCCTCTGAGTGATTTGTCATTTCCTCTGAGTGATTTGACATTTGCTAGTTTAAAAACTGTTCCTGATAGTTTTGTCTGTGTGCTGTGAGTCTCTCTCGATTCTATTTTTCTTGCCTCCAGGTTTTTAATAACATTCTCTTCTGTTTTGCCAAAGTCTCTTAAGTATGAAGCCAGTTTATTATCATCTTCAGCTGACTCACCTGCATGAAGAAATTGCCGGATGACAGGCACAAATAATTTTGGATTCAATGTCATCTTAGATTCAAGACCAGAGAGAAAAGTCAGCAGTTTAACCTTGAGTTTCTCAGCTTCATCTGTTAGTATGATTGTATGTAACACCTCTGATGCTAAATTCTGGGTCTCTGCCTCAACTTTTGGTTTCTTATCCATCCATCGCTTTGTTACATGTTTCATATTCAGTTCTCTGGTTGGTTTCTTCTTTTTCTTTGCTGCTTTTTTGACAGATAACTTTTTGACAGTCTGACTTTGGTTTGTTGAGTGTTTTGATGTTAGTGTCTGATCTCTCCTCATATCTTGAAGATGTGGGTTTACCTGCGATGTACTCAGATTATAGTTTGAAGGAAGTTGAGTCCATGAGTACTGTTGGTTAAAGTTGGAGCCAGCTATGTTCAAATCTGCTGGTAGTGTTCGAGGTACTGAATGCTGGAGTCCTATATTGTGATCAATCATTTCATGTGAAGTGACAAAGTGGGGATTCTGACAGCTGGAGTTTGGTAAAATCATGTAGTTGGCTGCTGAATGTTGATGTTCCAAGTTCTGAAAGCCCATGGTTTGCTGCTGTTGAATGCTGGGTGCCGGAGCTTGTTGATGAGTCATGTTAAAGTTTTCCCAAGTAGGTTGTGCCAGGTTAAAAAGTCCCCCCATATTAATATGTGTGTCACTAAATGATGAGACAGGCATGGTGTGAGCTGACAAGTTTTGTCCTCTCACATCTGTATATGTTGAATTATGAGAAGAAATATTTGAGTATGAGGTGTTGGTACTGGCTAACTTTTGTAACTGGATATCATGAGACATCATGCAGTGATTGGTCCCACTGTCCACAATAGGTTTCGAATCAAGTGAGTGGGTAGCTGGTAAGTTATGAGCATTGACTGAACCTGCCACAGATTCTTCTGACGTTAGGGTCCTCTGATTATTTCCAATTCTCTGGCAGGTTATGTCCAGATTTTGTTGTTTCATTTCACCTTTGTTCTTTTCTTCAACTGTGTCATCACAACCATTATCTAGAACATCACTGTCACTGCCGCCTCCACCATCATCAACATTGCAACCTTCATCATTGTCAGCAGCAACAGCATCTGGGAAGTTTTGGAAAGCAATCCAGTCTGGGTTTGGGTTATGTCTAGATGATCTTTTAGTAGTTGTCTTTGCTGACACTCCCTTCCCATGTATCTGATAGTAAAGCCTAAAGTTTTAAAAAAAAAAAAAAAAAGATGAAAATCAATCAGTCTGCTATAAACCAGTTTTAAGTCTGATATTCACTTTATCTAGCAATTGATACCTATAATGTAAGACATTAGTTATTAACACTTGTGGAGCTGCAATCTTTTATACAAATACCAATTTAAGCTAAGACCAAGGAGATCACTGATTAGCTTTAGCTGATAAAACCCTTCTTATATTATGAAAATGAGTAGATACATTTATCAATTCATGTGTATTTCGTTTTCAATAAAAGATATCTAAAAACCATTTACTTTTATTCTTCTTCAGATTAGGAAGTTTGAAGACTGGTATTATCAGATTATGTCTGTCCACTGTATCCTGTCCTAATACACATGTTCTCTTGCTTCATTAGGTTAAACAGTTTTAAAATCTGTATTATAGCTGTCTAGTTATATCTCTTCAAAATGAACCAGGCATAATGATTTATTCTTCAAAAAATAATGTGGTGGATTTCCCTAGCTCTCCGTGTTGTAGGGCGTCGTCGGCCCTCCCCTGTTGATGATGGGTGTCAGGATGGCGGTGGTGTAACAGTACCCGAGGATTACTCTGGTCTGGATTCTGCTACAGTTATGGCTTCTTCGGGGTTGTCATTGCTAAACCCCTTTGCATGGCTTTCCATGATTGCCTGTAAGCATGACACTGGCTCGCCAGGATAATTACTGAGTACATGGCCGTCTGTGTTTACTCATGATTCCTGAGTACGTGTCCTTCTATGTTTTATATTGTTATTGATTTTACCGGCAGTGGTAATTCAACCCTCGTTATATTTTGGTGATGTTGATATTAACTAGTGATATACATAGATGATACAAAGTACAAACACTGGTAGGTTTCCTTTTATGGGTTTTATTTAACCTCTGGACAAAACACGTCCATTCGATCCAAAATATATATCGTCTCTCTTTGTTTACTAATTCGTTACTAACTCTGTCGCTACACAACTACGTAGTTTTTTATTACGTCAAGAATGTCTCGTTGTTATGTGTTGCGCCTCTGCTTAGAGAGTGCAACACATAGTCTCAACTATTAAATATCTAATTACATACTACACTAACTATCTGGCTAACTGTCCATTCCTCCGCTGCCACCTGGGGGAGGGGACTATGACATCCGTATCCACATGGTGTAGTGCTAATCTTCATCTCTGACAATCATTTCTGGTTACCAGTGCAAGTGAGTGCCCTGCTATGACCAACTACAAATGTCCACCTATACCGGTGTTTACTCTAGTTTCCAGAGCTGTGTTTGTAGTACTAATATGTTGCCCATTCTCTACCACCAAGAGGTGCAGATCAGATTTTCCCTTCATCTAGTTGATACTCAGTAACTCTGATGATAGCATCCTAAACATCATCATCATCAAATAGCTTGTCCTGAGCAGAACTTTCCACCCCAACAGTCCTCCGGAATTTCTTTCTCTCATAGGCCAGATGTCCTGCCTCTGCAGCCGTCATATTCAAACCATCAGTCATATCCTGAATCTCTTCTCCTGGACAATGAGCTGTTATATCTGGGAGAGTGTTTCAAGTTAGAGACCACAACCACTGTCCTTGGGGACAAACATCATTCGCATTAGCAGTCAAAACTACTTCTGTGGGTCCAAGTCCTGCAGTCATCTAGTAAGCAAGAAACTGTGTTGTCCCTTGGCCATTTTCTCTGGTAAAGTGTTCTAGATAACACTTTATGATAGTCACCACACACTGAGAGATATACTGAGCAGGAGATCAGAGCACTTATGATAGTCACCACACACTGAGAGAATACTGAGCAGGAGATCAGAGCACTTATGATAGTCGCCACACACTGAGAGACATACTGAGCAGGAGATCAGAGCACTTATGATAGTCACCACACACTGAGAGACATACTGAAACAGGAGATCAGAGCACTTATGATAGTCGCCACACACTGAGAGACATACTAAGCAGGAGATCAGAGCACTTATGATAGTCGCCAGACACTGAGAGACATACTGAGCAGGAGACTTGGAGCACTTATGATAGTCACCACACACTGAGAGATATACTGAGCAGGAGATCAGAGCACTTATGATAGTCACCACACACTGAGAGATATACTAAGCAGGAGATCAGAGCACTTATGATAGTCACCACACACTGAGAGACATACTAAGCAGGAGATCAGAGCACTTATGATAGTCACCACACACTGAGAGATATACTAAGCAGGAGATCAGAGCACTTATGATAGTCGCCAGACACTGAGAGACATACTGAGCAGGAGACCGGAGCACTTATGATAGTCGCCACACACTGAGAGACATACTGAGCAGGAGACCGGAGCACTTATGATAGTCGCCACACACTGAGAGACATACTAAGCAGGAGATCAGAGCACTTATGATAGTCGCCACACACTGAGAGACATACTGAGCAGGAGATTGGAGCACTTATGATAGTCACCACACACTGAGAGACATACTAAGCAGAAGATCAGAGCACTTATGATAGTCGCCACACACTGAGAGACATACTGAGCAGGAGATCGGAGCACTTATGATAGTCACCACACACTGAGAGACATACTGAGCAGGAGATCGGAGCACTTATGATGTCCCACACACTGAGAGACATACTGAGCAGAAGATCAGAGCACTTATGATAGTCCCCACACACTGAGAGACATACTGAGCAGGAGATCTGAGCACTTATGATAGTCCCCACACACTGAGAGACATACTGAGCAGGAGATCGGAGCATTTATGAACTAATTGGTTCAATGTGTAGTGATGATGATCTGATGACTAAACTAAACTTTATGATGCTTACACTTTTGTTTACAAATATTAAAGCTGACACCTGAAAGTGTATGTATGAGAAGGAACTTACCTATAAGCTTTAGGTACATTTGGTACATAATACCCATCACACACAACTTGTCGATATCTTTCTGCCCCCAGATTTTGTAGAAGCTCTCTCTTGTGCTTGTCCAAGGCATCTTTAGGTTTCATTCCTTGCTGGAACATCTCCAGAAACCGACATTTAATGTCTTCATTGAGTTGACGTTTTTTAAGTACATCAGCTGTGTCCAATGGATGATCATGAGCATAATGTAATCTAATAACTGTCTGATACTTTGGCATGTGTCGATCACTAGAGACAAGAAGCAAAATACAAGACCATAAGTGACTCATGATGTACATTGCTCTTTTTTAAGTTACAGTAACAGAGAAACACCATTCACACACAAAATATAACAGTTTGACAAAAAAATACAGACAGTCAAGATTTCTACAATGAGATCTTGATTTATGAATATGCATACATCAAATTAACACACAAATTTGCATAAAGACCTTCGCAAGGATGAAAATGCTCAGAAAGTTCAGTACATACAGGAATCAAACCCTGTTAAGATTATATCAAAGCACTATCTTACCAGTTCTTCTATACTCATCAAATGCTGAAGAATGACCAAGAGAGATGTTCATCTTTCACCACTCGTGTCCACATATAATACAAAAACATTCTCTGGCCAAACAATGTATTTAACAGTAGACTTCTCTTAGACACCAGTTCAGAAAGTGTGCAACATTTTTTTTTAAAGGAGATAGAAATGGCTAGGGCCTCAGTTGGAATGACTAACATACCTGCAAGAACAACCATCACTTAGTCACTGGGAAAGAAAAGAAGGAAATAAAGAACTTGAAAGTGTATGATGGAAAAAGAAATGCATAGAGTATATCTGAAATAAAACACTGCGCTGAGTGTCGCAAAAGACAGGAGAGCATTGAAAATCATTGTTGAAGTGTCATGTGCCATAAGGTATGAAGAGAATTAAGATAACAGTGGTTAGTGTGTTGGTTTAACTTATCTGTCATAGTAAAAGTGTTTCTGTCATACTGTACAAGGTTCTACTGCAGTCCTTGTGATTTCCAGATTTTCATGTAACTGTTTTGTAAAGTTCACAAAGTAAATATACAGATGTAGCTATCACCAACTTGACTGCAGTGAGAGAACTGAGTGTTTATAATATACCATAAAATTAATTGAAACACTCACTCGAAAGTGACATACTTACACTGTATTCTTGAAATATTTTTTTATGTTCATAAACAAAATACTGCGACAGTCTCTAAACTTGGATTTCTCTGGAAGCTTTTTCTTATTTCGTCGCATCAAAGAACTGACATCTGTACTGTGCCTGGTGATGGAAAAACAATAACACAATTAAAACACAAATTGGAAGGAATAACTGATTAAAATACTATTATTGTTAATTTCTTTAGTGATGTTTTTACATGTGACATCATATTCTACTCAATTATTATTTTTTATCCATTGCTTGATAAGACCTAGAAATATAAATTTACTCTGTTGTACTTTGTACAACTATCTTAACTTGTGTTTGATCTTTGATTTTCCATAGTTTTATTGCCTTCTACCTTATTAAGAAAGGGCTGCTAGTATCAGAGAGAAACAAATGTGGAACTAAATAACAGAGAAAATAATAGCAAGATGGGAGCAAGGAGTCAACTAGAGAATCAGTTCCTGCCATTGTTACATTATAAAACATCAAGTACAGAACAGTGAGAATTAGTGTTAGGCCAGTGCTTTCATCTTTAATTTCAGTGACAGATAAGGAATGAAGAAATTAGTAACTTATTCTTGATTGAATTGTAATCTGCTGAATTTGTGGAACAGCGGATGGTGTTCGGTGACAGTCAGATATAGAATGAAAGAATTAGTAACTTGTTCTTGACGGAACCATGAGTCTCATAGGACAGTCAGGCGGATATCATCTGACTATACAATCTGGTAATCAATCATCTGACTATACAGCTAGAATTATGCCTTTTTTGGATCCTAGTGTTATTTGGGATCAAAGAGCAGAACCAATGTGATCTGACACATGTGCATAGTACGGACTTGGGGTACTAAGGAAACCACTGAGAATATGTAAATAAGAAGAAGGAAATCACTAAGCCTAAGTGATCTATTTTCAATTCCTTGTTTTAATAGTGAGTCACTCTGAAGTTCATCCTTAAAGGTGATTTTATGTTCAATCCCTTGTTTTAATAGTGAGTCACTAAGGCTAAGTGATCTATGTTCAATCCTTGTTTTAATAGTGAGTCACTAAGCCTAAGTGATCTATGTTCAATCCCTTGTTTTAATAGTGAGTCACTAAGCCTAAGTGATATATGTTCAATCCCTTGTTTTAATAAAAAATAAAAAGTAAAGGAACCCTTTCATACCTTGTGGTATATAGGCAATACAGTGTTAGCCCTGTATTTTTCATTGACCGTCGGCACAAGATGGGTGATGTGGTCAGCATCACGCCAGCCGCCTTTACTTTCCCAGAGCATGTCTGGTACCCAGTTGAGGCTGGATCGACCTGAGAGCCCTCACGGTCTGGAAAAATTCCACTCGCACTGCGGGAGTTGAATCCAGACCACCAGCCTTGAGAAGCGAGTTCACTAACAACTACGCTACCGCGGCTCTCCTTGTTTTAATACTGGGAAGTAAAGGCAATCGGCATGATGTTGACCCCATCAACCATAGTGTGACGATGGTCAAAGAAAAATACAGGCTTAACACTGCATTCCCCAAAATACCTCATCATATGAAAACAGGTTCCTATCTATTCATCCAGGTATTTTCTATTTAAGAAGGACCTGCTTTATTTGTGATTTGAGCCAAATGGACTTAGGTCCAGCACATTGATTAAAGCATGCATGTGTTCTGTTACGCCTCCCTAGTATTTGACAGTTTCCCTACTGACTACAGGGCATTCATCTGTGATTTTCTACATCTGTAGCGCCATCTGAACACTACTTAATTTTCTCTAGAAATGCTTTCAAGTAGAACACATCCACAAACTTTAGAACACATGTTACTTGTGTCTGGTTAGCAACACATTAGGTTAGTTTTCACAGATCTCAGGTAAATAGTCATTTAGTATGATCATTGCAGCAACTGCAGACTCTGCACCATTATTCCTAGGAAAGTCTAGAGATTACCACCACAGTTGATGGGACATAAGCCGTTTGTGTCTAGTGAAGATATCTTTATAAAGCCAATATAATACATACGTTAATAATTCTAGACCTAAACAATTTTGCAGTCATCAGACTTTGGCTAAAGGAACTAACCTTGAAAATACTAACTCTTTCCACTTTAGGAAATGTCTTATCCTTGACATGGGTTGTGAGGCTCTTCTCTTCAAACCTCCTCTTCCATTCCAGTGCTTCTTCTCGAGTGGACAGAGTCATACGTAGTGTTACAAGGAATTTATCTTCTCTGTCCAAGAGCAGATACTCACACAACTTATACTCATAATCTTCTGGAAGAATTTTCTGAAACACATAGTGAGTACAAAATAGTCAATTTCAGTCTGCAAACAGTGTTTCACATTTGTTCAGCTAAACATTAGTCGTAGACAGTCCTTCCTTCCTTTCGTTCGTTTGAAACATTGTCTATATACTCAATGTTGTCTCTTGTATAAACTTCACTGTCTTTTGTAGCTCACAAAGAGGTCTGTGTAGTTTTCTGTCGAGTGTTGTTTCGTTAGGCCAGTGAGTTTGCTTCACTGTATCATATTCGGGCAGTCTTGAAGTATGTGCTCTGCAGTTTGGTGTGCCTGTCCACATATACACATGGCTGAATTGCCAATCTTGAATTTTGTATACATGTGGCTGCGGAGTCGATTGTGTCCTGTTCTAAGGCACAGAATGACAACTTGTTCCAATCATCGTTCGACAGTGTTTCACATATGTTCGCAAACATGGGTGGACAGTGCTTCGTTGATGTATGGGAACTGGTGAATCCAACAAAAGGATCTATGACATGGTTCTCTCTTACCATCAATATCATCTCTACACCTACATCAAATGTCAGCTTGTGCAGGACTGCATTGAAGGAACCAACATATTGAAACACCTGAGACTGAGAATGCTTTTCAATAGAAGTCAAGGAGCTTATCAATCACATCATTATGAAATCCAGGAAAGAATTGGCAGCAATGAGGTTGATGATTGATGATCATTGTAAACTGCAGATATACTGATGCTCAGTGTGAACTACAGTCTTTTATACCAGGATATGGTCATTATTTTAGCAATTGAGTATGCTACAGCCTTCTAATGCTCAACCAGATGCAGAATGGAAAATTTGAAAAGATCCAAAATAAGGCTAAGTGTATCATTCTCTAAAGCACAAGAGACTTGGATATAAGGGTCATGATATATTCAGATATATCTACTTGACTATTCAACTACTGGGGTTATAAAGAAGGTATGTTAAGCATGTGTCTATCTCCATATCAGTTCTGACAAAGAATTCGGTCTGCTGTGGTCTGTTCAGAGTCTGAATATTACGAATTTGTCTTTTCTTTTGTGTTGGTACCAATAATATTAGTATTATTAGCATTGCATTGTAACATTGTTCAATTTGTTGTCATTGTTATGTAAATTAATTGTTTATCTGGCTGCTCGGATGTTGTTTAGTATCCGTTACTATGAATTACAGTTCAGTCCAAGAAGTGCAATTCAGAAGTAAATTACATTTTTATTTTTATTATTCTACTAATTATTTTGTAAATTATAAAATAAATGAGTAAATGACGAACGTACAAGATAAGATACAACAGAAATGCAGCCTACTCACACGCAAACGGGGAAGATCGCGTAAGTTATATTTCCCACAGTTGCAAACACACGTAGTTTTAGAAAATGGAAAAGAAGTTAATGCTTTTCGTGTGACGGCTGCTGATCCCGAATGTTTTTCATCATCTTCGTCCATGTTTGATTTAATTTAGATTTCATTTAGAATTCACTGAGGGCCGGTACGGAACCGTAGCAAGACTATTTCTACGCCAACGTTCAGTGGCAGCGGACTATAGTATATCATCATCATGTGCCCAGCCGGCTGGCGTAGGCGAACTTGACACTTTATAAAAAGCTACCAAACATATGTACTGTACTTGTGCTGACTATCAGTTAGGACGTTGACACTTCCTGCCATGAAACCAGACTGTCCCGTTTTTTCTCCCTATTTTCCTTCTGTCTCGTCTCCTATTCCTTTTACCTGTTGTTACAATGTGTTTTAACACCCTTTCCCATTTTCTCCTTCTCTTCCACCATTTACTTTTTATAGTAGTTTGGGGTGTAGTGATCTTCTGTGTGTGTTTGTTTTAAGGCACTCTGTAAGCTGTTATCCATTTTCGTAAGGCTGTTGTGGTTGATGCCACCGCTCCATTTTTGCGTGGTCTTCCTCTTGCTCTGTACTCGTTATACTTTTTCGGTGTGGCTCTCCGTGGTAGGCGATACCTGGACATTTTTGTCAGATGTCCAAACCATTTAATCTGTTGTTCTTTTATGAATTGCATGATTGGTTTCACATCCAGTCTGCTTTTGATTTCCTCATTTATAATTTTGTCTTTTATTGTCACTCCCGCAGCTCTTCTAAGACACTTCATCTCCGTCTTTATGATTTTCCGCTCATTAGCAGCTGTTATTGGCCATGTTTGTCACTGGTAACATAATGTTGACCAGAACATCGTTCTTATAAGATTTGCTTTAGCTGTTATATGTATCTCTTTGTGTGACAACAGTGTTTTTATCCGCCCCAGTACCTCGTTAGTTTGTGTGCATCGATTGCTGATTTCCTATCGATACTTCCGTCGGCAATGAAAATTGCTCCTAAGTATTTGGCTTCATTGGTTTGTTTTATTTCTACGTTCTTTAGTTTTATAGTAAGATTTTCTGGTTGTCTACTTATTGACATTGTCTCTGTCTTTATTATATTTATTTTTATGTTGTACTCCTCCCCCTTTATGTTAACTAAGCTCAAATGATTATGGCGTGATTCTTCGTTTTCTCTGCAATCAGTACTTGGTCGCCTGCAAATAAAAGATGTGAAATATTATTTTCTTCCTCTATATGAGCAATGCGCAGTCACAAAAATAACTACATGTGAAATGCGTTGCCTGCGAAAAGTTACCAACAACACAAGAAGAGACAGAATCACCAACATCAGCATAAGAAAGAAAGTTGGCACAAAACCGTGCTTGAATTACATAGAGAAACAAAGAATGAAGTGGTTTGGCCACTTAATAAGAATGCATCCAAACTCCACAGTATACAGAGTATTCTACAACAGAACATCGGGAAAGAAGGCAACAGGAAGACCATGGAAAAGATGGTTAGATTGCGTAGCAGAATCCTGTGAAAGAGCAAAGATAACAATCACACAAGCCACCAGAACAACGCAAGACAAAAACAGAAAACCACGACACTGGGCAACAACCCGGTAGCAGTGTGACGACAAAAGAAGAAGAATTCCTGCTTTTCTACTTATGTTGTCCGTGTTTTTTATAAACAGCAATATGGAGAGCACACACCCCTGTCTAACTCCTGAATTAACTCCTTTTCCATCGCATGCACGAAAAATAATGACTTTTTTATATTGATAATATGGTTTTTTCTGTGCCTTGACCTTTTGAAGACATTAACATTGATTCTTTCTTTTCTTTCTTTCTCGAATCCTGTATGCCTCACAGCGTCAGGTCAGGAAGAGATTTCTAAAACGGCCCTAGTATGCGCTTCGTAGATAGTCTCTTTCGTCGCCTCTGTTATCTCTGAGGTCCATCTTTTGCGTACCCGGCCTTTTGCTTTGTACCCATTGTATCGGAGCAGCATTGCTCTTTGGGGTGCACTGTCTGATGGTAATCTGCTTACGTGACCGAACCATTTAATTTGTTGTTTTTGATGAAGTCTAGTACTGATGTTGTACCCACTTTTTCCTGATGTCTTCATTTCTCAACCGGTCTCTTCTTGTTACATTGATTATATTGGGCAATCCGTGTGATTATTAATATTCTCATGTAAAACCATATCTCTTTGGCCTCCAGAGACTTTGCTTTCTGTTTATCTATTGTCCATGACTGGCTTCCATATGTCAATATTGACTCTTCTTCTTCACCTTTCGCTCCTAGGGACGCATAGGTCAGTAACCAAGCCCGCCCTTTCCAAGTCTCTCCACTCTCTCCCCATTTTTTTGCATTCCGTCTCCAGGTGTTCCTCCTGTGTCTTCCCTTACCTCTATTACCCTGGGGGTTCAAAATCGTGCGGACATTCCAGATGCCAATCTTGGAGATCTTCCGGTTTGAAAGAAGGTGAGTCGACAACCCGATTTCCTTTCGAATTTCATCGGGTCGCTTCATGACTCCTTCGTTGCGGGGTCCTTCTTCCTCGGGTGGCAAGCTATGCATTTTCTTTGTTGTGGTTTCTGTAGCTATCATAGTCACAGAACAAAAGGTTGTATTTTGAATACTGATTTTAAAAAAGATGATACAAGAAAGAGAAATATACGAGAGCTGAAACTCATAGAAAATAGAAAAAATGTCGAGATTTGAACTGACATAAGTGAGCTCTGAGGACAAACAGCTCGGGTAAAGATCGGGTGATCTCCTCTCTAGCCGGCAATGTTCATAACGGTTGTGATAGTACCATGTACGGTGTGATAACTACAAAGGTGAAGGTCAGGTTTTAGTCTGTAAATCGTACTCGATCTTCTTTTGTGTTCTCACTAGATTGGGATTTCGCTAATAAAGGCAGCCGTCTTTTTAAATAAAGTTACTGCTCTATCTAGCATTCGACTAACGTAAGTAAACACATGGGCCTTTTTAACAATTCACGTGATAGTAGTTATATTTGCTCTCTAGTGGAAAACTTACAGATTGTTATTGACCAATGCATGTCCTCAGTCTTCGAATTCTCGCAGTTTTACCATATTTATTAAATTTGTTTGGTTGCTAAGCAATCTCAGAGCATTCGTAACTCGTCTTTCTGATCTTTCCCCCGACACGCAATCTTTTTTCGGTTTCTGTTTTTTTTTCTACAAATGTATGATATTCTCCTACGATCTTACTAGGTTGGGATTCTCTGATGAAGGAAACTCGGCCCACTGTCTGCTTCAAATTGTCGCTTTAGTGTATTATACTATTATAACATAGTAGTTAGTGTACTGTTGTACATTTGGACGCTGGTGTGTTGTCAATGGGTGGGCCATCTCTTTCTAATTTTCTTCTCACGTCTACTTACTGTGGGCAATCCTGTAGCATATGATATGTCTCCATACTTGCCATCGACAAGTTGTGTCTCATTTTGTTGTCTGTTGTGGTCAGTTCGGAGGCAAACTGTGACAGTCTGTTCATCTTTTCTGGACAGTTGGTAATTTCCATCTTCCATATTGTCTTCTGCTTTGCGTTAGTTCTTATCAATCAAGTTAACCCTGTATGGTTTTCCACGAGAACGTGAATACATTGTGCACCAGTACATATGATATGAAGAACAGACATCCGATAATTGTTTGCTTATTCCATATTGTAGTTTGGATGTTCTTTCTTCTACTTTGTTTTATAATGCTTTCTGGTGATGGTTTTTGCTTCTTCATAGATGACCAGGTTGTAATGGTGAGGTATGCCTCCTTCCTCTTCAGCTAGTCTGTCAGCATCTTTGTTTTTCCTGAGCTTACAATGTGAGGGTTTCAATCAATAGATAGAGCGACTTGGAGAGTTTGACATTGAATCAATAGAGCGACTTGGAGAGTTTGACATTGAATCAATAGAGCGACTTGGAGAGTTTGACATTGAATCAATAGAGCGACTTGGAGAGTTTGACATTGAATCAATAGAGCGACTTGGAGAGTTTGACATTGAATCAATAGAGTGACTTGGAGAGTTTGACATTGAATCAATAGAGCGACTGGAGAGTTTGACATTGAATCAATAGAGCGACTTGAAGAGTTTGACATTGAATCAATAGAGCGACTTGGAGAGTTTGACATTGCATGTTGTACAAGTAGAACTGATTGCTTGAGGGGCAGAGAGAGATGTGTGTTTAACCAGTGAGCCACAGGAACCATCAGTATGCATACCCTTCGAAATCTGTTGGTGGAGACTGAACACTTATGGGTCTGCCTGGAGTGCTGTGATGTCAGTTCATTTTCTTCTTCTTCTGCATGCGCTGTGAATTTGGGCGTCTGGTGTGACTCTTCTGACTGATTTTTGCGTGAAAGCCTGCTTACCGTTTTATTGGTATCTTCGCCATACAGGCAGGCCTTCTCCAAGTTCATTAACTAATAACCATTAAACAAATGAAGGTACTCCTACTACTAACTCCTTCAGATTCTGCCGCAGAAAACCCTGGGTGTTAATGGTGATCTGAATGAAACATATACATCAATGGAATGTCTGGGGACTTTTGACTGATGTTGTTCTTCAACTGTTGTGTGACTTGATCAACTCATATGCAGCATATAAATGCATGCTAACTAATCCCCATGCAAAGAGATCTATCTTTGTTACATGAACATCAATTACTGTAATATGAGTTGATAACATTTTTTGGCAGTTCTTATTGCAATGAACATTGATGTTTGTTCAAATATCAAACGCTGAAAAATGAAAATCGTGACATATCCTTTACAGGTCTTAGCCACCAACAATAGTAAACGTGTCGTCTATATTCTAGGCACCACTTATACATTCAGTAGTTTGCCATTGCTTTCTGAACAGTGAGATCTATTTTTATTGTTCATACAAATCCAAGGAAACTAATTTGTTTCCAAACTTGCTTACCGCAGAGTTTGAACCATGTACGCTTGGGTTGGGACAAACTCTACTGGTCTTATCAAACTCTACTGGTCCAAAAATAAATTTATTATTATGCATTTTATCACACTATGTTCAAGAGTGATAGATTTGAAAGTATTTTTCACACAATGCTACACTGTTCAAAATCTCTCTGAAAATAAAGCTAAAATAGAGCCTTTCATGAACCTGCTTTTATCTAAATTTAATCATGTATTCTATGTGTATCCTATGAGAACTTATCAATAGATGAAATGGTTGTAGACTGGACCGATCATTGGCAATACAAACAATAAAACTCACAAAAATCACATTAAAGGTTTTGAGCTATGAGACCATATCCTTGCCCCAGTTACTACAGGTGAAACTGGAGCTAATGCAGAGGATGGTCTCTGCACTCTCTTTACCTCTATATGCGATAGCGTTTTCTTCTTTTGAGCTATTCCTGACTGCCACTCGCCATGCCTGCCAATTTCTGGCCAGCTGCTCCCAATTATCTTTGTCTATGCTGTAAAATGTTAGATCACGCATGTAGGGGTCAATGAAGCGTAGTAATGGGTGCCCATGCTGTGTAGTACCAGTTGCGATTAAACTACTAGTTAAGAAAACTATTAGTTGATATATATATATTGTTCTAGCTTTCTATTAATTTGTTATCGTGTGCATTTCAGAATTATACATCCATTTGCAGAATCATCTTCCTATCATCAAACAAGATGATATCTTACAAGAATATGATAAGTTGTGGCACATGCAATTGAGGGAACTTGATCAACTTTCATATATGTTGCCTGAATAAGATAACAACAAAATAAATACTATGGTAAACAAGAAGAGTAGTAGAAGTGTTTCAGAAATGACTAGAGACATTAAGACGGAATCAAGAATGGCTGACAGTGAAACATCCCTAGATGTTATTGACTGTCATAAAATTACAGATGTTTGTAACTCTCAAACTGACTGTCAACCAGCACTAAAGAATGAAGACTGTATGCAAGAATCAGATAACTTATATTCTGTGTGTGACAAGAATGATACAGTTGATGTGAATGACAGATTACAAAGTAATATACTTATTCAAACTCATGAGAAAATTAGTACTGAAGATACAATGTTCATGTGCAATATTTGTGATGTCCGATTTGAAGACAGAAGTAATATGCAAACACATAAAAGAAGACATGCTTCAGACAAACCTCATCAATGTGACTTTTGTGGTGCATCTTTTTTTAAGTGCAGTAATCTAAAAACACATAGAAGAACATATACTCAGGAGAAACCTTACACATGTGATGTTTGTGATATGGCATTTACTCAACAGGATCATCTAGAAACACATAAAAGAGCACATACTGGAGAGAAACCATACAAGTGTGATGTTTGTGGTACCGGATTTACTATACGTGATTGTTTAAGCAAACATAACAGAGCACATACAGAAGAGGAACATTACAAGAGTGATGTTTGTAGTACAGGGTTTACTCTATGCAGTGTTCTGGAAACAAATAAAAGAATACTTACTGAGGAGAAGCCTAGAATACATATGGAGGAGAAGCCTAGAATACTTACAGAGGAGAAACCTAGAATCATACGAGAGAACCTAGAATACATACGAGGGAACAGAATACTTACTGGAGAAACCTAGAATACATCTGAGAGAAACCTGAGAGAAACCTAGAATACTACTGAGAAGCCTAGAATACTTACTGAGAAACCTAGAATACTTACTGAGGAGAAACCTAGAATACTTACTGAGGAGAAACCTAGAATACATACTGAGGAGAAACCTAGAATACATACTGAGGAGAAACCTAGAATACTTACTGAGAAAACCAGAATACTTGAGGAGAAACCTAGAATACATACTGAGGAGAAACCTAGAATACTTACTGAGAAACCTAGAATACATACTGAGGAGAAACCTAGAATACTTACTGAGGAGAAACCTAGAATATTTACTGAGGAGAAACCTAGAATACTTACTGAGGAGAAACCTAGAATATTTACTGAGGAGAAACCTAGAATTACATACTGAGGAGAAACCTAGAATATTTACTGAGGAGAAACCTAGAATACATACTGAGGAGAAACCTAGAATACATACTGAGGAGAAACCTAGAATACATACTGAGGAGAAACCTAGAATATTTACGGAGGAGAAACCTAGAACACATACTGAGGAGAAACTTAGAATACATACGGAGGAGAAACCTAGAATACATACTAAGGAAAAATCTAGAATACATACTGAGAAACATTTTGAATGTGATTTTTGTAGTGCAGAATTTACCCGATATAGCGCTCTAGAAACACATAAAAGAATACACACTGGAGAGAAACCATACAAGTGTGATATTTGTGGTGCAGGATTTACTCAACATGGTAATTTAGAAATGCATAAAAGAATACATACTGGAGAGAAGCCTTACATCTGTGATATCTGTGGTGCTTCCTTTAATAAGCACAGTAACCTAAAATCACATAACAGAATACATACTGGGGAAAAACCATATGCATGTGATGTTTGTGGTGCAGTATTTTCTCTGAGTAATAATTTAAAAGCACATAAAAGAACACATACCGGTGAGACACCTTATGCATGCAATGTTTGTGATGCAGGTTTTGTTCGTAAGAGTGGCCTAGAGACACATAAAAAAACACATACTGGAGAGAAACCTTATATGTGCGAAGTTTGTGGTGCAGGATTTTCTTCGAACCATAATTTAAAAACACATAAGAGAAAACACACTGGAGAGAAGCCTTACAAATGTAATATTTGTGATGCAGGGTTTGCCCGAAAGAATTACCTGGACACCCATACCAGAAGACATTATGGAGAGACACCTTACATGTGTGATGTTTGTGGTGTAGAATTCACTCAGAGAAGTAATTTAGAAACACATAGAAGAAAGCATACTGGGGAAAAGCCATACTTGTGTGATCTTTGTAATACAGCGTTTGCTAGGTATGATAGTCTAGTGAAGCACAAGAGAACACATACTGGAGAGAAACCATACATGTGTGATATTTGTGATGTACGATTTGCAAGATATGATTGTCTAAAGAGACATAAAATAGCACATTCTGGAGAAAAACCTTACAAGTGTGATGTTTGTTCTACTGGATTTGTGTGGTACAGTAGTCTAGTCAAACACAAGAGAACACATACTGGAGAGAAATCTTTACAAATGTGATGTTTATGGTGAAAAATTTACTCAACGCAATAATCTAGAAAAACATTTTGTAACTCCTAGGAATGATGAGTTTTTCACTATTTTTCTGCTTACAGCAGAGGAGGTTACCAAGTTTTCTTGCAGACCCAGAAGATTTCAATAGTTCTCAGCCTTTAGTGCTATGCCGTTAGTTGCGGAGGCTCCTGCTCAGGTGGAATCTATTGGTGGTTACTGCAGTACTCCCTTGGTTCTAGCGCAGTAGGCGTTCTAGAAGCACAACCTGTTGTGACCAAACTCAGCAATCTGTATGTGATTTTAGTGCTTCTTCGTCTTTGAACACTCCATATCGACCACTTGTTAACCACTCTTTGTGATTTGTATGTGATCTGAGCGTAAGAGTGATTGTACGTTGTGCCAGTTATGTGCCTACAAGTAAGCCAGCACATCCGATTTCTGCGCGCTTTTTATTTACTAGGTAGCTTCCTAGGCCCCTACCTCACCGCTCTTACGACATGCCTTGTAGGTCACAGTGTTACTATTCTTTGCTCCCCTTGCAAGCCCCAGCAACACATGGGTGACTAGACTTTAGTGCAATGAACCTCTTTCACAATCACTCTACTTGTAGGCGCATAACTGGCACAACGTACAATCGCTCTTAGTCTCAGATGAAATACAAATCAGAGTGGTTGACAAGTGGTCGATATGGAGTGTTCAAAGAAGAAATAAGATTAATCCAGGAATTCCTTCCTTCAACTTCTTGAAAACACCATGACATTGGCGTTGTCAGTGCCAATAGCCAGAAGATGTTTCATGTTCAATTTCTTTTAATCTTAATTCATTCTTGACTGCATTTACAATGGCATCTGCATTACATTTGTCTAGTCCAGAACACCATAATAAAATTTGTATGAATTACTTTCTTATGAGTATCAATGTAATAAATCACAACAATACCCAATAACTTGTTTACAGTGATGTCATTTGATTCATCCAGTACTAAACAGAATTTTCCTTGAAATAAGGAACAGTGACATTCTTTACAATATTTGCACACTTTGTACGATGCATCCTAACTTTATTTACCATTTCACTGTCAGATATGGTATTTTTGTACAAGCCTATCAAGTGATTACAAGAAGTGAATGATGAATGACATCAAATAAACATTGCTAAATTGACCTGAAGTGTTGATGTCTTATCATCTTTCTTCACAACGAAACTTGTAAGAGAAGCACTTTGACATGGACTAGCAAGTTTATGTTTCGTCTCACAATGACTTGCTAAAAGAGAATACTTAGCTAATATGTCACATCTACAATACTTGCAATGAGCTTTTGATGAATCAGTTGGTACTTCATGTTGCCACTTTGTAAAAGCAGGAACTTCTAACCATTCCTTTCGAAATTTTTGCGGATACGTTGGTTTAGCTTTACTCATTGCTTCTTCTTCAATGATCCAGCGGCACTTGAGCTTTTGCCCTTCGCCCAATGCTATGTAGTGGTATCTGCATGTGTTTGTAAGTTGTTCTTTTGTTCCGTATAATGTGTTCCATTTATCTGGCCTTGGAGGAAGGAGGGTCTTTCTGATGTCATCTAGTGCTTGACACTTGAAAAGGTGGTGGTGAACGGTTTCATGATGATGTGCGCACAGTTGGCACTCTGGAGTGTGTTGTGGATGAATTCTGTTCAAGTGATTATTAAGTGTTATGTGTTGGGTTCGGAGTCTAAAAATGGTGCTCTGATCTCTTCTTGTAAGGTGGTTGATGTTGTCATTAAGGTTAGGCTGGCCATATGGCTGTACACCTCTCTTCCTGTGTTTCCCATGGTCCATCTGTTCAGCTAAATTTCTTTATTTGTTGTCATTAGGATTTGCTTTTCTGTATGGAGAGTTGTTGCTGTGATTGGTTGTTCCTGTGTTGACCCTTTCTTGGCTAGCCTATCTGCTTTGTCATTTCCAAGTGTGTTTGAATGTCCAGGGATCCACTGCATGGTTATTTTGATGTCATGTGATGTAATAAGTCTGTCAATATCTAGGGCTATATACTCATTGCTGAATGAGGGATTCTCTTTATGATTTTAACAGTCCTCCGTTGGTTTGGAAATAATTAGCACTTAAGAACAGTCACTGATGAATTGTGAGCAAATACAGAAGCTGGTGGCAAGCCAACAAGATTGAACAAGCTACACGGTTACACCTACAGCCATATCTTAAGTCGAACGTGCGCGGACCTCAGAGAGAGAGTACAATTACGTCCCACACTGAGAAATTCATTACCCGGATCTTGCAGTAGTAAATTTTCTGTGTTTGTTTGTCGTCTTGCTTTTTGTCGACTTTCTGATTCATGGACCAAACTAAAAGAAATGCTAAAAATGATAACTAATTTTATTTTAATGCTAGATTTCCTGCTAGATGCTAGATCCAAATTTTAATGCTAGATCGCAAAAATGTTAGATTAATGCTAGATTGGCAACACTGCTGACGATACTTTCAATTATTACATACAAGACTCTGATGTTGCCAGAAGTTGAACTTTTACATTATATTCTTTGATTACTTGCCACGCTTTTTCTTGACAATAAAGTAAAGTAAAGGAACCCTTCTTATACCACGAAGTAGATTGGGTAATACAGTGCTAGGGTCGTATTTTTCATTGACCGTCAGCACATGATGATGAGTGACGTGGTCAACATCACGCTGGCCACCTTTACTTCCCAGTATTTTTCCTAGTACCCAATTGAGTCGTTATGGTTGGAGAAAATTCCACGCCCACTGTGGAATCAAACCTGGACCACTAACCTAAGAAGCAAGTATACTAACAGTTGGGTTTTTTTGCGGCTAATTTGACGAAGAGTACATCTGTATGACCCTTATTATCCTGAATCCAAATTGTTTTGTGCTTAGTAAAGGTTTCACCATGCGTCTTGTGCATTGTTCTTCTTCTTTTGTCGTCATACTGCTACCGGGTTGTTGCCCAGTGTTGTGGTTTTCTGTTTTTGTCTTGCGCTGTTCTGGTGACTTGTGTGATTGTTATTTTTGCTCTTTCACAGGATTCTGTTACGCAATCTAACCATTTTTTCCATGGTCTTCCTCTTGCCTTCTTTCTCAATGTTCTGTTGTAGAAGACTCTGTATACTGTGGAGTTTAGATGCATTCTTATTAAGTGGCCAAACCACTTCATTCTTTGTTTCTCTATGTAATTCAAGCACGATTTTGTGCCAACTTTCTTTCTTATGCTGATGTTGGTGATTCTGTCTTTTCTTGTGTTGTTGGTAACTTTTCGAGGCAACTCATTACACATGTTGTTATTTTTGTGACTGCGCTTTGCTCAATGTCCATGTTTGGCTCTGGTAACACAAAGTAGGTATAAAAAGGCTGTTGATCATCTTGTGCATTGTTCTAAAATTGGTAAATACAGTTTCTCATTACAACTATAGCACTATTGTTTTAATAAGTCATGTTAGCAAAATTATATTGCCAATTGTGATGAAGAGGATAGAAAGAAAGAACTCATTAAAAATGTCTTGGAAATTGAAATATTTTCATCACACTAATATCATAAATTACTGCGATCATCCGACACATCTGAAAGTGGTTGAGATGTAAATAATGAATGCAGACGACCATATTTGAAATGGAATCCGGATGGAAAGGGGGCAGGGAAAAGAGAAACATGGATCAATTGTAAAGAGAAGAGAAACTGGTTGGAGGAAATTTGTTGACGCTTTATGCTTCAAGGGGAATTAAGACAAAAAGAAAAATATTCTAAATTTGTAGTTGTGAAAGAGAAATACTGGAAGGCACCGTTTGTGGAAGATGAGAAAGGGGATGACCACAACAAATTTGTTAACGGGACATTAATGAAACCATATGAAATGTAGACTGAAGAACTGTCTAAATATTGGGTCCTTCAAGCAGACTGGGATAGAGCAATGTTCTTAAAGAGCATGTTACACAAAATGATGAGCTACCTTACAAGACTAACATGCCACATTTGTCATGTTGAATTCAATAACAAAACACAAAAAATATAGTTTTGGAACTATTTTATATAGTTTAATTAAATGGATTACAAAATAATGAGATCAAGTACAACAAACAAATCAATGAGTTGATAAATTTAATTATTGATAAATTTAAGATCAGTAACAAAATTAGACTGCTAGCAGACAGAAAGGTAAAAAAAATGTCAACCATCAAAAATAAATGACATCAAAGAATGAATAGATCCCTACAAGTTTCTGTCATTAACCATGTCTGCTTCTTTGAACAAACTGTCAATCTTTAGATGACTGTTTTACTACTGCCTTGTAGTTAGATTGGGGACAATCAAAGGCTAGCGGAGCAAACCCTACACGAAACTGGACGGAAGGAAAACCAAGTAGTCCACAAAAGACAGGCAACCAGGGCAGATGACGCTCAACAGCACGGAGGGTTGGTCGTCTAAGGCGCTACCCTAAAGAAAATAGCAACCTGCTGTCTTGCAGGTTGGCTGGGGACAGTCAAAGGCTGACGGGGAGCGAACCCAGTAAACGCTGGTTGAAATCGGACACGTTGCCAAAGGACAAACACTAGAGCTCCAAATGGTACTGAAGATTGTGATGTAAAATTACGTTCTTGGCAAAGGCTGTTTATATATCACAATAAGAATGATAAAATGGCAGAAAAAGAACGATTGAGAAAGAGAGATGACTGTTTCCCTCACATTCCTGTTACTGCAACTGATTTCTCTAGTTTAATCAGTCAATGTTCACACCCTGACAGTATTGTTTCTATATAACGCTGTACGACCTTCCTTCAAACACACATTGCTGTAAATTCACTATTATCACAGTCAGTTATACAAACATCACATTGAACAAATGATGTTAGGTCTTGTACACTTCAAATTGCTACAACTGCACAGTTAGAGCAGCAACCATTTGTCCTCCTGCTCTGTTGGTTGGTTTATTCATAGTTGATTACGGACAGAGTATTCAGGATATCATGATCACATATAGCTGACTGGATAGTAATCAGAATGACTGCAAGTGTATAGTTCTTGGCGACACTATTGATTCATTGTGAAAATGAGATATATCCTTCTGACTTCTGCCTGTTTCACTCAAATTAAAAATTACATGCTACAGCAGACAGGATACAAAGCATTACATAAGACCACTAATGATATAAAGAATTGAATGCAAATCAAAAGATTCAAGCGCAGCATGTTGATGGCACAGGCTGAAATTATGATAGGTTGGTGTTCCATAGTAGTGACCATTCAAAAGGGGAAGAATGGATTCATTGATGACAACACAACAAATTTTCACAATGATATCATTACTACTAGAAGGAATGTAGATATTGAAGCAATGGGAAAGTACACCATGAAATTAATCAGCTCATAACAGATCACACTCACTGTTGTATACACAGGTGGATCTGTCTGGCTGCATCTTGGTGATAAATCAGCTGGATGTCTATCTAAACAACATTGTCACCTTCTACATTGCTATCAGCTGCAGAATTGCCAGATAAGCTTTCATATTGCCCCAATCTCTACATTCCCTTCCAAGAGTAATCATATTATTGTGATAGTTGGCCATGCTCCCATCTAAAGTAATCCATTTTTGCTCTTTTGGTAGGTTTGCAACTGTGGTCACCTGGGTAATTGTTCTTTCAGCTTGTGTTGTCTAAGACAAGCCATGTTTAGTTCTAGTGCTCTATCATTAGTATTCTTAGTAAACATAAATAATTGCTGGCAAAAATAATTTGTAAATCAATTCAATGCTAGATAAAGTGTTGTGTTGTAAACAAAAAGTATAAATAAACACTATGAAAACAAGCAACATGTAAAGATTATAATATCAAACTATTATACTTACCACCTTGTGGTTTCCAGTGTAGCGAAGAATCTAACCACTGTCTTCTTTTGTATGTCATCTTCTTCTTTTCTTCAATGATCCAGCGGCACTTGAGCTCTTGCCCTTTGACCCAATGATATGTAGTGGTATTTGCATGTGTTTGTAAGTTGTTCTTTTGTTCCGTATAATGTGTTCCATTTATCTGGCCTTGGAGGAAGGAGGGTCTTTCTGATGTCATCTAGTACTTGACACTTGAAAAGGTGGTGGTGAACTGTTTCATGATGATGTGCGCACAGTTGGCACTCTGGAGTGTGTTGTGGATGAATTCTGTCTAAGTATTATTAAGTGTTATGTGTTGGGTTCAGAGTCTAAAAATGGTGCTCTGATCTCTTCTTGTAAGGTGGTTGATATTGTCATTAAGGTTAGGGCTGGCCATATGGCTGTACACTTCTCTTCCTGTTTCCCATGGCCCATCTGTTCAGCAAAATTTTTTTATTTGTTGTCATTAGGATTTGCTTTGCTGTATGGAGCGTTGTTGCTGTGATTGGTTGTTCCTGTGTTGACCCTTTCTTGGCTAGCCTATCTGCTTTGTCATTTCCAAGTGTGTTTGAATGTCCAGGGATCCACTGCATGGTTATTTTGATGTCATGTGATGTAATAAGTCTGTCAATATCTAGGGCTATATGGGATAGTTCAGATTTACAATGTCCACCATCTTCTAGAGCTTGAAGAGCAGACATTGAATCTGTGAAAATAATTATGTTTTGTGCCTTTGATGGAAAGGCATCGAAAACAGTCTTCAGGTGGTACAAAGCTGCTTCTATCGTCTGAATTTCAGCCTCATAATTGGAGCATATCTCTCCGCATGCACCAAACAGCTCTTCGGATGATCTGTCTGGGTATTGTATATATGCTTCGTAACCTGCTTTGATGGTGGCTTTAAATGCAGATCCATCAGTATAGACATGTACCCATTCTTGGGGATAGGCATCAATGGTTCTTTGAGATGCTATCATAAGGCTGACTGGGTCGGAGCGTTTAGTTGCTTCATCTATCAACTTTTGTATGTCATCAAATGGAGTCTAAAGGTGTTGAAAGTTGGGACAGCGACCCCATCAAGTATAAAAACATAACTACAGAAAAAACTTCATGATTGAGTGGAAATTTGTTGTCTCTGCCTTATGTGCCCATGGATACACGAGGACTGATGATGATGATTATACATATAAGATATCAATTACTACAGGATATATGTACTATAAATTCAACATGTGAAGCTACTATAGAAGATTAAACATGACTAAAACCATTAAATGCAGGAGCGACAAATATTTATATAAATAAATGAATGTACACAAAGCATAATAAATTTGAACATAAACACAAGAACTAAAACACAATTTGAATTGGTACTTGTGCACTTAGCCGATTTCATAGATCAAGACTGGGTTACAACAACATGTAGTTAGAAGTCAAAAAATAACAAGAAACCCATTGTTCAGCATTTGTACAATAAAAAATAAATGAGACATACACAGATAGCTACTGCATTTACAAATAAGTCATAACTCCAAAATTGTATGTCAGTTTGTAGTCAGTTGCTATATAAAGACTGCATGTTCTGCAATATTGTTCAGGTATTTTTATTATTACAAGTAATATAATAAGAAAAACACAATTATCAAATAATATTATTTAATATCATTTACAATACAAAATGTATACAATATTAACATGCATAAAAATGCCAAATAAATTATCTGATGTTAACTAAATTGAAAAGAAAGTAAGATGTCAGGAATGTGGCTTATAAAAGTCAATATGATAACCCTGTCATCAAGCACTCAATCATGTACTGAATCACTACAAGCATCCACAATTTGCAGAATTACACTTATCTTTGTTCCAGGGCACATGGGTGTCGTTGGCAATGAGAGAGTAGACAGGCTGGCTGGCGCTCTGCCACCACATCAGCGGGCTATCCGATGGATAGAGCTGATATTTTGAACGCCCTCATAGAGTATGGCCGCAAAGAAGATTTTCATTTAAACCAATCTACATCAACTACTAGATTGCAGGAGCTGGGTTTGAAGATTGGAGTAGCAAGAAAAGAACAGCATAACAGGTATATGAGTAGGCTCATCAATCAAAATCGAACTTGTACGGTCAGTCGCTGTTTTGAGATATTGGGAAGGAGATCGGAGCACCTATGGACATGCCCAGAGTGCAATGAAGATATTCCAAACTGAAACTCAATCATGTGATTCATAATCACCAGAATATGGTAAACAATATTAATCTGATTAGAAACTGCAATGAGTATTGCAATGTGTCAAGTATCTACTGGTATTCAAAAAGTACAAAGTATTCGAAATATATTGATTTGCAGCCGTATACAGCTATTTGCAAGGTCACAGTATTTGAAACTACCAGGACTAGTGACACTAATCTTTCTACCTGATATGACAGAGATTAGTGAGGATCATCATCACAGCACTCCGGACAGATCTCCTGCCCAATATCTTTACCAGCATAAAACAAATAATCACTCCCATTCTGTGTTGATTAATCAAATGTCTTGTGCCTCTAACAAAGTGTTTGTTTCTAGAAGAAGTTACAATTTTAACCTTACCTCTGTATAGAGATGTAGATTTATAAATGTTTTCAAAGTCATCTATATGACCTGCCTCTGTTATGGCATTACTGATGTCTGAACTATCCAATGACTGTCCTTTCTCGACCACCACTGTATCAATCAAGTGATCTGCATGATTTTTGTCTTGTACTCACGCATGCCCAGGTGCAAAAAAAAGGTCATATGGGATGTGCTCAATGTAACAAGCCATTCATGTCTTATATAGCCAACCTGAATTTTCTTGAACATTTTGAGTTGCTCAGTATACACAAATGTGTGAATTCATGTGTACTCAACCACTTCAGAGCCATGGTTACTGCTTTGATCTCTATTGTGAGGCTGCTTGTAGTTGCTGCATTGGCATCGCTGTCTCCTAGACAGTTTTGTATCTCCAGCTCGCAGTAAATGCCTATGCACATCACTGAGCCAGTGTATACCACACCATCATTATCATGTATGTATTCATCCACCATCACCTTGACCTCTGTATTTACTATAGTAGGAACTTGTTCTGTTGAGTATGATGTGGATAGAAATGGTATGTCCTGAGAGCTATGATGATAGTCCTCATATAACTAATAACTGAATATTGGTATCCACAGGAATTGGGACTCATTTGCTGATAAGATTAATATCTGTAGATCTACATACCTGCTGGATAACCTCTTTTGCACATCCATCCCTGATTTACCTCTCTTCAGTCTATTCCCTGATTTACCTCTCTTCAGTCTATTCCCTGATTTACCTCTCTTCAGTCTATTCCCTGATTTACCTCTCTTCAGTCTATTCCTGATTTACTCTCTTCAGTCTATTCCATTTCATCATCATCAAATAGCTTGTCCTGAGCAGAACTTTGCCACCCCAACAATCCTTTGGAATTTCTCTCTCATAGGCCAGATGTCCTGCCTCTGTAGCTGTCATGCATTACTGTTAGGGTTATCTAGGCATATTCTTGGAAGGTAGTCTACCATTGCTTTCCTTCCTGGCAGTGACCATACTTGTCAATGACAGTAGCCATATTCCCTTTAGGTATGGTATATATATGTTGGAGGGAATGGCTATGCCGAGGGCATACAGTCATTGCCCCAGGGCAGAGGGCCTCACACTAGACAAGTAGATAGGATAGTAGAAATGAGCTAGATAGTATAAGGAGACACCGTAGGGTTTGCACACCAAAGATGCGCACTATGATAAGAATAGCAGCACTAGAACGAGACTTTGACGTAGATTAGTTAGGACTGCCTAGCGACGATAGTGACAACATAGGAGACCGATATATAAACACTAGAGCAGTGAGGACGTATTTTGAAAACAACCTACGAATAACATCAATTAATAAACGTATGTGAAGTCTACAAGACCGTGTTTGTCCTTATATTGTGTGCCTTTCTACCATCTTGGCCATCAACAACAGTACCCCTATAACATATACAACATATGGCAAGCATATAATTGGGAAGTAAACATCAAGAGATGGACAGACAGCAGCGTGTACAATCAGGACAAGAACAGACTACCAGAAATTCATTGCAACTAACCTTCCATGTGGGGAAGGCACAAATTGACGATCTTCTTCTACTTACGCTCCATACCAACCAAATGTTAACCACTCTTTGTGATCTGATCCTAAGAGATTAGTTTCAAGACGAAGGTTGACTTCGTTGCACCGTGGTTTACCCATATGGCCCAATCCTGCTCCACATAATCTGCAGAGAGTATTTCACAAACTCCGTAGCTCCTGCAACCTCTTCGAACATTCCATATCGACCACCTGTTAACCACTCTTTGTGATTTGTATGTGATCTGAGCTTAAGAGCAATTGTATGTTGCGTCAGTTATGCGCCTACAAGTAAGCCAGCACATCCAATTTCTGCGACTTTTATTTACTAGGTAGCTTCTCTAGGCCCCCACTTCAGTCGCCTCTTACGACATGCCTTTTAGGTCGCAGCGTTGCTATTCGTTGCTCCCCTTTTGCGTCCCGGCAACATACATGCGGATGATCAAGTAGAGGTAAAGTAATGAATACTTTCGGATCCTGGCAATAATAGATATTCAAGCAACGAATAGTTATTTTTCAACAATCACTATTGTATGCTGGTATAGGTTTTTAATAGATATTTAACTGTCAGAAAGTTTGTAACACAGGTTTATTTATACTATATCAATATGTGTGTGTGCTCACTTCTCTTCATATAGAATGTGCTTTGCAAAAATGTTGGTCACATAACAGCCCTCCTGAAAGAATCACAATCTCTAGCCAGTTCTTCCGCCTCCTCTATCATTGTGCTCAAAGTTTTCTTATGTCCTGTTGCCATGAGTCTTGGTTGTTCACTGCCTCATATTTCAGAAACCATGCAATCTATTATGGCTCTCTTTAGAGCACTGTAACATTTACTTTGACTAATATATTTCAGTCATCACTAACTTGTGCTACAGTGCTCATTTAAATAGACAGCAATGATGACATTTACCTAAAAAAATGACCCCATTCAAATTTAAATTGGTCTCAGTATTTGAGCTGTCATTTTTAACATCAAATCTAATTCAGTTTTATCACTGAATGCCTACTTTTGTGACCCTGCAGATAATAATTTCTAGTAAATCCTACACCACAAATATCACATTTGTAAGGTTTCTCTCCCGTATGTGTTCTTCTATGTCTTTCTAGATCAATGTTACGAGTAAACGCTGAGTCACAAAACTCACACTTATAAGGTTTTATTCCAGTATGTGTTCTTTCATGTGTTTCTAAATGACTGAGTCTAGCAAACCCTACATAACAATAATCACACTTGTATGGTTTCTCTCCAGTATGTGTTCTTTTATGTCTTTCTAGATGACTGTGCTGAGTAAATTTTGCATCACAAAAATCACACTTATATGGTTTCTCTCCAGTATGTGTTCTCTTATGTGCTTCTAGATGACTGTGCTGGGTACACCTAACATCACAAAAATCACACTTGTAAGGTTTCTCTCCAGTGTGGGTTCTTTTATGTGTTTCTAGAACACCACACTGCGCAAACCCTACACCACAAATATCACACTCATAAGGTTTTTCCCCAGTATGTGTTCTTTTATGTGAGTCAAGATTACTGCTTTGAGCAAATCTTACATCACAAAAATCGCATTTGTATGGTTTCTCTCCAGTGTGTCTTCTTCTGTGTGTGTCTAGATTACTGCTCTGAGAAAATCCTGCACCACAAAAATCACACTTGTATGGTTTCTCCCCAGTATGTGTTCTTTTATGAGTTCCTAGATGACTGAGCCGAGAAAATCCTACATTACAAACTTCACACTTATATGGCTTCTCCCCAGTATGTGTTCTTTGATGTGGTTTTAGATGACTGAGTCGTGTAAATCCGACACCACAATAATCACACTTGTATGGTTTCTCCCCAGTATGTGTTCTTTTATGCGTTTCTAGATTACTGCTCTGAGTAAATCCTACACCACAATAATCACACTTGTATGGTTTCTCACCAGTATGTATTCTTTTGTGTGTCTCTAGATTGCTACTCTGAGTAAATCCTCCACCACAAATATCACACTTGTATGGCTTCTCACCAGTATGTGCTCTTTTGTGTGTTTCTAGATTACTACTTTGAGGAAAACCTGCATTAAAAATATCACATTTGTATGATTTCTCAGAAGTATGCATTCCGTTTTGCACTTGCATATTACTTCCGTCATCAAATTTGACATCATAAACATTACACATGAATGCTGTATCATCAGTAATTTTGTTCTCTTCATTTTGAATACTGCTATCTGACGTATCTCTGACATCAGCCGCATGAAGATAATCATTCTTGTCACACACAGAAAATATGTTATCTGCCTTTTGTATAAAGTCTTTATTCTGTAATGTTGGCTGACAATCAGCCTGAATGTCACAATCATCTTTGTTACTTTCATGACAGTCAACAGAATCAAGTGAGGCTTCACTTTCAGTAATTCTTGTTTCTTTATTATTGTCTATGATCATTTCCGAAACCCTTGTCATATTGTTCTTGCTTACCATTGTATCTATTTTGTTGTTGTCAAATTCAGGTAACACATCTGAAAACTCATCATGTTCCCCCACCAAGTATTTGGTAGCACTAATCATACTCCTATTTATATATATATAAATTATAAGAATGTCAATATTCTTGTTTGATGATGGGAAGATGGCTCAGGGTATGGTAGTATAATTCTGAAATATCAAAATAAAACAAGTTAGAGAAATTAATAAATATGTCAACTAGTATTGTTCTCAAGTTATTAAACTAACAATACAATGAGATTACACTGCAATACCTAATCAATAATTTGTCAACGGCATGCGACCTATTTTCTCTGACTATAAGTGTCTCCAAAACAGTTGTACTATGTCAGGGAGGTAACACAACAAATATCACTTTACATGGTAACCATCTAACACCAGTTCCAAAATTTTACCACCAGTTCCAAAACCCCATAACACAACACTGTAACAGTCCATTGATTCAAACATCTGGGGGCATTTATAACATCAGATGGAAAATGTACAACAGAGATAAGAAGTATAATAGCTCAAGCAAAAGCAGCTGTTATGAGATTGTCCTGGTGAAGGCATACTTGTGTATCTCTGCTGACTGAAGGCATTCACTACAAGTCTAATAGAGGATAAAAGCTGAAGACTAAAGAGTGGATGGGAAAGTGGAGGATATTGTCTCTCAGATCTATCTACTTATCACATCAACCATGATTTTTTTTTTTCATCCGCTTTCAACTCAGACGAAGTTTCAGAGATGAAACTGATTTTTTCGTGAAAATCTGTTTTTCCAATTTCTTACAATGGCAGCAGTGTGCTCAATGTACTCGTAATTAGTATTCCTCGCCATACAGGCAGATTTTCTCCGACTTCAGAGGTACTCACGTTATCGTCCTGAGTAAGACCAGGGGACTTGAACAAATGCCAGACAGTAGGTTCGAACCCGAGCTATGAGGCGTCTCACAGCTAGCAGGCCGAGCTACTATCAACTACTCTAGGCAGTCCCCCTATCAACCATGATGAATGGATTGACATCTCAGTGAAGTTATGGGAACATATGAATATAAGTCACATTTGGCAGATATTGCAGGCTATTGTCCCAGAGATCTATAAATGCAGAGATAAAGAACCTAACTGATAGGTACACCAGCCCAGGTGAATTTGTCATCAATGCAGATAGTTCAATGATTCAGGGAGTGCAGCCTGGATGGGTTTATACTGGGCACGTTAACAGAAGGACAGTACAGTAAGAAAGCTGTATGTACAATTTAAATCACTTTAAGCAAGACAGTGGAAATAGCTGCTGTCTCTGTCACAATTTTGTGACTGGCAGAACAAAAAGTGATGCATGCAATGATAGAATGAGACTCTATGACTATGCTTAGAAAGATCGATTCAGTCAAGCTACATCATGAATAGATAAATAGTATTCAACAGCCTGCCTCAAGAAACTCCTGGCTTTATTTATATGTCTGGACATGTAGAGGTGAAAAGAAATTAAAAGGGTAAATCTTCTTCTTCTTTGCATTGTTCTTTACGACCAATTTTAATCACTCTTTGTGATATGTTTGATCTTTGCCAAGAACGTGCATACGTTGCACATTGGTTTGGTAGGCCCCTAAACGCACAGAATTCTACACATTTAGGACACATGCATCCGATTTCAGCCAACAAAAAGGGTAAATAAACTAGCTGAAGTGCCATCCACTGCAAAATGGAAAAGTACAAACAGGATGGACATCATAAATGTTCCGTTTCTCATGAATGGAAACAATCAGATATAATGAACACCTGAACAAGTATGTCAGTGCTGTCTACATGGTTTTAATTGAGATGTGGCAACCAACACAACATCCTTGGCGGGCACACTTTGACTTTGGGATGGAACACTGAGATGAATGCTGAATTTGAGGATAGAGTGTGAACATACTTGTCTAATGTGCGATGTCTATCAGTGCGAGAACTAATGAGTATTATTACAATAAAGTCTAAGGTCGGGTAAGGATATATTTGATTGTGCAGGCTTTCAATTTACCAATGATTCAGTTGCAGGAAACAGATGCCTGTGTGATGGTACCTTGATTTGTTTATCTAGGTATTCTTCCACGTTGCTTAAACCCATATAATAATTTAAAGGAAGTAGGGACTCTTCTGGCTTGATGCAACCATCTAAAGGCGTCTTTGGCGTTTGGTACAATATTTATCAAATTTATGGTCTGGTAGTCACAAGTGCCAACACTGAGAACTGCACTGCACAGTGGCCCGTGGGCATGCATGGGTACCCATCTCAACCACATACTGTTTGGTCCGCGACTCGCCGACTGCACATTCGTTCAGTAAATATGACTTATATCACAGTTAACACTATGATTACATCATATTTATATATGAAGGTCATCCCACCGACATGTCAGTCACCGGTGGACAGTCCGGGGCGGTCTGTAGAGTAGAGTGTAGTGCCAGTGACTGGTCAGACGGCTGAGACGCCGTCGGTCGATTCTTTACAGAAATCTTTTTTCAATCACGAGTGCTCTATTTCTATGACTATGAGTATTATATCAAAATGTGTATACATTCAATGCAATTGTTTATTAAATGCCTATCAACTTACATTACATTTAGCAGTGAGAATCTTTAGACACCAACTTGCACTCGGTATAGCACACATTAATTAAAGATTGCGTTCGTCTTTGCCCAAAAAGTTGACATTTTGCATAAAAAATGCATTGTTTAAATTATAAAATGTTGGATTGGTTGGTTGTAAATATTTACTGAAGTATTTTAATTGCAAGATTAACTGCAAACTTTCAAAATATGGTCGAGTTATTTTTTTTAAACATAACAAAACAACATGACAATAACCATAACACATAGGATGAGATATTGAATGCTCATTTTATGTTTGTTATAATGAATATGGTATTCTATCTACTCTTTTTTTTTTTAAACACGACCACATTTTTCCAAATGTTATTTGGCGTTAAGTTAGAAAATTTCTGTATTTCTATCTCTAAATTCCTGGATTTCACTGACAGAATTTGGTAAAATTTATTCCGCTGTGGCCGTAAAATTAATTATGCTCTGATTTGTATATATCGTTTACGTGCTGCATGTCCATACGTTCTAAAGCTCTTTCACCAGTAAATGAAGGCTATGCTTGTTGATAACTTTTGTAGCTTGCTGGTTATACATATGATATTGTCTTCATTCGAGTCAGAGCTGACATCGTGAACGCCCTCATAGAGCGTATCCGCAGAGAAGACCTTCATCTAAACCAATCCACGTCAACTACTAGATTGCGAGAACTGGGTTTGAAGATTGGGGTGGCAAGAAAAGAACGGTACAACAGGTATACGAGTCGGCTCATCAATCAAAATAGAACTGGTACGGTCAGTCGCTGGACGAGATATTGCGAAGGAGATCAGAGCACCTATGGACATGTCCGGAGTGCAATGAAGATATTCCAAACCGAAACTGAATTCGAGTCATCATGGAAAAGGCCTGAATTTTCTGGACACAAACATACAAAGCAGATAGTGGCCGCACGCCTTGTGGCTTCTTGTTGAGCAGCAACAAAATATCTCCATCGTGATCCTTTGCAAGAAGCACCATGACTGACATACACTATACGCTTCTTCTTTCGCTGCTCTACTGCAGGCTGTCTTTGGTCTACCCCTCCTTCGTCTTCCCTTCAGTGTCCAATGCATGACAGTTCTCGTGATAGTCTTTGGATTACGTCCGATTGCATGTCATGTCCATCTTCAACGTCTGGCTTTTACTCATCATAATAGAGTAGCTTATACTTTCCGGAACCTGGCTCTCATGACAGCAGTCCTGAAAAACTCTGCTCTGTGCAAATTGACCGGCGTCAGCAGCAGTTATTCTCAGATCGCCAATGACATCTTGCATCCATCGTCTTCTACTACTGTGTGCATTTCTTTCTGATTGCACCTTTTGAGCAGTTCGTTGTTGCTAATTTTGTCCGTTCAAAATATTCTTATAATTTCGCTTGAGATCTTCCTTTGTAAGAAAGAGATCGGAGAATACATGGTTATTTACCAAAGTGTAATGATGATGGCCGAACCATTTAATTTGTTGTTTCTTGATGAAGTTCAGTACTGATGTTGTACCCACTTTTTTTTTAATGTCTTCATTTCTAAACTGGTCTCTTCTTGTTACTCCCAGCATTCTGCGTAGACCATCTCTGTTATGCCTAATTTTCTTCTGTCATTTAATGTCAGCGTCCAGGTTTGGCACTGATAGCATAATGTAGGGAGAAAGTTGTGTTGAACAATGCTCTTTTTGTGTTCATGGTGACGTTTGCATTTAAAAACTGGCGCTATTTGTCCTTGTGTTTGATTTGCTTTGTTGCATCTATGTTGGATTGCGTTAGTTATTCTTCCGTTCTCTGAAAAATGCTTCTTCTTGCGTTCGTTCTTTACAACCAATTTTAATCACTCTTTGTGATATGTTTGATCTTTGCCAAGAACGTGTATACGTTGCACATTGGTTTGATAGGCCCCTAAACGCATAGACTTCTACACGCTTAGGACATATGCATTCGATTTCAGCCAAACCTCCTTAGTCGCCTCTTACGACATGCGGGCATTTAACATTGGTTCTATTCTTTACACCGAAATTTGGGCCCTGTAACCACTCGGGCGAATGAAAATGCTCACTAGAAAAGTAATAATAAGAGGAAAATAATAAGAGAGGCCAGTGGGGCCTACGCAACAACCACAAGTAGCTTGACAATGGAAGTTCGGGCGGTTGCGGAGAACTTGTTGGCATCTAACAACTACTCGTGTTTTCATACTCAGTGACTCCATGAGCATGATTCGTAAAGTCGAATCAGGTATGGTGAGACGCAACTGGGTTGAGGTACTGGTACAGACAGTGATCAGAGAAATCACCTTCATTTTTGTCCCTGGACACGTAGGATCTAGGGTAATGAACGAGCTGATAGATTGGCTGGCTTGGCTACAATATCAGAGGGAGCTGCCATGGATCGAAGTGACATTCTTCACGCATTGAGAGTCTTTCCGAACACAGGAGTTTCAGGGCTGTGAATCCCACTCGCTGACCAGATTGAAAGAGATGTGTGTCAATATTGGTGCAACCTGAAAAGAACGACATACTAAATATGCAAAGAGATTGATTAATCAACATCGAACTGGTGTGTTCAGTCGCTGTACGCTGATGGATTTGCGGAGATCGGAGCACCTATGGACATGTCCCGAGTGCTATGATGATAGTCCTCATATAACTGATGCTCACTAGATATGTAAAGTCTTTGACTTGTTTTAATGGGCGTTTGAAGAAGATATATTGTGGAAATTATCTCTGTTGTTGTGAAGCTCTCAGTGTAATAATTTGTTTTTCATTTATGTATCATATTTAATTTGTTTTCTTTTGTGATACACTAGGTATGTTTTGACAATACGGAGAACTGATCATGTTTCACTATTTTCTGTTTGTAGCGTCCATCACACCATTTTCTTTACATCTTATCTGTTTTAGCTACAACAACTGTAACATCTGAATATCAAAAACTGCTAATCTTGTATCTGTCTATTCTCTCTCGCGCGTGATCGTTCTTTTTGGCCATTTTTGTCATTCTTATTGTGATATATAAACAGCCTTTGCCAAGAGCGTAATTTTCCGTCACAATCTTCAGTACCATTTGGATCTCAGGTGCTTGTCCTTCTGCGACGTGTTCAATTTCAACCAGCGTTTACTGGTTTCGCTCTCCGCCAGCATTTGACTGTCCCCAGCCGACCTGCAAGGCAGCAGGTTACTATTTTCTTTTACAGTAGTGACCCGTAGACGACCTGCCCTCCCGGGTTGTTGAGCGTCATCTTCCCAGGTTACTGGTCTTTTTTTTTTGACTACTTGGTTTACCTACCATCCAGTTTTGTGTACGGTTTGCTCCGCTAGCCTTTGATTGTCCCCAATCTAACTACAAGGCAGTAGTAGTTCCCTGTGAGCTGAAATGCGCGCTGGATTCAAGATTCTGCTGGGCTTTCCAGTACATTTTGGTGGTCCGCTTACTCCTACGCTTGCAACGCCTCTTCGTCGCTCCATCATCAGCACTTTGCACGTCTGCCCCACTGGTGGGTTCACCCGTGCATCATCCACATGCGTGCTCGTTCTGCCCTGGTGCCTGCCCACCATGTAAATCAGTTCTCACCATGCTCACATTTACCATGCCTCTAGACTGTCCTGCCACGGAGCTAAACTCAGGCCCCCACCTCAGGGCTCCGAGTTTCGCCCTATGTGGGCCCACATGCAACTCAATTCGACCCGGAGGTAGAGGTTCCCACCTCCAGACCCTAATGTCGCCCAGCGCGGGCCCACGTCTCCTCTCTGGATGCACATCTCATCCCTTTTTGTTTATCCGTTCAGCTTTTCCCATCAGCCGAAAGAGACATGCATTAATAGTCACTCTGAGATTCCGCTCGTCTGTGTTGCAAGTGGATCTCATCCAACGTGACTGCGTCAGCATCTCTACCTACACCAGAGTAGCTCTCCTTCGATCACTACCCACTTAGCCAGACAGGAACCAATGTCTGTTACCAGGGTCACCACATGGATGTGAGGTAGGATCTTGATTAGTGCCAGCTCACTAATCCTAGTGTGGCATTGTCCCAAAGCGCCTTTGACCCAGTATCTATCTATTCATTACTCCTTGTAGATTCTTTCATTTTCTTCTCCCTGGTTTTTACAAAAAATAGTAAGTGAATAACCTAAGAGAAATCTTAAAACTCCATTAATAACATGACAAAAAGGAGATAAAAATACTTTTTTTTAATATCAAATAAAATTTGTAAAAAATATCAAAGGAAATACTTTTACATGTCATTAATAAATAAACAAAACATGTTTAACACACACAAAAAAACAAAATGACCAAGTATATTATATGTTAATTACACACACAATATGTCAAAGATGACAGAGTATTCAAAACAGATGAGATTGCAATACAGCTTTTTTTCTAAAAGCAGACATACACTGTAGTTGGCTAAGTGCTTATCCACTGACTATTGTCTGCTGGTACATGGGTATAGAATTATAACAGGTTATTAAAGTCTAGTAAATGAGCACATAGATTGCTAAGCCAATCTATGTGCTCATTTACTAGACTTTAATAAACCTTTTTTCTTTAGCATGGGTTCCAGCTTCTTTTAGAGCAATGAACAAAAGATCTTAACAGTGATTTAAAGCATCTTAGAGATTGGGGCAACATGAAGGCTGATCTAGCAGTTAAGCAGCTGATAGAAGATAATGCAAGGGATGATGATGTTGTTGTATATACCGATGGGTCGGTTCAACGTGGTGAGAAATCCGGCTGGGGTTTCTTGGCTAATGCGCATGGTAGGGTTGTTGCGAAGTGGGGCATACAGGACAACTACTTCTAGTATGAGAATGGAGGTTGAGGCCGTTACTGCTGCCCTCCATTGGATTTCTGGGACTTCATTTACTGGGGCAGTTGTTGTATCTGACTCTCAGTCGATGCTTCACAAGATCCAGAAGGGCAGGTTTCGGATGAGTGGATGTCGTCTATAGAAGTTTCTAACCTCCAGCGGCTTACGTGGATATACTGTCCTGGGCATGCGGGTGTTTACGGTAATGAGAGAGCGGACAGGCTTGCATCAACAGCATCAATTGTTGGGGAGTTGAAGATGGATAAGGGGATATTCTTCGGTCTCTTCGAGACTCTCTGTTGGATGAGGACACTAAAATCGATGTTGAATCGATCAGCGATTTAAGCAGTTTGGAATTACACTTTGTTCAAGTCGAACTGGATGCCTGAGAGGTAGAGTGAGAGGTGTGTTTAATCAGCGAGCCACAGGAACCATCAGTATGCATACTCTTCGATATCTGTTGGGGAGACTGAGCACCTATGGGTTTGCCCGAGTGCAATGACGTCAGTTTAGTAACCAATAACCAATAACCAATAAAGCATCTTTGATCTGCCTTTCTTTCCCCTAAAGAATCCACTGCATGGAAGTTCTTGTAATGGTTTCTATATCACTTTTTAATAATATCCAGCTTCAGCGTCTATGTGGCAAAATGGTTACGTCACTTGACATTCGTTCAGAATGCTGTGGGTTCTAATCCAAATTACGCCTTTCAGTTCATGAATGCATTGTTTCCAGAGATCCATAGGATTGTAGCTAAGTTATAAAGTTTATGCAATACTCTTGGCAAGTGGTGTGTCATTTCTTCTGAGAGGGATCAAACCATATAGGGAAACCAGGTGCAATGAAGTCAACCCTTGATCTTTAAAAGGTCTGCCTTTTATCCCCGTACACATTTCTTTCTGGTTAAGCAGTTCCTAGTTGCTGATTTTGTTAGCCTATGATAATCTGATATGTATTATCAGATAGGTTGTATAATGTGTAGACAGTCCATATATTTCTTCTGTTTTTATTTGCCAGCAATAAGATTTCTACAAAAGTGGTGCTGAAAGTATGCAGCTCTCGTATGTACTTAATTTGGCATCTGTACTAGGAAGATCCTCAAATAATGTGTAGATTGGCAAAAGCAATTTTGGCGATTAAAAACATTCTTGATACTATTTTTGACAAGGACAGCAAAAGTTAACAGAAAGTTACAAAGAAAGAAATGGCATTTTTGAGGAGAATACTCTATGGAACAAGAAGAGAGAAACCAGAAATAATACACTCAGGTTCAAAATGGATGTAAAATCAACAACAGACTTCATACAGAGACAACAGGTTAAAGGGTTTGGACATTTAATATGATTGCTTAAAATAGTATACCACAAGAGGCACTGACTGAGTAAATGGAAATGAGGGGAGAGAGCAACAATGCCAGCACTGGACTGATGGAATAGCAGAGTCTATGAACACCTCTATATAGTAAGCGTATAAGAGGGGCCTCTCCCACACCCTATACTTCAGCTCGACATCCAAAGGTGCAAGAGGAACAAGATGAGATAGTCATACTTTTGTTAATATCTTCCCACGTACCATCATCTGGTTATCACACACTTCTCCTGTATGTGAATGTATCTATTGTTGTCAGTTCATCATCATCATCAGGTGGCGTCTCCACATCGAAGGTTGGCTGCAATGAATCTCCAGCATCCTCTGTCTTTCGCCTTGGTGTTGCACACTGCCAGACTGTAACCTGTCCATTTCTTAAAGTTTCCTCCCACTTATCTCTCGGTCTTCCTCTTGCTCTTTCTCCCTCAACTTTCCCCTCTAGTAAATGTTTTATCATGGTGTCATGCCTTTTATGTGCCCAAAATACTTTACTTGTCTGAATTTTATTTCTCTTAATAATTGTTTCTTCATGCCTAGTTTTCCTAAAACTTGTTTATTTGTCTGTTTTTCTGTCCATGAAACTCTGCTTATTCTTCTATATATCCACATCTCAAATGCATCAATTCTGTCTTCTAACTGCTTGTTCATTGTCCATGTTTCTGAGCCATACATTAATATAGGATATATATAGCATTTGATCATTCTAATTTTTAGCCTGTTTGTGATTTGTTTGGATGTCAGTAACTTTCTCATACTATTGAAATTATCCTTGGCCATTCCTATTCTCTTTTAATTTCAGTTATACATCTGCCATCATCTGTTATCATCTGACCGAGATAGGAGTAGCTTTTACTTGATGTAGTAATTCTCCATGTATTTTTATATTCATTTTAGGTTTTTCCATTTCCTTGTTGATTACCATAGTTTTTGTTTTCTGTATGTTAATGTCTAATCCATATTCCTTGCTAGTTCTGTCCAATTGGTCCACTAATTCTTGTAGATCTTGTTCATTTTCTGCTACCAATACTGTGTCATCTGCATATCTTAAGTTATTTATTATTTTTCCATTGATCTTGAGTCCTGGCATTCCCCCTAGTTGTTTGAAGATTTTCTCTGTGTAGATGTTAAATAGGCTTGGTGACAGTATGCATCCTTGTCTCACTCCTCTCTTTATGTCTATGTATGGAGAGTAGCTATTTTCATATTTTATTATTGCTGTCTGTTCCCAGTATATGTTACTTATTAGTCTGATATCATCCCCATCTAGGCCTATTTCTTGTAGACATATGATTAGCTTTTCATGTTGGACTCTGTCAAAAGCTTTGCTATAATCGATGAAACACAAGTAGATACTCTTTTGCACTTCTATATACTTGTCAGCGAGTAGTCTTATACAAAGTATTGCCTCTCTTGTTTCTCTGTTTTTTCTAAAGCCAAACTGTTCTTCTCCTACTTCTATGTCTATCTTGTTTTTAATTCTTTCATGTATGATCTTGAGTAGTATTTTTGTTATGTGGCTCATCAGGCTAATTGTCCTATAGTCTGTGCACTCCTGTGCTTTGGGCTTTTGGGTAGTGGTATGAATACTGATGTCTTCAAGTCTCTTGGTATATATCCTGTGTTATATATATCATTGCACAAATCTGTAATGGTTGAAATACCAAAATCCTCTAAGGAGGTTAACATTTCCACAGTAATATTGTCCAATCCTGCAGCCTTTTCTCGCTTCATTGTTTCGATTGCTCTTACAACTTCAGATTTTAATATTCTTGGGCTGTCATTGCACTTTATACTGTGTTTACTGCTTCTTTGATCATCAAATAGAGCCGTTACATATTCTGTCCATCTTGTCAATATTTCTGTTTTATCAAACAAAAGTTGGTTGTTGTTGTTTTTGATACATCCTCCACTTTTTACAGTATTTTTCTTACTTGTCATTTACTGGTACTCTATTTTCACCGGTGCATGGTTGCTTAAATTCAGCATCATAACCTGTCTAATTCAGGTTTATGTTCAATAGATCTTGTATGATGTTATTTCAACACAAAAATGTTACTATTCAATCTAAAATCTGTCACAGTATTTGAACTGTAATACTTAATCTCAATTTTAACTAAGTTTACTCTTTTAATGTCTACTTTTGTGGTATTGCAGATTATAATTTCGAGTAAATCCTAAACCACAAACATCACACTTGTAAGGTTTCTCTCCAGTGTGCGTTCTTTTATGTCTTTCTAGATGACTGCTTTGAGAGAATTGTACACCACAAAAGTCACACTTGTAAGGTTTCTGTCCGGTATGTGTTCTTTTATGTGCTTCTAGATGACTGCGCTGAGTGCAACTAGCATCACAAACATCACACTTGTATGGTTTCTCTCCAGTATGTGTTCTTTTATGTATTTCTAGATCACTACGTTGAGTAAATCCAATACCACAATCATCACACTTGTATGGTTTCTCCCCAGTATGTGTTCTTTTATGTCTTTCTAGATGACCACTCTGAGTAAATCCTACATCACAAAAACTACACTTGTATGGTTTCTCTCCAGTATGTGTTCTTCTATGTGTTTCTAGATTACTGAACCTAGTAAGTCCTAATCCACAAAGATCACAATTGTATGGTTTCTCTCCAGTATGTGTTTGTCTATGTCTGTCTAGATCAATTTTACGAGCAAACCCTGTGCAACAAAAATCACATTTGTAAGGTTTCTCTCCGGTATGTAATCTTCTATGTGCATCTAGATTACCGCTCTGAGAAAATCCTGCCCCACAAAAATCACACTTGTATGGTTTCTCTCCAGTATGTGTTCTTTTATGCCGTATTAGATCACTCTTACGAGCGAACCCTACATCACAAAAATCACAATTATATGGTCTCTGTGCAGTATGCGTTCTTTTATGTGTTTCTAAATCACCACGCAGATTAAATCCTACACTACAAATATCACATTTGTATGGTTTCTCTCCGGTGTGTGTTCTTTTATGTATTTCTAAAGAAATGCTCTGAGTAAATCCTGCACCACAAACATCACAACTATTAGATTTCTCACCTGTATGTGTTCTTCTATGTCTCTCTAGATTAAAATTAGTAGAAAACCCTGAACCACAAACACCACACTTGTATGGTTTCTCTCCAGTATGTGTTCTTTTATGTGTTTCTAGATTACTACTCTGAGCAAACTCTGCACCACATATATCACACTTATAAGGCTTCTCTCCGGTATGTGTTCTTCTATGTCTTTCTAAAATACTGCTCTGAGTAAAATGTGTATCGCAAACATCACACTTGTATGGTTTCTCGCCAGTATGTGTTCTTCTATGTCTTTCTAAAATACAGCTCTGACTGAAACCTGCACCACAATCATCACACTTGTAAGGTTTCTCTCCAGTATGTGTTCTCTTATGTGTTTCTAGATTAAAATTACGAATAAACCCTGCTCCACAATCTTCACACTTGTACGGTTTCTCTTCAGTACGTAACTTTTTATGAATTCCAAAACCAATGTCATCACAAAAATCTTCACCACAATAATCCCACTTGTGAGGTATCTCTTCACTATGTGACCTTTTATGTGTTACTAGATGACTGTGCTGACAAAAACCTGCACCACAAAACTCACATTTATGAGGTTTTTCTAAAGCATGTATTCTTGTGTGGTCTTCTAAACTGCTTTTGTCTTCAAATCTGACATCACAGACATTACAAATGAACATGTTATCTTGAGAACATCTTTTCTCTTGATTTGGAATAAGCATATTACTTTGTAATCTATCATCCATGTCAACTGTATGCAGATAGGAATTCTTGTCACACACAGAAAATATATTATCTGACTCTTGCTGCATACCGTCTTCATTCTTTAATATTGGTTTACAGTCTGTCTGTGTGACACAAGTATCTCTTGTACTTTCATGACAACCAAGAAAATCCATTGATACTACTTTTTCACTCATTCTTGATTCCATCTCATTGTCTGTGGTCAATTCTGAAATACTTGTACTACTGCTATTGTTTGTAATTGTACTAATTTTGCTGTTGTAATATTCAGCAAACACATGTTTTAATGTTCCCTCAGATTGCAAATATTCTTGTTTGAAGAAAGGAAGATGGTTCCAGATATGGTAACATCATTCTGAAATGTGGGGAAAAAAATGTATTTAAAAAGCTAGAACAACTAATAAATATATATTTTAGCAATGTTCTTAATTTTTTTTTTTTTTTTTTTTTTTCTTTCGTCCACTTTCAACTCAGACAAGTTCCATCTCTGAAACTGATTTTGCGAAAATCTGTTTTCCAATTTCTTACAATGGCAGCAACGCTGCACATTGTAAATTACTTTACACTGGCAGCCGTGTGCTCAATGTACTCGTAATTAGTATTCCTCGATACAGGCAGATTTTCTCCGACTTCAGAGGTACTCAAGTTATCGTCCTGAGTAAGACCAGGGACTTGAACAAATCCCGGACAGTAGGATCGAACCCGAGCTAGGCGTCTCACAGCTAGCAGGCCGAGCTACTATCAACTACTCTAGGCAGTCCCACCCTTAATTTGTTAATTTGAACATAATCATGGGTATTCAGTTGTCTTGACATTTCAGAGACCTGATCTTTAACAATGTGCATACTTGCTATTCAAACTTATAATAATAATAAAGTGATGTGACTAGGCCCCAGATTATGCTCAATAACTTGTAAAATATGATTAAGAAAAATACCTCTGAAGTCAGAGAAGGCACGTCTGTATGGCAGAGGACACCAATACTAAGGAAAGCAGGCCTTCACGCAAAAATCAATCAGAGGCGCCACACAAGGCACCCTGACTACGCCTAAATTCATATGAAGTGAACGTAAGAAGAATGCTAAGAAAATAGACAAATGAACTCATGACATCCTGACAGTTCACTACCTTTTAGTTAGTGTCAGTCGCTTCAGAGCATTTTTAGTCACTTCAGCAGCTGTTTAAAGTTTTTCCATTCTCAACTGAATAGACTGGAGAGTTGACCAAACCAAGAATAGAGCCACTCTGAATAACTTGTGAGTACCGACAATAGGAACCAAGAATAAGTCAACTATGAACTAAAATGTGTGTTGCAAGAAGAGAACATTGAAGGTTTTGCATGATCAATATTAAACTTAATAATTTACCAACACACATGATTATATGTTACCACACACTCACAGAATTAATGACATGTTAATACAAACAAGGCCATAATCTGTAACCAATATAAACATTCAGTAGGGATAGTGAATTCTGCAAATAGTGAAAAAGAGATCGTTTGGATGATGCCAATCCAAATACTAGTGCGGTGGTAATTCATTATCATATACACATGGCTGGAACTAGTGGAAACCTGTCCCAGAAATAACGACTTGGTGCGGTTGTATCTCAGGACTAAAGACCCCCATCTCAGATGGAGCCTTCGCCCGTGTGGTGCCGGGGCTTGCAAGGGGAGCAAAGAATAGTACCACTGCAACCTACTAACAATGCATGTCGTAAGAGGTGACATGTAGGCCCTATGGATGCTACCCTAGTAAATAAAAAGCAGTGCAGAAATTGGATGTGCTGGCCTACTTGTAGGTGCATAACTGGCACAACGTACAACCACTCTTAGGCTCAGGTCACATACAAATCACACAGAGTTGTTGACAAGTGGTGGATATGGAGCTTTCGAAGAAGAAGATGGAGCCTTCACGACATTGCACATCTGACACCATGCTGGAGTCTTTGTGGTCTAACAGTATTCTGGCTATTGAAAAAAAGTTCAAACACTGTTTCAAAACAGTAAGTATGTTTTATAAATAACAGACGAACACTACTATAGTTCGTTCCAAAATTTGTGAACATCTTTACCGACCGATATAAAATCATGCACTTGACAGAAATGATTGATTTTTACATTTTTATATCGGTCACGAACTTCCTAAAGTATTTTTTTTTGCCCACCCAAACCTTTAGTGCTGTAAGATTTACATTAAATGATATTACTAAAATAACAATGGTGTTGATTTAGTATACCTTTAGATGTTTAGCAGTATGAATGCCAAATTTGTCTATAATTAAGCAATTCCGTGTTCCACATGCAATTCAGCGCAAGTCAAAATAGGGAATCCAGTGGAATTAATCAGTTCACAATGTATCCTAACGACTGTCATTGACGTATGCATACATTTAATTTCATTGATAGAAGTCGAAGGTATCATTTGTTCACTATGTCACATTGCTTTTTATACTATGTAATAGGAATCCGAATACGCCTTTGTAAACATTCACCACCATTTTGTGTATTACTGTAAATTCTAAACATTGATGATCATTTTGTTGTGCTTATGCAAAATTATATAACAAAACACGTTTTTTTGCATCAACTAAGTTTACTAAGGCACTAACTTACTAAGCTACCGGCTTAACTATCTACCGAGTTAAACTCACTTAAACATGTATTCGGAGTAAAGTCGTGAGGTATATATAAGACTGCTTGCAAAAAATCATTGGTATGCATCAGGTAGATTTTGTACAAATTAAACCTTAGTGTGTTAACGTATTTTGGAGCAGAACTATAGTAATCAGTAATAGTTAGTGAGTACTTTGGACCAAAGTTTGGTAGTTTAAGAAGTGAGTACAGTTACTTGAGTTACTGTAGTCAAGTGTAGTCTTAACTGAGTTACAGTAGTAGTTCTAGTTATTCAGTATATATATATGGAACTGCAGTAAAACTATTTGATTGGCAAAACACGTAATTACAAAGTACTGTAGTTTTACAAAAACAATGACAAAATACAGCAGCGTTTCGACCAACAAGGCCTTTATCAAGCAAGCGAACAAACAGGAGTGACAAATTAAAATGAAACACAAATGGACGACCAAATACAAACGTATCTAAGGAAAATCTGGAATAAAAACGAATAACGAAATAAATGTAACACAAAAACACACATAAAAACTAGAAATAGAACGGAAAGAAACAATGAAACATCTAGTAAATATATAACTTGAATACATGCAACATATACCCATATAGATTACAAAGCATGGGAGAGAAAGTACTAAGAAGCATAAGAATTGAATATAACATGAATACATGCAACATATACCCATATAGATTACAAAGCATGGGAAGAGAAGTACTAAGAAGCATAAGAATGTAATACGTTGAGCCGCGTGGTCAAGGTACCATACAAAGAAATCAACCGATTCTCCAGAGCAAATCGACTGCGATCATCCGAGGAACATGATCGGATGGCTGTGACCTGGACATCGTGAGCACCTAAATGGCCAGTATCATTGAAATGGGTGGCTACAGGGTCACAGAGCATTGGCGTATGTCGCGTAAGTGTTGGCGAATCGGTCACTGAGCCTCTTGCCTGTCTGCTTGATATAAGCCTTGTTACACTGCTTACAGATAATGACATAGATAAGATTACGGGACTCGCATGTGAACCCATCGTCAATAAGAAACGTGCCTAAAGGAAAAGATACAGTACGCGTCTGTATCACATAAGCACACGTGTTGCAACGCCGGCAGCCACTGGACAGTGCCAAAATGAGTCTGGATATTGGACTTAAGGCGACTGTGTACCAACATATCCTTAAGACTTCTGTCCCGTCTGTAAGGCACCAAAGGATAGTTGGGGAAGACAGAACGGTCTCAGGATCTGATCTAAGGAGAGATGTATTCATGTTATATTCCATTCTTATGCTTCTTAGTACTTTCTCTTCCCATGCTTTGTAATCTATATGGGTATATGTTGCATGTATTCCAATTATATATTTACTAGATGTTTCATTGTTTCTTTTCCTTTCTATTTCTAGTTTTTATGTGTGTTTTGTGTTACATTTATTTCGTTATTCGTTTTTATTCCAGATTTTCTTAGATACGTTTGTATTTGGTCGTCCATTTGTGTTTCATTTAATTTGTCACTCCTGTTTGTTCGTTTGTGATAAAGGCCTTGTTGGTCGAAACGTTGCTGTATTTTGTCATTGTTTTGTAATTTGTAAAACTACAGTACTTACTTTAGACTTACTACTTTGTAATTACGTGTTTAGTGACTCTAACCTGCTCAAAACGGTAACCAGGAAAAAGAGTGAAAACGTGCATTTCCTTGGGGTTTGGAGCAAACAAAAACATAGTTCAGTAAGTTCACGCAGACGGCTAGTTTCTAAAGTTGCTCATTTTGCTACTTACATATATTAGAGCAGCTACGGTTAGTACGACACTACTTACACAGATGGTCGCCATTGAAACGGTTCTTCAACGTTGAAGTTGTCATATAATATAGCCGTTTCTCTTTTCAAAATATAACTATGTTGGATTGGAATAAAATGTACGTGCTTAACTCTTCTACCTCATCATCAATGTGCGTATCCTTTATAGGACGTTGCTCTCTTTGCATGCAGCACATCTGAAATTCACTCTGTCTCTTGCCAGTTCACCCACTTCGTTGATGGTCATGTTCATGGTTTCTTTAATATCTTGTAGCCATCTTCTTCTTGGTCTGCCTCTGCGTCCTGGGACCCTGCCCTCTAGTATTGTTCTTTCCAGGCCATCGTGACGCTTGATGTGACCAAAGTATGTAATTTTCTGTATAGTATGTTGGTTATCATAGTATGTATGCCAATTTCTTTAACGTTTAGTTCTTTCCGGACATCAGTGTTCTTTCTTTTTCTGTCCATGGTATTCGTAGGATCTTTCTGTAGCATTTAGTTTCGAAGGACTGGATTTTCTTCAACCTACTGGATGAAATAATGGCAATATAGATGGAGACCGCTGTAAAACTGTAGAATGGCGAAACACGTAAAACAAAGTACTGTAGATTTACAAAATACAACAGCAATGACAATACACAGCAATGTTTCGACCAAAACGGCCTTTATCAAGCAAACGAAACCACAAGAGTGACGAATGTCACAGAATACAACATATAGACTTTGACAAAGATATCACAACGGTTAAAAATCATAATCAGGTGCCGTCTCCACATCGAAGGTTGGCTGCAATGAATCTCCAGCATCCTCTGTCTTTCGCCTTGGTGTTTCAGACTGTAACCTGTCCATTTCTTAAAGTTTCCCTCCCACTTATCTCTCGGTCTTCCTCTTCCCTCTCAACTTTCCCCTCTAGTAAATGTTTTATCATGGTATCATGTCTTTTTATGTGCCCAAAATACTTTACTTGTCTGAATTTTATTTCTCTTAATAATTGTTTCTTCATGCCTAGCTTTCCTTAAACTTGCTTATTGTTAAATATTCCAACTGGATGACAAAATGCACGCATTTTCTGTCCTTTTTCTTTTCTCAATCCTGTTTTGTCTCACAGTGTCAGGATAATAAATTTCTAGATCGCTTCAAACAGAAAAGCACAGACCACAATCTTCAGATTTAGAACGGGACACTGCAGTCTCTGAGCACATCTCCATAGAATGGGTCTCAGCTGCCTGCACATGTGGAGCACCAAAGCAGTCCCAAGAGCACATCATGCAAAGACTGCTCCACTGAGCAGTGGGAGAATATAAATCTGGCCAACAGAAACAGCACTACAAAACAAAAATTATGGGGGACCGGTGAAGACCTCGATCAAGCGCACCGCCCTGTTTATGATACATACCGGAGTAGTCGCATAGCAGAAGTTGATCGCAGAAGAAGTGTGCGCTTCATAAACAGCGTCTTTCGCCGCCTCTGTTATCTCTGAAGCTCACCTATTGCGTGGACGGCCGTTTTTGCTTTGCATCCATTGTATCGGAGTAGCATTGCTCCTTAATGCGCACTTGATCCTTATGTGGCCGAACCGCTTCTCCTTCGAACGCTCCATGTCCAGGCCCGGTTTAACCACTAGGCGGCCGCCTAGGGCGGCAAATCTCTGGGGCGGCACTAAAAGCAACGTAAAATAGAAATATTAAAAAATTGTCACCTTTTAGTAATAAATGGATTGAATATTTTTGTTTTTAGTGGAGTGACGCCGACCTTTAAACATGGAATTGTTAGTTTTTAATTTTTAGTTAATTTATATTAATATTTAAAGTTTTATTGCAATATACAGTAAACCCTCGTTAACACGAACTCGCTTAACACTAACACCCGGTTAACAAGAACAAAAATGTGGTCCCGTCATAAATGTCTATTTCTTATCAGTAAATAACACGAATTTCTGTGTACCACGAATCACGAACTGTATTTTAGTCCCTCCGCCAATTTTATCTCATTTAACACGAACTTCCAAAGCTTCACAATGTTTGTTGTCACCTTAAAAGCCTTTCATTGTTAGTGATCGGAAAGGTAACACTAACAGTTTCATTTACCTGTGGGATGCCCTTGAGTTTGAGATAGACGGCGAGATAGGTCATAGCCTGGCTGTGGATAGGTGGAGACATTAATATGTACACAAAGCATTTTCGGACAGCTGGGAAAAGATTAATGCGTCCCCGGAAGGTGCGATAGCAGATCTGTCGGAAGTAAATTTGTCGTTTCAGGATTCGGTTACATCGTAGAAGCTCTGGGTACTGTATTTTTATTACAGGTACGAGAATTTTATAGCCAGAACACCCAATTAGAAGTAAAGTATGGTTTTGGGCAGGAAGGGGGGGGGTGGAAGGAGAGAAGGGAGGAGCAGAAAGTGAAAATGAAAGTGAAATTCCAGTTGATAAAAATCTGGTGAGAAAATGTTCAGATAGGACGGAAAGTTAGATAGTCAGTTAAAGAGTCATGTCTAAGAGGAAGCATTTCGAAATCAAAATCTGGTGTGTAAATATAATATAAATATTGAAAATTGAAAATAAATTAAATATTTGAAATTCGATTGTCGTCGACTGGCTACTTAAATACTTTAGGTAAGATATTTAGTTTTACTTTTGTACAACGTTATATTTAAAATCATTTGATTTAAGTATTTAAATTTGTATATGTAAATTGTAATTATTTTATTTATATTTTATTTATTTTACAAAAATGAATTAAAAACATAGAAAAATAGTAGCTAAATCATAATAAAATTTTATTTTGCAGTTTCCGTCGTTATTTCAATCCCCATGGCAGAGAGAAAACGATTGTCGGTCACAGTATCGTAAACGACGGGCTGAAAATGAAAAAAGACGTAACAAAACAAGGAGACTCGTTGTTAAAGTATCTATGTACACCGCACAGAGACGAAGGTAGTCCAGAGGAGTTAAACAATCAAGCCGAAGCAGACAAGGAAGCGGAGAAATCCGATGAAATGACAGTATCAGAAGAGTTTGAACCACAAAATGAAATGCACGGTACGCACCAAGAATCAAAATCTGAAGTGCATAAAATCGATAATTTCACTGGTTTATATTGTAACTATGGCGATCCTGCTACTTGGACCAAATTTGGTGATCATATGCGACAAATTTTGATAGAACATGGACCAGAACAAGTCAGCAGTTTGATTTTCCTAAAGACAGTATGCAAGAAAATTCTCAAAATTCATTACAACCGCAGGCTTGTCAATGGAGAAAACATTCGCAGACATTGGCTGCAGTACTCTGTAAGTAATGACTCTGTTTATTGCTTCTGCTGCAAGCTGTTTACCAGTAGCACAATAGGTGTACCATCTCTTTCTGATAAAGGTTCACATGATTGGAAAAACATGTCCGCAATTCTATCAGGACACGAGAAAAGCAGTGAACATCTCTAGTGAATTTTCAGTCATGGAAGGAACTTGAGCTGCGACTGCAACACATGAAAATAATTGATGCCGAACATTTGCGTCTCATAAAAAAAGAAGAACAGTATTGGCAGCAAATCTTGAAACGGCTGATTGCTTTAGTTCGAGTTCTTGGCAGGCAAAATCTTGCTTTTCGTGGAACACATGAGCAACTGAACACTTCTAATAACGGGAACTTCCTGAAATTTGTGGAATTTCTAGCTTTGTTTGACCCACTTATGGATGAGCATCTTCGAAAGATTAAAGACAATGAGACACATGTACATTATCTAGGCAAAGACATACAAAATGAACTGATTCAGCTTTTATCCAATGCAATCAAACACAAAATTCTAGCATCTGCTCGTGAAGCTAAGTACTTTTCAATAATTCTAGATTGCACACCAGATGCTGGTCATGTTGAACAAATGGCCATGATCATTCGTTTTGTGGATGTGATTTCAAATCCAGAAAATGAGTTCAGCAGCAGCATCTATAAAGAGCATTTTTGGGTTTTGTGCCTCTAAAGGAGACAACTGGTGCTGGTATGACTGAAACTATTCTTCGGCAGTTAGAAGAGATGTCTTTATCTATCGAAAATTTACGCGGTCAAGGATATGACAATGGCAGCAATATGAAGGGAAAAGACAATGGTGTCCAGCGAAGAATTTGAGATGTCAATCCCCGAGCATTGTTTGTTCCTTGCTGTGCGCATACCTTGAATTTGGCTGTTAATGATGCGGCAAAATGTTGCTTAGAAGCAACAGCTTTCTTTGATTTAGTGCAACGTGTTTATGTATTCTTTTCTGCATCAACTCGTCGTTGGGAAGTTTTAAATCGACATGTTTCTAATTTCACTGTTAAACCACTTAGTGAAACAAGATGGGAAAGTCGAATTGATGCTTTGAAACCTCTTCGTTATCAGCTTGGTGATATCTACGATGCTCTGGCAGAGATTGCGGATGACACAAATTTAACAGGAGCATCTGGTAATACATCACGGACAGATGCACGGGTTATTGCAAAAGCCATTTCTAGTTTTAAGTTTGTCGTTTCTCTGGTTGTGTGGTATGACGTTTTGTTTGAGATCAACATGACTAGTAAACAACTTCAGGCAAAAGAATTAGATATACGTGGCGCCATGAATCATCTGGATGAAACAAAGTAGTTTCTCGTAAACCACAGAAATGACACGGAGTTTAAGAAAACATTGGTAGATGCAGCTGAAATTGCAGTAAATTTAGAGATACCAGCACTTTTCGAACCCGAACCAACCCGTATCAGAAGAAAGAAGAAACAATTTGCATACGAAGGAGATGACGACGAACCTATTCAGGATCAAAGACAAATTCAAAGTAAACTTTTACTTGGCTGTTCTTGACACGGCAATACAATCGGTTGATGAAAGATTCACTCTGATGCCAAAAATTAGTTCTGTGTTTGGTTTCCTCTATGATGTTCACAGTTTGCAGAATAAAACTAGTAAGGAAGTTATGGAACATTGCTTGAATCTTGAAAAAGCTTTGCAACATGGAGACTCTAAAGATATTGATGCAGTTGATCTAAGCAGTGAACTGAAAGCCATTTCAAGACGAGTTGCAAGGTGTGCATCGCCACATGATGTACTAAACTTTATATTGAAAAATAATCTAACAGATAGTGTCCCCAACACTGTTATAGCTCTGCGAATTCTCTTGACACTTCCAGTTTCTGTGGCTAGTGGTGAGCGAAGCTTCTCTAAGCTCAAACTGATAAAAACATATTTGCGAACGTCCATGCTACAAGAAAGACTTGTTGGACTAGCTACTCTGTCAATTGAACATGACATTGCCAAAGACATTGAACTGATGGAACTCGTTTCTACATTTGCTAAAGCAAAAGCGCGAAGAATAAAGTTTTGAAATTACATTACCAGTATAAACGAATATACCATTATATAGATTATACATGTTCTATTCTATTCTTCTTCTTTCTATTGAATGCAAATACGAATTAAAACAAAAGGCACCATAGCATTCCTTTGTGAAAGTTCATATTAATTCAATCTTAGTTGCCGCGGGAGCGCAGCGCGACAGGTTCGCCTAGGGCGCCAAATACTCTGGCGCCGGCCCTGTCCATGTCAACCACTCTGTGTGATTTGTATGTGATCTGAACCTAAGAGCGACTGTACATTGTGCCAGTTATGCGCCTACAAGTTGGTTAGCATATCCGATTTCTGCGATGATTTTTATTTACGGGGGTAGCATCCCTAGGACCTCCATCAGTCGCCTCTTACGACATGCATTGTACGTTGCAGTGGTACTATTCTTTGCTTCCATTGTGGGCTCCGGCACCACACGAACGATGGGCCAAACCACGTAATTGTGGTTTCTTGATGAAGTTTAGTACTGATGTTGTACCCACTTTTTCCTGATGTTTTCATTTCTAAACTGATCCTTCATGTTACTTCGATCCAGCATTCTGCGTAGACACTTCATCTCTGTCGTGACTAGTTTTCTACTATCATTTGAACAAATGCACATAAAAAAGTAAAACAAAAAAATCAAGAGGGTCCTAGGAAGACCAAGAACCCGATGGATAGATATCAAATATATCCTGTGACATCAAAGCCTATACAACTACAGATGCAACACACCTGGCACAAGTTAGGAAACTGAACCTCCACACGGTACATGTGGATAAGACAAGACTTTCAAATCCAGGTGATAGTAGGTATTCGAGTAACGAATAGATACTATTCGCACATCACTATCAGATGCATTGATATTATTGACATAAATCCCAATCACACAAATCTCTCTTACGCCGAGCTGGTAATGAAAGTGTGTAACTGCTCTAATTTCTGTTGTAAGTAAAACAACGAGTGGTGCAACATTTTTTCTATAACATATAGTATTAACAGCTTTATATGTGGTTTTACATTGGCCCTTTGGGTAGTGTTGACGTGTTATTTGTTCATCACAAGTGAGGGAGACCATTCGGATTACTTTTATAGTACCGTGTTCATCTAAGAACCGATAGATAAGAAAGATTACTTAGGTCCAGTCAGCCTATGACTATGGCTTATGAATGCGTATATGACTGGTGAGCCCGATGTGGTCAGGGAAATGTTTGCAGTTACTCGATATTGTTAATTGTATTTTTAGTGGAGAGTAGAAGACACATGAAAGCTTAGCAAAATAAGAAGAAATAACTTATATGTAGTGCTGTTGGCTACTGCTACTCAGTTACTGATATACATACTGTTGAATGTTGTTATATAATAAATACGACGGGGGCGCCTAAGCCCTTTGCCTTGTGAGTCGAAGGTCGTGGATTCGAATCCGAACCGCGCCGTTCTGTTCACGAGTGCAGTTTTCCAGAGATCCCTAGGATTGTTGCTGGAGCTACGGAGTTCGTGCTGTGTACAATACTCTCGGCAGGTGGCATGCCATTTCTGCGGAGAGGGACAGAGCCATATGGGGTGCATTGAAGTCAATCCTTCGCCTTTAAAACCCTTCAAGTCGACAGTCGACAGTATGATTATTTGATCGCGGACAACGCAGATGATGATAATCTATCTTCGTGTCCGTGTTCACACTGCGGCTTTCACAAGAGATTTATATTGTTGCCGTTCTGCCAATTGTTCCACGTCAGGCCACAATATTTCAACTCTTTCCACAGTTCTTGATCTTTTCTTTGGACGCCCAGGCCTAGCCAATATCCCCACTGACATACATGACCAATCCATTTTCGTCTTTTAATGATGGTCTGAAATCATGCACAGTTTGTTCATGCACAGTTTGTTCGCATTAAAAGCTCTTCCTTTGCTATTGTATTGGCCATAATATTTACTGTATTCTTCTTAAACATTTATTTTGAAATGTCTGCAGCTTGTGATGTGATTCATTTTCTATAAGTCCTACTTATAATAACACTGCTTCTATATATTTTAAGTTTTGTTTTTTAAGATTTAATGCTTTGACTTTCAAGATTTTGTTGAGTATGGCAAAAATGTAACTTGCATTCTTGATTTTTCCCAATGTTCATAGTCACCATTCTGTGATACTGCACTTCCCAGTTATGCAAAATCCTGAATTTACTCTGTATTTACAGGGGGTTCTTTCGGTATGCTTAACTTGCGCAACCAAGATAGAAAATACCCTTTATCTTCAGAGTGTATGTTTTCTCTTTGAGCATTGATGATGTTGCTTTTGTACACAGAAGGCCCATTCTTGATCGCAGCATTGCTTGTCAGTGCATCCACTCTCTCATTGCCCTTCACCCCAAAATAATCTGGGACAAAGGTGAGTGACTGGATTGTCGCGTTTTGTATTAATTGCGTCCACTGCCTTCGTACATATCCAGTCTTTCTTTCTTCTTCTTCTTTGCGTTGTTCTTTACAACCAATTTTAATCACTCTTTGTGATATGTTTGATCTTTGCCAAGAACGTGTATACGTTGCACATTGGTTTGATAGGCCCCTAAACGCATAGACTTCTACACGCTTAGGACACATGCATCCGATTTCAGCCAAACCTCCTTATTGCCTCTTACGACATGTATGGCAGGTAACAGTGGTTCTATTCTTTACACCCCAAATTTGGACCCGGTAACCACTCGGGCGATCCAGTCTTTATCTTCTGTATCATACTCATAGAGTCACAGAGCACTAATGTAGGAGTGAATGCTATAACCAGTTCACACAAGAGTCTATGAATCAAATGAGATTGTGATCTTCACTGACTCAAAATTACTACGCCAAGCATTGGACAATTACTTCCAAACTGAAAACAATGAAACAACGGGAAAAAGATAAATTATAAAGTTATGACATTATAAAACGTCAAAGTCATTCTCCAGTGGATACCAGCACATCAGTAACGTAACCAACATGCAGACATTTAAACAATTACTCTAGAGCAGCTTTTGATAAAGTGGGTGGTCCCCACCCCAGTTAGCGCTGAATCATTCGGGAATTGTAGGTTCAGATGAATTGGGGGTGTTCATGCGATTAGGGTTCAGTCGCTCCATAAAGAAGAAATTAATAATATATATTTTTTTAAAATTATTTTCATGATTTTGCGATTGAATAATCATTTAAAATTTGAATTCTGCATTTTAATTAATCTTATGTTGGTCTTACACGATTCATTTTGTCATCTATTTTCTATTTCATGCATATAATCATTTGAAAATTGACAATGGTTGACAGAAATATATATCAATTTGCTATGTCAAAGATAAAATAGAGCATGTATATATATATTGTGTGGGGGGTGTTGGCAAACTGTTATAATGTGGAGGGCATTACAAAGTTTATGTTGTGCAAAGTGGGTGGTGGGCCAAAAAAGTTTGGGAATCTATGCTCTAGAGAAACCTTAAAGACAAATAGACGAACCAATGGACGAAAGGATCTGCTGGATGCATCATGACCAATCCTGACAAATTGTTTTATCTATAAACAATGACACAGGAAGCAGGGCATATTAATCTTATAATTAAAAACATGACACATCAAATACTTCAACAGAATAAACCCATCAACATGAGCCACACTGCTGCAACATTACTTATACATATATACACAACAAAGTATGTACTGCTCACATGCCCAGTACTCACCACAGAAAAAAGAAAGAAGCTGCTGAGCCTCGACACCCCCTTTCTCCAACAGTTTGAAACACCTTATACAGCACCACACAACAGCTACATCACGCATGCAATTTTCTTAACCTGCAAAATAACGACTAGCTCGGTAGTACTAGTTCTCAACATCATCACAGGATTAATAAAAATAGAAGATATCCATTATTTATTGAAAAGATTTTCATGCAGTTTGCTTTTAAAAGAGATATAACATAAAGGAGAAATTTCTGTATAATTTATATATTTCTATATAATGGTGAATTCCATGGCACTTTATTATACTTGTGGTTGTTAAAAATCTCATACAAAACTTGTATCTTCTCACAACATGCATGGTAGTTCATAGTAGTCCTATATTTGATTCCTGGTATTACAGGTTTATATTGTTTTGTAAGTTGCAATATTTATAATGAGCTCCAGAATTTGTGCACTGTCATCTGGTCCTCCAACAGATCAAGCAAGGAAATATGCATATAGAAGAGGTAGAGAAGCTGACGCAAGAGGTGGGTTGAACAGAGACGGGTTAAGGAAGACAGATCAACTTGCCCCCAAGTATCTACGAATTGGCTATTGGAATTGTCAAGGTGAAAAACAACAAGCACAAATTCTACAAGGATTTTGGAATTATATGTTTCAGTTTGGAATATCTTCATTGCACTCCGGACATGTCCATAGGTACTCTGATCTCCTTCGCAATATCTCCAACATATGATCATGATTAAGCTGAATGCTTGAGGCAGAGAGGAGTATGTTTAATCAGCGACCACGGGAACCATCAGTATGCATACCATTCACATCTGTTAGGGAGACTGAGCACCTATGGGTCTGTCCGGAGAGCTATGACGTCAGTTCAGTAATCATTAACTCAGTTTCAGATATTACATATTATTTAGTATAATCTGCCAAGATGTTCTATCAAATCATTATTATAAGCAGAACTATCTTTAGATATTCATGGTTATGATGATTTTATAACATAGAGCACATCTAGAACATATTTTTATTATATTTATATTAATTATCTAAACACTTTATTTCCTTTGCTTTTAACAGTTCAGAATTATGCTGCTACACCTAGAATCATCTTCCCTTCATCAAACAAGAATATTTGCAATCTCATAGGAATAAAGTAAAGTAAAGGACCCTTTTCATACCACAAGGTATATTGGATAGTACATGTTAGGCCTGTATTTTCATCGTCTGCACATGATGGGTGATGTGGTCAAGCTCACGCAGGCCAACTTTACAGTGCTTTTCCTGGTACCCAATTGAGGCTGGGTCGACCTGAGAGCTGATACGGTGTGAAAAATATTCCACGCCCACTGTGGAATTAAACCCTGACCAGTAGGCTAAGAAGTGAGTACACCAACAACTATGCTACTGCGACCCTCCATAAGAATATAAGTGGTGACAAATACCTCCAATTTGGTGAATTTTCAGCTGTTTTGCCAGAACCAAGAATGTCTGAAAATGAAACATCCCAGAATTTTGTCGGATGTCATGAAAGAACAGTAAAGGTTTGTGACAATCAGACTAACTGTTATTTAGCATTAAAGAAGAAGACTTATGCAAGAGTCAGATAGTGAGAAGAATGATCTTCATACTGTTGATGTGGATAACGCATTACAAAGTAATATACTCACTCAAACTCAAGAGAAAAGTAATATTGGAGATAAAAATAATTTAGAAGAGCATGAAAGAATACCTTCTTTAGATAAACCTCATAAATGTAATTTCTGCGGTGCAGGTTTTTGTCAGCGTACTCTTCTAGAAACACATGAAAGAACACATACTGAAGACATATCTTACAAGTGTGCTGTTTATGGTATCGGATTTTGTGATCTCAAGAATATAGGAAGTCATAGAAAAGTACAAACCCAAGAAAAACCTTACAAGTGTGATATTTGTGGTGCAGGATTTACTCAGAGCAGTAACATAGATAGACATAGAAGAATTCATACTGGAGAAAAACCTTACAAGTGTGATATTTGTGGTGCAGAATTTTCCCAGTGCAGTCATCTAGAAACGCATAAGAGAACACATACTGGTGAGAAACCATATAAATGTGATTTTTGTGGTGTAGGGTTTGCTCAAAGAAGTTCTTTAGAAGTACATAAAAGAATACATACTGGAGAGAGACCATACAAGTGTGATATTTGTGGTGCAGGATTCACTCAGAGCAGTAATATAGAAAGACACAGAAGAATGCACACTGGAGAGAAACCTTACAAATGTGATTTTTGTGGTGCAGGGTTTGCTCAGTGCAGTAATCTAGAAACACATAAAAGAATACATACTGGCGAAAGACCCTACAAGTGTGATTTTTGTGATGCAGCATTTGCTCGCAAGATTGATCTAGAAAGACATAAAAGAATACACACTGGAGAGAAACCATACAAGTGTGATATTTGTGGTGTAGGATTTACTAGAAATTATAATCTTCAAGATCACAAAAGTAGGCATTCAGATATAAAGCTGAGTTAGAATTAAGATTGTTATGCTCAAATACTGGAACAAATTTGGGCTTGAATGGGGATGTACTTCTAGGATGTAAATGAGCACACAGATTGGCATAACATAAATATTTCTTTGTCACCAACTCTGTGATAGTTGAATACCTGTTACTAACATATACAGCATACACAATTTAGCCGGGTAGCACACATGCAGTCTTCTCTTACAAAAAGTTGTATGGCAATTTGTTCAGTTTTGATTATGTATGTGCATGTAACTTACTTATATTATACTTTAACGGTTCTTGTTTTGTATTCACCCTATTGTTGTTACTTGATCAATTCTTAATGATACTTATAAAAGTATTTCATTTGATAAAACAGTAAAGAACCTGTTTTGTCAATATTGGGCAATACAATGTTACACCCATATTTTTCTTTGACCAACAGCACATAATGGGAGATACCAAATTGAGACTGGGTGACATGAGTCATTAAAATTGGAAAAAATCCCACTCCCGCTGTGAAATTTTATCCTGGGACTACATGCATATGGAGCAAGTGCACTACCAAGTCTCTCAATAGTTCCTTGAAAGCTTTATATAAAACAGAGTGAAGGGAAGTCAACAATACAAACCATGGACATATTCTTCTTCTTCTTACCAGGGCTGCGAGTTTTCACTCTTGGGCAGCCAATGCCAAGTTGTAGAATCTGCATGTGTTCTGTAATTGTGGAAGACTAGTGTAAAGGGTGTTATGAACAGATGGGTGTGGTGGGAGGAGTTCTTGTCTAGCTTTATGTAGTCCAGGACATTCAAGCAAGATATGCTGTACTGTCTCACATGAGTGACTGCACTTTCTACAGTGTGGTAGGTGTGGGGTTTATTCTGTGTAGGTGGTAATTCAGTCCAACATGTCCTGTTCTTAACTGAAAGATAGTGCTTTGATCTTTTCTTTGTAGCAGATTTATATTGTCCTTGGGGTTTGGTCTATTCATCTCTGCATACATGTCCCACCATGGACATATAAGACAGGATTAACAGAAGTGAGAAAAGATATTGAATTTCTGAACAGGACAATGCAGTCTCAGAAACATTGTCGTCTTCAACTACAGAACAACCAGGCAGACTCCAGAACACATCCAACAGGGCTGCCCCGTCTTTGCCAAAGTATGAAAAACTGACCTAGAAAAGAAATGTTTCAAAATAAACTGTGAGATACAATCGAAGACCTCTGGCTGTTCAGTCCTGTTCGCGACTCGTGCAGGAATAGAAGCATAACAGAGGTTAGCACAATATAAAACACAACAGGAAAAGAGTGATATTATACATATCATGGACTATTAAAAATGTAATGAGAATTTATTGGATGATAAAATTATGAGACATTTAATTTTTTTAATTAACAAAGATGAGCAAAACCCATTGTCTACCATCTTAGAGAGAAGAGTCTGGAAAAATATGTGAGAACAGGAAAGTTTAAGAGAAGTTGAGAATATTTTTAAATGATGGCCTAGAACAGCATGCAAGATTTCAAATTGAACAGTAATTGAGGAAACCCACTAGACATGACAAATCATCTGCCTATTTTTCTAAGGAGAACTCAGCTTTGTGGCTGTAGAGACCTATTCTCAAGTGGCAATCCTTGCCAAAGTTGCTGCATGTAAATCAGTGACTGAAGCTTATGTAAAGATGGTCTTTCTGCTCACTCTTTTGCCTGATATGCAATGGCGTTTCTCTTCTCTTTTAGTGATCTCTCACTGCCACTCACCATGCCTGTCTGTCTGTTTCCAACTGCTTCATTTTCTTTGTCTGTACCACATTATGTTAGATAGCACACTTGCAGGTGTCCATGAACGTTGCAATCGGCGCCCACCTATCTAGTACGACACGTGACAAATGCTGTTGTGAATAGTCCATTTTCAAGCACATCACTTGTTTTAAAGAAAAATGTGTTTGCATTGTGTCCCACTCTCTCTCACTAACTAGTATTTTGAAGCACACAGGATAACATGCAAAGTGGAGCCATACATATTGAGCCTGATACACTGAGCAAGCACAATACTTTATTTAAGCTTAAACTGAATCAGTTCTCCTTCTGCACAATTTGCAGAATAGTTCCTCATTATCTCAAATTGGCATGAGTCCCCTGTGCGCCTCCCTATCTGTTACTATGCTACATTATAACTCCAAATGTTGTATTTAAAAGTGTGGTTTTTATTTTTTAAATCTTACAATTTTCCGTACAAGTTTGTGTCCTGTTGGATAATATGATTACACTGACGAAATTTGGATATACCTATCCTACATGCTGTAGGGTATAATGGATGGCATGTATTCACATTCTCTGTGCAAACCACACTCACAAAAGTTTTTAAATTGGTTTGATACAAACAAACATCTCAAACTCTTGTGCTGTCTTTCTACCAGATATCTTCATTTCATTTGTAAACAGACGTTTGATGTGATCACTTAAAGGTTACTAAGCTAAAATCTTGTTCCCAAGCATATATTTATTTAGTTTATATATTCTCTCTGCTACTCTGTGGTACTTTACATTTCTTCACCCTCTCACTAGTTACATAACTTTTTAATTTTACAAGCACATTTGCTTGGTTTGAATATTTATTTGTACACTTTTGGTTAGTAGTATTTATTTTTACACATGCTTGTTGGAAATCCTTATATAAATATTCTTAGATATTTATACTTGTATAAATTTGCTTCAAAATAAACATATTGACTTTACTGTGGTGTCTTATGTCAAATTTTATATTGATAAATCAAAACATCTGTATATTGTTGTATGTTAATTGTTTAGTAAGTAAACTAACTCCTTTGTGCACATAGTTGGCTTTTTGTTTTAGACAAAGTGTTATATATCAGGTGATTTCAGTGCTTGATCAAATAAGTGAGGAACTGCTGAAAATATACAGTGTTGCTTTGAGTCAGACTCTACTAAGTTTCAACCTGTCTAATTTGAAATATGGTTGACCTATAAATAAAGTTGACACAAGATTTTGTCATAGACCTTGAATTCATCCTCTAGTGATGGTTATTAAGCTGACATCATAGGAATGCCTTTGAGGTGCAGGAAAGTAGTCACCTTCCCTGATTTGTTTTTCATGCCATGGGGAAACAATTTTGTGATTGTAATCATGTGTGGTGCCTGCATGACGAGTGTATACCTAGTGAGTCATGGGAACTGTTATCATGTATACAATTCTACAACTTGTATGGAAGGATGTCATGTTTATTGTATCATTCAGTAACCAAAAGAACCTACAACAAATATAAACAGACAAGTTATATAATTGCTGACATGGTTTTTATTTTAGTGAATCAATATACAAATACCAACAAGTATGATGATATACAATAGCTACATTTAGAATCATATTATACATAATTAATTTTGGAAGCTGAAATGTGAAAGTGCACACAGAATAAGAAGTTAGAAAACCTACTTGGTAAAAATTTGAAACTATGCATATAAAGAAATGTATTTTAAAACCAGAAAAATAACACAGCAAACTAGAGGAAGACAATGTGAACACCAGTTTTGAATAGACAGTGAAAATAGAATTATGGTAAATTTACAAAAGTAAAATAATAGGAAGTAAAGCATAACTCAAGATTAATAAACTAAACCGCCGAGTGGTTACCGGGCCCAAATTTGGGGTGTAAAGAATAGAACCATGGTTACATGCCACGCATGTCATAAGAGGCGATTAAGGAGGTTTGGCTGAAATCGGATGCAAGTGTCCTAAATGTGTAGATGTCTATGCGTTTAGGGGCTTACCAAACCGATGTGCAACGTATACACTTTCTTGGCAAAGATCAAACATATCACAAAGAGTGATTAAAATTGGTCGTAAGAAGACCAAAGAAGAAGAATAAACTAAACACATAAAATAGATTTGTTATCCAAACTAAATGAACATATATTAGTCTCAAAGGTTGCCCGTAATGGATATTAAATCTTTTCTGTATCTTGCCATGGTTGACCATTCTTAAATGAAATTGGGTTCTTAATGCCAGCAGGATTACAATACTAGGCTATGGCAAAATAGATTTTAAAAACCTAGGGAGTTTGCCACCCCCATCTAATAGGTGCATCCAATGCTGGGCTCACCCCAAACCTCGCCAAGATCACACCTAGGGGCCCACCATGGTCAAAAATAGAAAAGAAATTAACTTGTATGAAACCTCAATTCTGCAAACTTAGTTTTCTCTTTGAATGCCTATTTTTGTGATCTTGTAGATGATAATTTCTAGTAAATCCTGAACCACAAATATCACACTTGTAAGGTTTCTCTCCAGTGTGCGTTCTTTTATGTCTTGCTAGATCAATCTTACGAGCAAACCCTGCATCACAAATATCACACTTGTAAGGTTTCTCTCCGCTGTGTGTTCTTTTTATGTTTCTAGATTACTGCACTGAGCAAAACCTGCACCACAGAAATCACATTTGTAAGGTTTTCTCTCAGTATGTGTTCTTTTATGTGTTTCTAGATTACTGCACTGGGTAAATCCTACACCACAAAATTCACACTTGTAAGGTTTCTCTCCAGTATGTGTTCTTTTATGTGTTTCTAGATGACTGCGTTGAGTAAATCCTACATCACAGAAATCACACTTATATGGTTTCTCTCCAGTATGCATTCTTCTGTGTCTTTTTATATTACTACTCTGAGTAAATCCTGCACCACAAAACTCGCACTTGAAAGGTTTCTCCCCAGCATGTTTTCTTTTATGTGTTTCTAGATTAGAGCTATGAGTAAATTCTGCATCACAAATATCACACTTGAAAGGTATCTCTCCAGTATGCTTTCTTCTATGTCTTTCTAAATTGCTACTCTGAGTAAATCCTGCATAACAAAAATCACACTTATAAGGTTTCTCTCCAGTATGTGTTCGTTTATGTCTTTCTAGATCACTCTTACGAGCAAATCCTGAATCACAAATATCACATTTGAAAGGTTTCTCTAAAGTATGTACTTTTCTATGACTTCCTAAACCAATATGATCACAAAATCCTACACCACAAAATTCACACTTGTATGGTATCTCTTCACTATGTGACCTTTTATGTGTTACTAGAAGACTGTACTGACAAAAACCTGCACCACATAACTCGCATTTATGAGGTTTCTCTAAAGCATGCGTTCTTTTATGTCTATGTAAATTTCTTTTGTCTTCACATCTTACACCACAAACATTACAAACGTATATTTCATCTGTAGTCCTTTTTTTCTCTTGAGTTTGAGTCAGTATATTACTTTGTAATCTGTCAGCCACATCAACTGTATGCAGGTGGAAATTCTTCTCACATACAGAAAATATGTTATCTGATTCTTGCATGTGGTTTTCATTCTTTAACGCTGGCTGACAGTCAGTCTGAATGTCACAAACATCTCTTGTATTTTTATGACAGCCATTAAAATCTAGGGGTTTTCCAATTTCAGTCATTCTTGATTCTGTCTTAATGTTTCCTGTAAATTTTTGGACCACTTGTACCATAAATTTTGTTTATAACTTTATTTCTTTTGTTGTCATATTCAGGTAAGACATTTGAAAGTGCACCAAGTTCCTTCAGTTGCAAACATTTGTCATCACTTATATTCTTATAGACTGCAAATGTTCTTGTTTGATGATGGTATTAATCGTTCTGAGTATGGCAAAATAATTCTGAAATACCAAAATAAAACAAAAAATTAGAACACTTAATAAATATATCAACTAGTAGTGTACTCAAAGTTTTTCCTTCATTCGCCCGATATGAATTCAGGCGTAGTCATGGCACCTAATATGGTGTCTTTAATTTTTGCATGAAGCCTAGCTTTTCTTATCACCAGTCTCCCTGCCATTCAGGCAGGCCCTACTCTAACTTCAGAGGTTCTTGTAATTTAGATCTCCAAGTAAAGGATCAGGGCCTCCTGTAGCCCACATTTTTTTGGTGCAGGCATTGACCTTAGAATTTCACTGCATGTGGTCACTAGCAAAGAGTGTTATCAACTTTGTTATCGGCGACTTCGTAAAGTTATTACATTAACAAAACCATGAAGGTCTAAATGTAACCTGTTGACATTTCAAGACACTGTATTAAAAAAATGTTCATGCTTGCTATTCAAACTTATAATAATGACCCGATGTGACATGGTCTCAGATTATGTTCAATAACTTGTAAAAGACTGGGAAACTGATTTAAATAGATAACTCTTAATTCATGACATCCTGAAAGTTGTTCACTTCCTTTTAGTTTGGCAAAAGTACCAGCTTCAGAGTATTTTTACAAACAATTCAGAAGAATGTTATAACTTTCAGTTGAAAAAAGTGAGATGTTGGCGAAATCAGGATTTGAGCCACATAACAGCTTGTAAGTACTGACAATAGTAACACAGAATAAGTCAACTATGAACTACCAAGTATATTGTAAGAAGAAATAATTATTGGTTTTTTGTATGATCAGTATTCAGCACAACAATTTACCAGTACATGATTATATAATTTGCTCATATACACTCATATACCCTTAATGATTTGTTAACAATACAACAAGGCCATCCATTTTGACCAATCTCAACACTCTATAGTGATTGTGAACTTGGTCTATATAAGTCAATAAACACTTAATTTGAAACTGACATCAGACAAGTCAGCATGTATTAATATTGTGCTTACCCAAGACCTGAAGCTTAAAAAATCATATTTTCACAATATATATGATAGTCTATGTTTACATTTATTTCATTCAGTGTTAGTATGGGGCGGGTATCTGCTGTGACATGGAGGTGTGGTGGTGCTACCTTTCACTTCAAAAGTACTAGTTTTGTTTCCTATGCAAAGTGATCATCATCATGCCAGTCATCATGCCATGTTCCAGTCATTCCTGATCTTAATTAAAGTTAATGTAAATGAGATCGCGTTTCTAGTTCCGTTGGGGGCGGATTATTTTTTTTAAAGTACGTTTCAGTTAGATCAGCACGTAAACTAGTAAAAGTAGGCCACGGTCACCGTAAAAGAACCATGCCATTGGCAGCTAAAAATCGTTAAGAATAGTCTTTAAAAAAAGCAACACTTTTAACAGCCTATTCAGAGTTCATTAAAAATTAAATACTTAAACGTTTTCAACATGAACATCCTAAAATAAGGGACAATCGCCAGTGCTACGGAATTCGTGTACTCAGGCTTGAACCTGTACGTTCTGAACGGTGCTCATCGATACGTATGTCTGATACCTGCCTACTGTTTTACAGATGGCCCAAAGAAATTAAGTTTGAACTGTTTTTGTCCCACTCTTCAAGTATCTAGGAATAATACTTGGTGAACTATATTAAAAAAATACCTTCGATTTTCGACAAGTCTAACTACATATTGTTATTTCTAAACTAAATTGGCTCATTCCGATACTTACATTTTAGTTGTAAAACTATGTTGACAGTCGCCCAGTCAGTGTTAAGGTATACTATCGCCATTGAAATTCGAAGCTGGTATTCTTCAACATTAAAGTTGTCATACGGTGCTGGTTTTTTTGTTTCCTGTTTTAAATATAATTATGTTGGATTGGATATAAATGTACAAAGACAAATGTGATTATTCTACATGACAGCGTTTCCCAAAGTGGGCGGTACCGCCTCCCTGCGGCGCCGAAGCGTTCTAGTGAAAAGGGGGTAGGTTAAGAGAATTGGGGGTGTTCAGGCGATTAGACGTCGGTGGCTCCTTAAAGAAGGAATTAATAATAAATATTTAAAATATATCTTTTGTCTTCTTCTTTGCGTTCGAAGACCAAAGACCACTCTTCGAATAACCATCCAACAAGAAAGTAAACTATTGGGATGTAAAACCATACAAGATCTGCAACTGCTAGCAAAGAACCGTATCACATGGAGATCTAAAACCTCTGCCCTATGTGCCGCCTTTGGCACGAAAGGAACAAACTAACTAACTAACTTCTTCTTTGCGTTCGTTCTTTACGACCAATTTTAATCACTCTTTGTGATATGATTTTATCTTTGCCAAGAACATGCATACGTTGCACATTGGTTTGGTAGGCCCCTAAATGCATAGACTTCTACACGTTTAGGACATGTGCATCCGATTTCAGCCAAACCTCCTTAATGCCTCTTACGACATGCGTGGCAGGTAACAGTGGTTCTATTCTTTACACCCCAAATTAGGGCCCCGGTAACCACTCGGCCATCGGGCGTAAAATGTATTATTTGCGTGATTTTACGATTGAATAATCATTTAAAATTTGAATTCTGCATTTTAATTAATCTTATGCCCGTCTTACACGATCCATTTTTTCATTAATTTTCTATTTCATGCATATAATCATTTGAAAATTGACCATGTATTACAGAAATATATATTACTTCTCTATGTCAAAGAAGAAATAGAGCGTGTTTATATATGGGGAGGGGGCGTTGGTAAACTGTTATAATGTGGAGGGCGTTACAAAGTTTATGTTGTGCAAAGTGGGCGGTGGGCCGAAAAAGTTTGGGAATCTATGTTCTACACTAATAAACCTTTCCTTTGTTGGAAAATAATATCAACAGAGGTTTGTTAAAAATGGACAGGCATATTCCACGTATTAGCTGCCCATGCTAGCCAAGCAAACAATTACGTGGAGAGGATGCATCATCATTCTTTTTATTCAGCGCTTCATAGAACATAGGGTCTCAACAGTTGTTCACCACTTTTTCCTACCTCTAGCTGTTTTCTTTATGACTTCCCAGGATATTTCAGCATCCTTCTGTTCCCTAAGAAGACTCCAGGTCTGTTTAGGACTTCCTCTTTTCCGCGTTTCCTGATACCTTTATGTGACGTGCGATCTTCTTCTTCTCTTCCACCATTTACTTCTTTATAGAAGTGTTGGGGGGCACGTAGTGATCTTGTATGTGCCTGTTTTAGTGTGCTTGTTCCAGTGTGGATATGAGAGCATATATGCTACCTCTTGCATTATCATCAGTTGTTTTACGCATCATCCAATTTATGATAATGTTGAATAGTCGGGCTTACACTACATATCCTTGTCGCACATCTGTTTTGACTTCAAACTTCAACTCGGAAGTTTCAATAATGTATGGGAATTTGCTGTAGCAGCTTTTCGTGATGTTTATAAAACACGACTCCATACAATCTTAGCATGCGCCAAAGATTTTCTCGGTGTATGCCATCAAATGCGATTTCAAAGTCAATAACGCTTATATAGTTTGCTTTGCCATTATGTGCATTGTTTTATACAGTGGCGGCTCGTGATCATTTTTGTTGGTGAGGCCAGACATTTCTTCCGGATAAATCATGGTTTTGGTTGCTATATTTTAGTTTATAAAATAATAAATACACGTTATACATTATTTTTGGTGGGCCCTGCCTCACTGGCCCTTAATGATGAGCAGCCAATGGTTTTATATGACATTTCTAAGAGCTAACAGTTGGCATATACAGCTCTGTCCTCTACTAAATCCAACTTGTTCCTTTCTCAATGTCGTATATACTGTATCGGTAATGATTATTTTGCTTAAGACTTTGATTGGGACGGAATGGAATGTTATTCCACACGTCATTATTTGCATATTCCATAATAATGTAAACAATGGCAGTAGTACATTAGTTGTGATTCTATTTTGAATAACTCAGCGTTTATATTATCATACCCTGATGTCTTGCTTACGCGATTTAATGGATGTAATGATCTCATAACGCCTGGGGGTTACGATGTCTGTTTCTAGTTCCTCTATTTGTCCTGGTATCTCTGCTACTACCGTTGGTGGTGGTATGTTTAGCAATTCTTAAAAATGTTCCGTCCAGTGCGTGCATTTAATGTTCCATTTCCATTGTCAATATTTTATTTTAGTTTTTTTTTACCGTTATGAGCGTGTCCAATCTCCTGTAATGTTCACCACTTATTAGTATTGTAATTTGTATATTGTTCATTTATGACATTTTTGTCCTGCTTCTTCTGCTCGTGCAGCTAGGTCTTCTGCATAGATTCTTTTGTCAGCTCTCGCAACCTGCTTGATTTCTTTGCTTGTATTTTATTTTGTTCCTGGTATCTTGCTGTTAGTCTTTCAGGCTTTGATTCTACAATTTTCTTCTTTGGCCTTCTTCTGTTGTCTATTTTTCATGTTGTAGGGATTATCCATTCTTTTCTTTTTCTCAGACGGTACACTAGACAAGTTGAACTGCTCTTGCTGCATATAGATGATATGTTGTCCCATGCTTTATTTATGTTGTTTTCTGTTTCCAACGCTTTTTAATAACATTCTTCTGCTTGGAATTTGTTCTTTATCTGCAGTATACAATTGTCCTTTACGTGAGTGTCGTTTAGTCTATCCACGTCGAACTCTTGAACGTTTTCTGTTGCCCTGTTTTTCTTAGTTCAAGTTTGATATACGCTGTGGCTAGATGGTGATCGCTGTCAACATCTAGCAGGGAGCGTCACCAGTGTCCATTAATTATGATGTGATCTATTTGGGTTTTTTTTTTTATCTCTGCCGTTAGGTTAATACCATGCCAATTTATAGATGTCCAGATGTTGAAGTAAGGTATCTCATATAACGAGATTGTTCATGCTGCAAAAGTTCACTATACATTCACCATTATCATTCATCACACCACATCCAAGTTTTCCCATAGTGTTGTCTGTAAAGACAAATAAGAACATATAACATATATATGTAGCTATGGGTGTTGTCTTGTCCGACTTTTGTATTGAGGTTCACCATTACAATAAAAATATCATGGCATAGTGATTTGTCTAACTTTACTTGCAGATTTTCATAATCTGCTTCTTCTCGTTCGCTGTTGTTCAATGCCTACACAATGAGTCCGGTTCTCAGGATGTATGTTGTTTTGCATGAATGTTTGTCTCTCTTGGCCAGTGTTCTTTCCGCAGTTGATTCATCTGATGATGGGAAGGGAAATTGGGAAACTGAAATGTGGGAGGGGGCGGTTAAGTATGATTTCACCCATTCATCTTGTTTAACAAGTTAGTCGCGACTGTTGTATGTCACAAGGAGCCAAACATGAGCTAATTGAGAAGTTAGTCGCGACTGTTGTATGTCACAAGGAGCCAAACATGAGCTAATTGAGAAGTTAGTCGCGACTGTTGTATGTTGTATGTCACAAGGAGCCAAACATGAGCTAATTGAGAAGTTAGTCGCGACTGTTGTATGTTGTATGTCACAAGGAGCCAAACATGAGCTAATTGAGAAGTTAGTCGCGACTGTTGTATGTCACAAGGAGCCAAACATGAGCTAATTGAGAAGTTAGTCGAGACTGTTGTATGTTGTATGTCACAAGGAGCCAAACATGAGCTAATTGAGAAGATGGGGACCAGGTAGGATCATGACTATGCACAACTAGGATACGGATGTCATTTTCTATGGGGTACTTCTCTTCGCACCCTACACCCCGATTTTCAAAGTACAAATCTTTGTATCCTCACCATCATTTACTGGTACGTAGCATTGTAGAATGGTGATATTGGTATGTCTACCCTTTAATCGGATCTTAATCAAGCAGCTGTTGATAGGTAGCCATTCTAGCAGTCACTTTTCCACGCCTTTTTAGGATGACTGCTGCTCCTTGTGGTGTTAGTCATCATCTCGTCCAGAAAAGATAACCGTTACAGCTACTACGTGAGTACTTCTTTCATTGCCGGTCCATCTGATCTCGGTAATCCCCAAAATATTTAAATTATATATATTTTAACCTCTTTGTCCTTTTCTTCTGCTTCGAACGCCCTATATCAATCACTTGTTAACCTCTTTGTGTGATTTATATGTGATTTGAGCGATTGTATGTTGTGTCAGTTATACTCCTACAAGTAGACCAGTATATATATATGGAACTGCAGTAAAACTATTTGATTGGCAAAACACGTAATTACAAAGTACTGTAGTTTTACAAATTACAAAAACAGTGACAAAATATAGCAACGTTTCGACCAACAAGGCCTTTATCAAGCAAACGAACAAACAGGAGTGACAAATTAAAAACAAATGGACGACCAAATACAAACGTATCTAATGAAAATCTGGAATAAAAACGAATAACGAAATAAATAGATTTTCCTTAGATACGTTTGTATTTGGTCGTCCATTTGTGTTTCATTTTAATTTGTCACTCCTGTTTGTTCGTTTGCTTGATAAAGGCCTTGTGTCGAAACGTTGCTTATTTGTCACTGTTTTTGTAATTTGTTTTTACAAGTAGACCGGCACATCCGATACTTTTTATTCTTCTTCTTTGCGTTCGTTCTTTACGACCAATTTTAATCACTCTTTGTGATATGTTTGATCTTTGCCAAGAACGTGTATACGTTGCACATTGGTTTGGTAGGCCCTAAACGTATAGATTTCTACAAGTTTAGGACATGTGCATCCGATTTCAGCCCAACCTTCTTAGTCGCCTCTTACAACATGCATGGCAGGTAACAGTGGTTCTATTCTTTACACCCCAAATTTGGGTCCCGTTAACCACTCAGGCGACTTTTTATTTACTAGGGTAGCTTCCCTAGGTCCAACACCAGTCGCCTCTTACGACATGCCTTGTAGGTCACATTGGTACTATTCTTTGCTTTCCTTGCAGGACCCGGTACCACACAGGCGCTTTGTCCTTTTAAACATATTCTGCTACAATTTTCTCCTTTTAACTTAGGTAAATTTGCACTGTGTAACTTTTTCTTTATGTTTTTTCTCTAATTTATCTCACGTTTTTGTAAAAAATAAAACTCATTCTTCCTTTTTTGATTGTCTGTATCCCAATATATTCTTTCCAGCTAACCTTACAGTATCATTGAATTTGTATGTTGTCATTTCTATCTCTTCTTGTAGTAGCTAACCTTACAGTATCATTGAATTTGTATGTTGTCATTTCTATCTCTTCTTGTAGTATCTAACCTTACAGTATCATTGAATTTGTATGTTGTCATTTCTATCTCTTCTTGTAGTAGCTAACCTTACAGTATCATTGAATTTGTATGTTGTCATTTCTATCTCTTCTTGTAGTAGACTAACCTTACAGTATCATTGAATTTGTATGTTGTCATTTCTATCTCTTCTTGTAGTAGCTAACCTTACAGTATCATTGAATTTGTATGTTGTCATTTCTATCTCTTCTTGTAGTAGCTAACCTTACAGTATCATTGAATTTGTATGTTGTCATTTCTATCTCTTCTTGTAGTAGACTAACCTTACAGTATCATTGAATTTGTATGTTGTCATTTCTATCTCTTCTTGTAGTAGACTAACCTTACAGTATCATTGAATTTGTATGTTGTCATTTCTATCTCTTCTTGTAGTAGCTAACCTTACAGTATCATTGAATTTGTATGTTGTCATTTCTATCTCTTCTTGTAGTAGACTAACCTTACAGTATCATTGAATTTGTATGTTGTCATTTCTATCTCTTCTTGTAGTAGCTAACCTTACAGTATCATTGAATTTGTATGTTGTCATTTCTATCTCTTCTTGTAGTAGCTAACCTTACAGTATCATTGAATTTGTATGTTGTCATTTCTATCTCTTCTTGTAGTAGCTAACCTTACAGTATCATTGAATTTGTATGTTGTCATTTCTATCTCTTCTTGTAGTAGCTAACCTTACAGTATCATTGAATTTGTATGTTGTCATTTCTATCTCTTCTTGTAGTAGACTAAAATTATCTTTAAAGTCAACCTGAACTTTTTTTTTGTTTCTGGAGTTTTGTTTCTGGGTTTTGTTTCTGGAGTTTGTTTCTGGAGTTTTGTTTCTGGAGTTTTGTTTCTGAGTTTTGTTTCTGGGTTTGTTTCTGGAGTTTTGTTTCTGAGTTTTGCAATGTCATATTGTTGTTGTCTTTGTCCCATTTCAGTCTTCCTTTATGCAATCATTACTCGAATGTGTCATAAACAGGGGATCTTGAGTCTTACGCTCCCATAGTTTGTTCTGAAGGGTTGTTCCTGTGGCAGATTTCCATTCTCACGCTGGGGCAGTCTTCAGATGTGATTTGGGGTGCTTTGGTGCTCCACAGTTGAGCGCCAGTCCTGAGACCGATCTATGGAGGTATGCTCTGAGACCGTAGTGCCAGTTCTAATTCTTAAGACTGTTCGCTTTTCTGTTTAATATATTTATGTTGTCATGCTCTAGGTTGTATCCTACATTTGTTTTTCTTCAGTCTTTCTCAATACCAATTTTCTGATAACTAAATTGTGGTCAGCTTCTAACATATGCCAATCTTCTTCATTCGAACGCTCCATATCGACCACTAGTTAACCACTCTGTGTGATCTATATGTGATCTGAGCCTGAGCAATTGTACAATGTGCCAGTTATGCACCTACAAGTAGGCCAGCACATCCGATTTTGCAACGCTTTTTATTTACTAGGGTAGCTTGCCTAAGCCCCTACCTCAGTCACCTCTTATGACATGCCTTGTAGGTCGCAGTGTTACTATTCTTTGCTCCCCTTGCAAGCCAAGGCAACACACAAGTGAAATCTGGTATATAAAAGACATTTGTTTATTTGTTTCCATTTTAAAAGGGTATTGATGTGTCCTTTTTGGATTATACGAGGAAGTCAATAAGTAAGCCACAAATGGCTGTAGAAAAATAACTAAACATGATAACAACTTGAAACCAGTTTATTTTTATACATACATTGTTCCTTTATTTCTCAACATAATTTCCACCAACATTGATGCACTTATCCCATCGTTTTATCAATCCTCCCAAACCAGCTGCATAGAACAGTGGGCTCTGTTTTCTAAACCACGTTTTCACTTCACATTCAACTTCAGCGTCATTCACGAAATGTCTCCCGCCAAGGTGAGTTTTCAGTGGACCAAAGAGGTGGAAATCGCTAGGGGCTAAGTCGGGACTGTAAGGTGGATGTTCCAGAACTTCCCACCTTAGTTGGTTAATTTTCTCCTGAGTTAATCGAGCCGTATGTGGTCTAGCATTGTCATGAAGAAGCAACACTCCTTTAGTCAGCAACTCTGGACGTTTTTTCGATTGCATCATGAAGCATCGATAGAACTTCACAGTACGATTCCGAATTCACATTGTCACCTTTCTTCATGAAATTGGTTAAAAGCACTCCCTGACAATCCCAGAACACCATCAACATAACCTTCCCTGCTGATGGCGTAACCTTGAATTTTGGACACAAGGCGAAGAAGGATGTTTCCACTGCATTGAAGCACGCTTTGATTCGGGCTGGTAGTGATGCACCCATGATTCATCTCCAATAACAATCCTGTTCAGCATCTCTTCTCCTTCATCTTCGTATCGACAGAGATGATGCAAGGACAGACCAAATCGGTTCATTTTGTGTTCCTCTTTCAATTGTCTGGGTACCCACCTTGAGCACACTTTCTTAAATTTCAATCGATCATGCATTATGCTGTATGCTGAACCATGTGAGCACCCTATTGCAGATGCTACAGAGTCTATCGTTACTCGTCTGTCACCTCTAATCATCTCCTCCACCCGCTGCACTGATGCTTCTGTTGCAATCTCAACAGGACGACCAGATCGGATTTCATCAACAATTTTAGAGCGTCCTTGAGAAAATTTTCTACCCAACTATGTACCGTTTACGGACAAACATTTGTCAGCATAAACAGGAAGCATTTTCTTATGAATGTATTTTGCAGGCAGTCCTTGTGCCCACAAAAAACGTACAACAGCACGTTGCTCTTTGGTTGTACTCTCCGTAAGTGCAGTCGCCATTTTGTTTATGCGCTGCGCATGCGACACATAGCGCCACCTGGCGAACGGAATATAAAGTTGGATGTTGCTGTCACCTAATGACACTTTTAGAAAACACCAACTTCATTTACCTACCATCTCACATAACTTTGTGGCTTACTTATTGACTTTCCCTCATAAGTGTGACTTCTTTTTTATGTTTTCTATCAATTCTGCCTGACTAAATTATCACTTCCCCCATCACTTATTTCCTTTGTCTAGAGTCTGTCAATCTTATTTCTGTAATGCCTAACATAACAATTTGGTATTCTATCTCCTTCAAAACTTGTGCTAATTTTCCACTCTGATACAATCTTCTTACAACATGTCTGCGAAAGGTATTAGGCATGTTCTGATTAAAAAAACTCTCTCTAACCAACAACTGCTTCCACTGTGTCAGGAAAAGAATATAAACATCATCCTCCAAAAGAGACGCTGGAGATGGATCGGATGTGTAATATAAACGGAGACTAACTCTACCATGAAAAATCACTGAGATGGACACCTGAGAGTGAATGAAAGCATTGAAGACCCGAAACGACCTGCAGAAGAACTGTAGAACAGGAACTCAAAGAAATGAATCACAGCTAGAACACAATACAGAGGATGGCCAAGACCAGATAAGAACGGCGTACATTTGTCGCTGTCCAAAGCGTCAATGGCACCACTTGCAATAGGGAAAGATATACAATTTTCTTACATTATATGGAACTAAACATGGGTTAATATGTAAATGAGAAATGGCAAAAGTAAAGTAATAGAAACAATAAAAAACAGAATGAAAGACATTAATGATCTTAATGCACATATTAACGTTCTTAGTAACACTATGAGGCTTAACATGAGACAGTGGTAAAATCAATGTGTTTATTAAAAAACAAATGTACACATGAAAAAATCTTCCAACCAATCAAATGTGTGCAAGTAACAACTACCAACCAATTAAATTTGTGCTAGTAAATCTTTTAACCAATCAAATTTGTGCAAGTAAAAATTTCCAATCAATAGAACTTGTAGAAGTAAAAATTTCTAACCAATCAAATTTGTGCAAGTAAAAATTTCCAACCATACAAATTTGTACAAGAAAAACTTGTTCCAAACAAATTTGTAGAAGTAAAAATATCTAATGCTTGTGTGTTGCCGGGTTGACAAGGGAAGCAAAGATCAGTAACACTGTAATCTACGAGGCATGTTATAAGAGACGACCAAGGTAGGGTTGCAAGTAAAGCCCCTATTAAAACTGGCAGAAATATGAACAGAGTTGATGTTGTTAATGCAGTATGCGTAAAGCCCAAGACACTGGAACAATTGCAAAAATTGGGAGTAATGTTTGGGCAGGTCAGATATGTCATCTTCATGGTAAAGATAGAAGATATAATAATCATCTTTTCATGGGAACAATGAGCAGGTGAACTTTAGGATGGCTGATGCAGCAGGGGACAGAACACACATGGGAATGCCCAATGTGCCACGCTGTCAATCATAAAACATACCATGTTTGTATAAACTTGTACCAGGTATTCCACTGTCACAGAGTTTGTAACAAAGAGATACTTCTGTTATGTCAATCTGTGTGCTCAATTACTTTTTGTCCCAGTATTGGTGCTGTAAAACTTGACCTCAATTTCAGTTCTGTTTTATCACTGAATGCTTGCATCTGTGACCTTGCAGATAATAATTTCTAGTAAATTCTACACCACACACATCACATTTTTAAGGTCATTGTCTAGTATGTGTTCTTTTATGTATATTTAGGTTACTACATTTAGTAAATCCTGCATTACAAACATCACACCTGTATGGTTTCTCTCCAGTATGCATTCTTTTATGTATTACTAGGCCACCCTTATAAGCAAAACCTGCACCACAGAAATCACACATGTATGGTTTCTCTCCTGTATGTCTTCTTTTATGAACTTTTAGATTACTGCTCTTAGTAAATTCTGCTTTACAAACATCACACTTGTAAGGTTTTTCTCCAGTATGTATTCTTTTATGTGATTCAAGACTACTGTTACAAGAGAAACTTGCATCACAAAGATCACACTTGCATGGTTTCTGCCCTGTGTGCGTTCTTTGATGTGCTTTTAGACCACTACAGCAAGTAAACCCTGCACCACAATCATCACACTTGTATGGTTTCTCTCCAGTATGTCTTCGTTTATGTATTTCTAAATGATCACTACGAGAAAATCTTGCATAACAGATATCACACGAGTAAGGCTTCTCTCCAGAATGTGTTCTTTCATGTACTTTTAGATTACTACGATTAGTAAATCCTGCATTACAAACATCACACCTAAATGGTTTTTCTCCAGTATGCATTCTATTATGTATTTCTAGAGCACCCTTACAAACAAATCCTGCACCACAAAAATCACACTTGTGTGCTTTCTCACTTGCAGGTGTTTTTTTATGCACTTTCAGATTACTGCTTTCAGTAAATTCTGCATGACAAGCATCACACTTGTAAGGTTTTTCTCCATTATGTATTCTTTTATATGTTTCTATGCTGCTATTGCTAAAAAAACACGCCCCACAAAAATCACACTTATATTGTTTTCCCACTTTATGCCTTCTTTCATGCATGCGTAGGCTACTGCAGTTAGTAAATCCTGCACCACAAACATCACATTTGTATGGCTTCTCCCCTGTATGTATTCTTATATGTATTTTTAGATTATAACTACGAGCAAAACCAGCAGCACAGATTTCACACCTGTATGGTTTCTCTACAGTATGTATTCTTTTATGTATTATTAGATTATTGAGTTTAGTAAATCCTGCAAAACAAACATTACATGTGAACATTTTGTCATCTCCAGTAGTTTCCTGCTGTTGATTTTGAATATGTATATTGCTTTGTAATCTGTCAACCACATCAACTGTATGAAGATCATCATTTTCCTCACACACAGAAAATATGTTATCTAATTCTTGCTTACAGTCTTCATTCTGTAATGTTGGCCGCCAGTCAGGCTGAGTGTCACAAATATCTTCTGTACTTTCATGACAGTCAACAGAATCAAGGGATGCTTCATTTTCAGTCATTCTTGACTCTGTATATTATCTCTGATAATTTCTGAAACACTTGTAGTACTGTTTTTGTGTATTTATTTTATTGTTGTCATAATTACGTAAAACATAGGAAAGTTGTTGATGTTCCCTCAATTTCAAGTAACTGTCAATACGTGACATATTCTGAAAACACTGCAAATATTCTTGTTTGATGAAGTGAAGATGATACTTGGTATGGAATTTTAACTCTGAAATAATAAAACAAAAATATGAATTTGAAGTTAATAAATATGTATCCTAGTAGTGTTTTCAAGCGCTCGTGTGATGCCACGGCCTGCAAGGGAAGCAAAGAATAGTACCACTTCAACCTACAAGGCATGTTGTAAGAGGCCACTCAGGTAGGGTGTCTAGGAAGCTACCCTAGTAAATAAAAAGTGTTGCAGAAATCAGATGTACTTGTAGGCACAGAATATACAATCGTTCTTAGGCTCAGATCACACAAGAGTTATTAACAAGTGGTCGATATGGAGCATTCGAAGAAGAAGAATGTTTTCAAGTTACTAGTCTTACAAAATTCAAAATTTCTAAAAATGTCCATATTTTTTTACATTTATATAGACTAGTGCCGTCTAAAGTTTTTATATATTAGGGCGCATCTGAATGGTGATTGTGGCAAGAAAGAATTTTTATAAGATAGTAAACATCAGCTGGAGAACACTAACAGGACAAATCTTCAACTTCAACAAAGAAAAAAAGATATCAGCATACTCACCCTAAAATAAGGAAAAGAATCATGACAGACTTGATCTGAGTGTGTAGGCTACAGATCAGTCAGCCTGTATAGCAAGTTTTAGTTAATGGAAAACTTGTCAAAGGGAGACTATACTATAATTTTAAAAAAGAGATAATGACACAACACTTCAACATTGGCTGAAATCGGATGCACATGTCCTAAACGTGTAGAAGTCTGCGTTTAGGGGCCTACCAAACCAATGTGCAACGTATACACGTTCTTGGCAAAGATCAAATCATATCACAAAGAGTGATTAAAATTGGTCAAAGAACGAACGCAAAGAAGAAGAAGAACACTTCAACAGAGTTCCGACAACACAAAACAGCAGAAGATCAAGTTAGCTACATAACCTACATTTCTCTGTCGCTATGAACATGATATCTCAAAGTATATAAGTATAGTTGAGTATTTTAAAGGGGGTTACTGCGGATCAGTCAGATACCCACCCAAAGTCACAGTACACGAATACTAATGAAATGATGTTAAGAGCACGAGAATCAAGCATTTTAGCAATGGCCCATGTCTAAATTCAATAATACACTTCTTCTACTCTACAGGAATGGTGATTATTTACTATTTATTTAGCATTGACGGTTCAATGAAATAAATGACACTACACACAAATCTCAGCAAAGATTGTCCATGAACGTTTACTTATTCAATCATTCAGTTCTTTGTCAGAGTTGTCTTGTAACCGTAAATGTAAGTATTTGTTAGCCATGATATTGAATATTGATTGATGATGATTGGCATGATGATAATTATATATTATAATATTATTAATTAATCATCATTATTTAATTTATTATGATCCCTCAATTACTATGAATTAGTTTAGTTAAGTAATTATTTAATTTACAATATCGAATATCCTGTGCTTGTAATGTTATTATAATAATTATGTAGAGGATTAAAGGCAGCAGAGGCACGCAACTTTCAACCTAAGAACGAGTCATTTTCGGTTTTATCAGAGCGTGTAAACAAACAAACATTACAAAAATAAGAATTAACTTCTTGAGGAGAATCCAATAATAAAAAGCGTTCTGCTACTTATCATAAGCGGCAGTTTCGTGTTTTTAAGTGGTAGACCTGTCGTCATGCAGATACAAAAGTACAACTACCTAGCGTAATTTCATCTCATTTTATATTCTAATTTTTTTATTTAGGCTAAAAAATTACATATTTTTCTAATATTGCGTCAAACATTACAAAAAAACATCAACACTGGTCTCACCGCCTCAAAATAATAAGAACTGGTCCTTTCACTGGCAGTTTGTTAAAGAAAACTATATTGCTGCAAGTCAAATAAATAATAAACTACAGAAAGTTAAGTTAGTGGAATAGGAAGGAGAAATTTGTGGCGTAGAGATAAGGTGCTCGTCTCCCACTCCAAAGGTAATCTGTTCGTTTCCCACATGAAGTGATCGGGATATTTTCCCAGAGATCCATGATCAGACTTTAGGTGAGATCGAGTTCATAGTCCTATCGGAGACGGACGATGAAACGGAGGTTCCTTGTTCAAATTGAGTATGTAAAAGAACCCTTGGCAGTTTTAAATCGATATAAATTATGCAGCAGAGCCCGAGTGGTCCTTATATAACTGTGACATACTTGACGAGGGATCAAACAAATGAGTTCTTCTTCAGCGATCTCTGGTCATGCGCTTAATTTACTGTGGACCACAAACTAGGCAGTCAGCTTCAGGTCTCCCCAAAGCTTAGTTTTCAGGTCGACTGGGTGTGGCCACATGTTGCTTCTCAGCTCACACAGAAGAGGACAGTCTTTCAGGATATGCTCTGGTGTCTGTTCCGCCTGCTGACACTGGCAGAGAGCTGTTTGACTATTCCTAGTCTATATAAATGTTTGTTGAGTCTGCAGTGTCCTGTGCGTAGTCGAAATATAATGACCTGGTCTGTTCTGCTTAGGTCTTTGAGGGAGCCTTTTCCATAATCATATCCAGTGTTTGTCTTCCAGTCTACTGTCGATTTTCTCTGTATGAGGGCTTTAACCTCTTCAAAAGACAAGGGTTGGTAAATTTCCTCTTTGGCACTGCACTCCTTAGCTAAGACATCGGCACTCTCATTGCCTGCAATGCCACAGAATTTGAAGTTAATAAATATGTATCCTAGTAGTGTTTTCAAGCGCTCGTGTGATGCCACGGCCTGCAAGGGAAGCAAAGAATAGTACCACTTCAACCTACAAGGCATGTTGTAAGAGGCCACTCAGGTAGGGTGTCTAGGAAGCTACCCTAGTAAATAAAAAGTGTTGCAGAAATCAGATGTACTTGTAGGCACAGAATATACAATCGTTCTTAGGCTCAGATCACACAAGAGTTATTAACAAGTGGTCGATATGGAGCATTCGAAGAAGAAGAATGTTTTCAAGTTACTAGTCTTACAAAATTCAAAATTTCTAAAAATGTCCATATTTTTTTACATTTATATAGACTAGTGCCGTCTAAAGTTTTTATATATTAGGGCGCATCTGAATGGTGATTGTGGCAAGAAAGAATTTTTATAAGATAGTAAACATCAGCTGGAGAACACTAACAGGACAAATCTTCAACTTCAACAAAGAAAAAAAGATATCAGCATACTCACCCTAAAATAAGGAAAAGAATCATGACAGACTTGATCTGAGTGTGTAGGCTACAGATCAGTCAGCCTGTATAGCAAGTTTTAGTTAATGGAAAACTTGTCAAAGGGAGACTATACTATAATTTTAAAAAAGAGATAATGACACAACACTTCAACATTGGCTGAAATCGGATGCACATGTCCTAAACGTGTAGAAGTCTGCGTTTAGGGCCTACCAAACCAATGTGCAACGTATACACGTTCTTGGCAAAGATCAAATCATATCACAAAGAGTGATTAAAATTGGTGTAAAAACGAAGCAAAGAAGAAGAAGAACACTTCAACAGAGTTCCGACAACACAAAACAGCAGAAGATCAAGTTAGCTACATAACCTACATTTCTCTGTCGCTATGAACATGATATCTCAAAGTATATAAGTATAGTTGAGTATTTTAAAGGGGGTTACTGCGGATCAGTCAGATACCCACCCAAAGTCACAGTACACGAATACTAATGAAATGATGTTAAGAGCACGAGAATCAAGCATTTTAGCAATGGCCCATGTCTAAATTCAATAATACACTTCTTCTACTCTACAGGAATGGTGATTATTTACTATTTATTTAGCATTGACGGTTCAATGAAATAAATGACACTACACACAAATCTCAGCAAAGATTGTCCATGAACGTTTACTTATTCAATCATTCAGTTCTTTGTCAGAGTTGTCTTGTAACCGTAAATGTAAGTATTTGTTAGCCATGATATTGAATATTGATTGATGATGATTGGCATGATGATAATTATATATTATAATATTATTAATTAATCATCATTATTTAATTTATTATGATCCCTCAATTACTATGAATTAGTTTAGTTAAGTAATTATTTAATTTACAATATCGAATATCCTGTGCTTGTAATGTTATTATAATAATTATGTAGAGGATTAAAGGCAGCAGAGGCACGCAACTTTCAACCTAAGAACGAGTCATTTTCGGTTTTATCAGAGCGTGTAAACAAACAAACATTACAAAAATAAGAATTAACTTCTTGAGGAGAATCCAATAATAAAAAGCGTTCTGCTACTTATCATAAGCGGCAGTTTCGTGTTTTTAAGTGGTAGACCTGTCGTCATGCAGATACAAAAGTACAACTACCTAGCGTAATTTCATCTCATTTTATATTCTAATTTTTTTATTTAGGCTAAAAAATTACATATTTTTCTAATATTGCGTCAAACATTACAAAAAAACATCAACACTGGTCTCACCGCCTCAAAATAATAAGAACTGGTCCTTTCACTGGCAGTTTGTTAAAGAAAACTATATTGCTGCAAGTCAAATAAATAATAAACTACAGAAAGTTAAGTTAGTGGAATAGGAAGGAGAAATTTGTGGCGTAGAGATAAGGTGCTCGTCTCCCACTCCAAAGGTAATCTGTTCGTTTCCCACATGAAGTGATCGGGATATTTTCCCAGAGATCCATGATCAGACTTTAGGTGAGATCGAGTTCATAGTCCTATCGGAGACGGACGATGAAACGGAGGTTCCTTGTTCAAATTGAGTATGTAAAAGAACCCTTGGCAGTTTTAAATCGATATAAATTATGCAGCAGAGCCCCGAGTGGTCCTTATATAACTGTGACATACTTGACAGAGGGGATCAAACAAATGAGTTCTTCTTCAGCGATCTCTGGTCATGCGCTTAATTTACTGTGGACCACAAACTAGGCAGTCAGCTTCAGGTCTCCCCAAAGCTTAGTTTTCAGGTCGACTGGGTGTGGCCACATGTTGCTTCTCAGCTCACACAGAAGAGGACAGTCTTCCAGGATATGCTCTGGTGTCTGTTCCGCCTGCTGACACTGGCAGAGAGCTGTTTGACTTATTCCTAGTCTATATAAATGTTTGTTGAGTCTGCAGTGTCCTGTGCGTAGTCGAAATATAATGACCTGGTCTGTTCTGCTTAGGTCTTTGAGGGAGCCTTTTCCATAATCATATCCAGTGTTTGTCTTCCAGTCTACTGTCGATTTTCTCTGTATGAGGGCTTTAACCTCTTCAAAAGACAAGGGTTGGTAAATTTCCTCTTTGGCACTGCACTCCTTAGCTAAGACATCGGCACTCTCATTGCCTGCAATGCCACAGTGAGATGGAATCCACTGGAAGTGAATTTCTGCCTTTTCTGAAAGCTGAGCAAGTTCTCTTTTTACGTTTTGTACTGTGCTGTGATTTAGCCTCCAGGGCTTGTATAGCTGACAGTAAGTCTGTGAGAAATACCATCTTGCCTGCAGGTGCTTGCAGCTTATTCATGTGCTATGCTGCCACCAGAAGGGCTAAGAGTTCTGCTTTGTAATTGGAACATATTCTTCCAGTAGGGGCCGCTAGAGACACAGTAGTAGCATCTGGGTGCCTAATGTACACTCCTGCTCCACCATTCATGGTTGCCTCCATTGCCGATCCATCTGTGTAAATTCTTATCCAGCTATCTTCTGTTAGCTGTCTCTCTTGAGCACTTTCTCTTGAGCTGATGAATATGCTGGGAGTCGAGTTGAGCTGCACGTGGGTCCACATGGGGCGAAACTCGGGCCCCGATCACAGGAAGTGGACACGTTCTTGCCCCCTTCCGGACAACCCAGGCAAATGTAAGGACAGCGCCAAAAAATGGTAACCAGGCACCAGGGCAGAGCTAGCACGCACGCTGGTGATGCATAGTGGGCTCCACCGAGGGACAGGCGAACATGGCACGGAAGGCACGGAAAATGTGAGCACGGTGAGAACTGATGGTGACCAGGCACCAGGGCATAGCTAGCAGGCACGCTGGCGATGCAATAGTAGGCCCCATCGAGGGTCTGGCGAGCATGGCAAGGCACGGCATGCAAGGAATGCACGGCAGGCGAGAGGGTGTGCGGACCACTCGAATGTGCAAGAAAAACAGGAAAGCCCAGCAGAGGCGAAGCCATTGCGCGTTTCAGCTCGCATGGAACTACTGCTGCCTTGTAGTTTGACTGAGGACAATCAAAGGCTATCGGAGCAAACCGTACACAAAACTTGACGGCCGGCAAACCAAGGTGTCCACAAAACGACCGGTTTCGCTGGGCAGATGGCGCTCATAAGCCCGAGAAAGCAGGCCGTCTAAGGGTCGCTGCCCTAAAAGAAAATAGCAGCCTGCTGCCTTGTGGGTTTTGGCTGGGGACAGCAACAGGCTAACGGAGAGCGAACCCAGTAAACACTGGTTGAAATCGAACACACCACCGAAGGATAAGCACATGAGCTCCAATATGTACTGATGGCTGTGCACGTACATCCGTTCTTGATGTTTGGCTGCTTATATATCACAATAGAATGATAAAGCGGCCTAAGAACGATCGCGAGAGAGAGAGAGAGAGAGAGAGAGAGAGAGAGAGCGATTTCATACACTGCCTCTGAGATTTGCATGTGTAACAAAGAGATCAAAGCACACATGGTTATTCACCATAGTGCAATGGTCCGATGGTCATATAAACAAGTCATAAATGATGCGGTTTAATCCCGTTTGACACATACGGCTTTCACAAGAGATTTCCAATGCTGCCGTTCTGCTGCCTTTCTATTCTTCTTCGAACGCTCCATATCGATCACTTGTTAAACCACTCTTTGGGATTTGTATGTGATCTGAGCCTAAGAGCGATTGTACGTTGTGCCAGCTATGCGCCTACACGTAGGCAAGCACATCCGATTTCTGCGCTGCTTTTTATTTATTAGGATAGCATCCATAAGACCTACATCCGTCGCCTCTTACGACATGCATTGTAGGTTGCAGTGGTACTATTCTTTGCTTCTATTGCAGGGGCCCGATACCACACGGGTGGCCTATCTATTAATTGTTTCTCACATCAGGCCACAATCTTTCAGCTCTTTTTCCATCGTCCTTGTCAATGTTACCTTTGGATGTCCAGGCATTCTTTTCCGATCCGGTGTCCATCAACTAATGCTCCTACCGGCATACGACCCCAATCCATCTTTATCGTTGTCTTCTACTGATGGTCTCCAGTGATGCACTGTTTGATCATTTTAATAGAGGCTCTTAATTTTACCATCGTATTTGGCCTGAAAATTTGTCGCATTCTACATAAACATTTGTTTTGGAATGTCTCCAGCGTGTGTATGATGTTAATCATTTTCCAACACTTGCTACTGTGTAGTAACACCCCCAGGACACTGCTTTTAAGTTTTGTTTTAAGATTTAATCCGTTGTCTATCCAGATTTTGTTGAGCATTGCCGTTGCGAATGTTTGACATACTTTCTTGATTTTGCAATGATGTCCTTTTATGAATCACCATGTACTGTACTTCTCATGTATACAAAAGTTTGAACTTCCTCTATGATTTTATTCTGTGACATAATTGGGTTTTCTGATTTTAAATTATTTCTCAATCTTTTCGTCTTTGCAATATTAACTTAAAAGTCCTATTGTTTGATCTGTTGTGGAAAGTGTATCTATTTCGATTTAGCATCATCGTATCAGCTGGCCAAAAGACCAATATCGTCCGCATAAATCAAATCTTCCAGTATTGAAGTAAGTATCCTTTTTCTCGTTTTTGCGACCTAATGATGAAAGGGCAGGGTCTAAAGGGCTACCTAGTAAACAACATAGCGTCGCAGATTACTGATTATGGCAGTTTTGATGAAGAGATATGGTCACTGTCTCTTCAAGTACGGCTTCATGAGTACCTTCCTGTGGTGCATCTGTTCCTTTCCCTATTAGTATACCACCTCTGAGAGTTTCCTTTGTATATGCATTGGAGTAGACTCTTGTACATTTTGGTACTTCTGGTCCAGCATTCTTCATCTTCACTTCCTCCATTGTACACCAGTAGGGGCCTACAGAGTTGTTTGGTTACAATTTCTACAGTATTTGGAGAGTCTGTTGCCCTTTTTGTATGTAATGCCTTTATCCGTCTCTAATGACTGGAAGATATTGCAGCCCCAAGCGAATTTTCTGCATAAGTTGGCAGACAATTATCTTATTTCATGTGGTGTCTTTGCATTGTTTTTGTATGTCATATCTTTTATGACTGCATTTTTACTCTGCAATCTTTAAGTATATCTTTATCTATTTACATCCTAGGATGGTTTTGACTTTCTTTTATATTTTTTTTTTGGTTTCTATGAAGACTTTGTAAATAAATTATTTTTAGTTTCATTCTTGTATTGGTTTTTTTTTCATTTATTGTTTGCATACTTAATATGAAACAGTCCCATTTTGTGCTTACTTTCTATTCTGTTGCTATTCTAGATTTCTCAATGGTTTCTGTTAACATGCATGCATGTTTATATTATAAGATTCTCATTTCACATAGGGTTTTGTTCCAGTGCTGATGTGATTTTAAAAGGCCCCACATGTGTTTTTTTTTAAAGGAATATTAACATTTTATCATGACAGGATTGGATTTGTTATGTCTGCCCCTGGCAATTTCTTGGTGATCTTCTACTTTAAAGCTCCATATCGACCACTTGTTAACCACTCTGTGGTTTGTATGTGATCTGAGCCTAAGGCGATTGAACATTGTGCCAGTTATCGCCTACAAGTAGCCAGCATCCATTTCTGTGCCCCTTTTATTTACCAGGTGTTTCCCCTAGGTACTACATCATCTACGACATCCTTGTAGGTCAGTGGTCTATTCTTTGCTTACCTTGCGGCCCCTTACATCACTGCGTCTTGGTGATCTCAACAGTATTGTAAAATCTGATCTTGATCGTTTTGCAGCAAAATTTATTTTTCTTCTTCTGCATATTGATCATGTTAAATCATCAAGCTTGTCATTAGGACAAAGTTCACAGTCCCTTTCAGGTCCAGGTAGCAGCCATTTGAAGGCTCTGCTTTCCCTTGTGCCATGATTTCTTCTGCATTCTATGCTGACACGCCAACACGCTTTTTAGTAATTTGACTACTTTTTCCAGCTCAGTCCATGACAGACACAAGCCCCAGCCATTGTGTTTTTGGATGATGAAACAGCGTAAACAATTGCTTCATATGAAATATGTGTCATTCATATAGTAAACCGATTGTTCTACGTGTAACTGTAACATATTCTACAGATCTGGAAAATTCTATGATTATATGTTAAGTATAAGCTATTTTGAAAGAAATTTTTGATGGTCACTACCATTTTTTGGAACCGAAATTTCGGTTACTCCCCTAAACATCATATTTACGTGAAACTGCATTATTAACTTCTCTTTACTCATAAATTTTCATTACTAGAAACATTTTCTCTCTTCAAAGGGGCAACTTTCGTCAACCCTTCGTCAATAACCCTACCAGACTTACCATTTCTCTGTGCTACGAAGTCGGTTTGCTTTTGACGTCCATAACAACCGCTGCAGTTTGCGATCTTCTTGTGAATTCTTTTCGTCATTTTACTTGTGTCAACGATATCCAGCAATGCTAAATACAAATTTTTAATTTTTTTTTTATATTTCAAACATTATTTATGCCTTTCAGTTGCTTTTATATCAGTATCAACGGAAATTTTAAATATACACACTAGATCTAGCTGTCCAAAGTGAACCATTCGTCGGGATAAAACAGCATAATGATTGGACCGATCTTTATCGTACACTATTCAGATTTATTGAAAGTCTCACATTATTGTATTGTGATTTCAAAATTAAAATAACTAGTGAATCATTTCAGTATCCTTTTAATTGTCTTTCTTAATTATAGGCATTTCATGTTTAAAAGTTGTGCATTTTAAATTGCACTCATTGCTTAGCTGCAATCAGCTGCAATGAAGTTTTGTGGCAAAATATAGTCTAGTAGCAATTTCAATGTAACTATTCAAGATCATCTACGTTTTCTTTTTATGTAAACTTTTCTGTGACTTTTAATTTGTTAGTGGTTGAACTAAATGTGATAATTAGTGATGAAATACTGCATCATGTCTCTATATGAACATACATTGAACAAGCACATTTTTGTCATTGAAAGTTTTTGTAGGGCCTGAGCTTTGGTAAAATTAAATTAGGTCAGTAAACACAATGATACAGCAATCAGATCTTTGTATAAATCCAATTTCTATATAGTTGAAGTACAGGTAAATGATTTCGGGTTTTTTCATTTTTCAAAACCCTTTATTGTTTAAAAATGTATTGACTACTAGATCAACAATTTCAATGAATAATATCCTTTCTAATTTCCCCCTGCTGACCTTAGTCTTGCAATGATGGTCAAACTTTAACACTTTCTAGTAAATTATTCACACCCTCTATCTCCAGTTTTTAAAATAAAGTAATAAATATATTTAATGTTATTGCAAGGTTGAAGCCAGTTGCATGGGAGATCATAATGAATATTATTTATTGAAACTGTTGATCTAGTGCTCATTATATGTTCCACACAACCAAAACAATTTAGAAAATAATAAAGCATATTATAATTATTCACTTAATCAGAGGTTAATTTTTGTATTCTATATTTCTTGATTTATCTCAATATGTTGTCTGTTCTGGTGACTCTTGAAAGTGTGAGTTTTAAATTTACTTATGTATCATATCTCACATACAAACATCTGGATACTTATTTGTAAATCATTTATATATGGAAGTAAATATAAAAGATCCCTTTAGTTCCCAAACCACTAACAAATTAAAAGTCACAGAAAAAGTTTCATAAAAAAAAATGTAGATGATCTTGCAATAGTTCATTTGAAATTGCTACTAGATATATTTTGTCACAAAGCTTCATTGCAGCTAAGCAAGATGCAATTTAAAGTACAACTTTTAAACATGAAATCCTATAATTAAGAAAGACAATTAAAGGAAACTGAAATAATTACTAGTTATTTATTCTGAATCACAATACAATATTATGAGACTTCTCAAGTAAATCAATAGTGTACGATAAGATCGTCAATCATTATTCTGTCTATCTGGAATGGTTCACTTTGACAAGATCTAGTGTGGGGTATTTAATATTCGATACCTCGATACAAAGTCCACTGAAGGCATAAATAATGTTTGAAATATAAAAGAAATAAATGTATTTGCATTGCTGGATATCGTTGACACAAGTAAAATGCAAAAAATTACGAGAAGATGATAAACTGCAGCGGTTGTTATGGGTCAAAGCCCCGGCCAGAGAAATGGTAAATCTGGTAGGGTTTTGACGGGGGGCGTAAATTGCCCTTAGAAGGAAAAATGTTTCTATGAAAATTTATGAGTAAAAAGTTAATAATGCAGTTTCACGTAAATCATGTTTATGGGTAGTACCAAGAAATTTTCAAGGGTTTCCAAAATAATGTTAGTGACCATCGAAAAAATTTCTTTCAAAATATTATATTAACATATAATCATAGATTTCAGATTTAGAATATATTACAGTTCAAGTAGAACAATCGGGTTTTACTATATGAATACATATTTCATGTGAAGATTTTTTACACGCTGTTTCATCGGTCGATCAAAAAGCACAATGCTGACTTGTGTTAAATTTATTTACCTCCCGGACAAGCAAAAAAGTGCAAATTTCTAAAAGGGGTATCTTAATGCAAATATGCGCGTGTGAGCTAACATAATATGTCTTTGCCAGATTAGGATGTGGTTTTTTCCAGGTTGTTCCCAAGCTATGGGAACAAATACTGTGGTAGAAAGTCATTTCATTTCATTTCAAACTGAGATATGTTAGGTAAGCTGACTGGTTTTTGTCAAATGCTGTGAAACATCTGTCCACATGTTACAGTTTGCACTCTCCTCACAGGAAAATAATACAGAGTGAAAACTCTTAATTTCTTGGGCGACACAAATACATGATCAAAAGGGAGGCATGTTTGTGTTATTAATCTGGAAAAAATTTAACGGCATAAAGCTGCTCAGATCATACAAGGAGATTGAAAGTAGGTATTAGAGCAACGCAGTTTATGCTGAATGAACAGGTGGTGCCCAGCAGACAGTGAGGCGGCTGTCATAAGATAGGGAGATGATCCTGGATACCATCTACTATGAAATTCTGACATGCTGGGTGAAAGTACAAAATACTAACCCGCTGTTCGTAACATTGGAACTAGCAGAACAACATACTTATGCTCTGTAGCTTAAACCCATAAAGGGCATAGTGTGGCCAACAAATAGTGTCCTAGAGCAAACACAGAAGAAGTATGAAAAGAAGTCAGTATGTACAACATACTATACATATAATGTCACACTCTGGTCCATTATAGTCAGATTGCTTTTTTTAATTTCATCACAAAGAAAAATAACATTGATCCAACCTGTACTTGAAACCAGCATAGTTAAATTGAAAGTCTGAGGTCCTAACAACTCAACCACATGTTTATTTTAGTTTAAATTGATTGTCAATATGTTTGATTATTTTCTGTATTTTTGAACATTCTGTTTTATATAGGGATCAAATACACATTAAAAATCGATATTAAATAAAATACTTGGGCATTCATAAAGTTTTTCTTTTTGCGATTGTTTACAATGTTTATATAGCTAAAGAAGTTTTTATGATGAGCTTTACTGTTATTTGGAGTTCTTTATTTCTATTTATTCTGTACATGGTGTTGCACTGTTGGGTCAATATTCCATTCTAAACTGTCTGTACAGGGTACAGTTCTATAGAACATACTCTGCAGTTTGCTCACTCCTCCCACAAGAGATCAGTGCGGTAGAAGATAGACAAAGTATCTGTGTATGTATGCGTATGTTTAATCTGCTATGCCCTGTCCTGAGGAAAAGAAGGATGAGCTGCCCCTGTCGGTCAAGAGCATGATAATAATCACTGGGTAGATTCTAGTTTTTTTTGGACTTTCTCAAAATATGTGATTTCATCATTTTCCTGCTCACGTTATCCTCTCTCCTTCTTTGCAAGTCAGTGCACCTTACATTTTCTGGTATACCACAAGTGATGGTACCAACTGAAGTGGTTCATGGGGGCAGTGCCCTTGCTAGTATCGTCCTTTTGATGTTGCAGTTTATCCCCTTTGACAGCTTGCATTACAGATCCGTGAAGACGACCTTTTAACAGTCAATTTGTTATTAATCACGCTTGCAGCCTGCTGTAATCTCAGAATATAGTTGGAATATAATCTATCAGTGAGAATAGATTTCATGAGGTGATTGTCCAAAGATGATAAAAAGTGTTACTACAATGTTCAAAATGTCATACTATAGTCTGTCCATTAACGTGAGCACGCTTGAAATTGATTTTCAAAACTACCTGTTGATCTCAGTGATTTTTTGCATGCAGCCTTAGAATATCCATGACGCTAAAATAAAGCTAACTAGTAGTCCATAGATGCTATTGATTTTGCACATGGGCGAACCTTTGATCTTTATGACAATTGCAAAATAGGGCTCAAATTTTAGATTTACAGTACCCCTAGAATTTGTCCATGTCAATCTATTCATGGGTGTATTCCGTTAACTTGATAGGTCAAGTAATTAAGTGTGTGTTGCCCTTTATGTGCAATCGTGAACTTGGATAAAATATGCAACAGTTAGTCCTCCCTTCGTCACCATTAGACCCAGGGTGTCTTAACTTCACCACAAATTGTATGATGGTAGACGATTTGGATATGGAAATGATCGTGGTTATTTCTCAGTCTGTAATCAAAATATGATTTGTATCACCCCGAATCTGACGATTCCATGAGGTTGATAATTGTTACTGCTGACAAATTGTAACCATCTCGGTGCCAGTACTGCCTTCCTCTCGAGCAATGTTCAACACACTTCTTCCAGAACTGCATGTCTATCATTGAAAAGGGACTCACGGTCAGAACTTCAACATCACAATTTTAAACGCCTGTTCTGTTCGGCAACTTGTCCTTTTATTTTACCCCAGACAAGCTCTATGGGATTGAGGTGAGCATGATATGGAGGTAGTCCAAAGACGCATCGTATTCCGCAATGATTTTGTCAATATGAACACCTTTGTCTTATTTGTCATCCTCACCAGGTGCAACAACTCGGATTTCAAATATGTATCATCCAAGCTGACATTTTCCTTAGCAAGCCAAGTCCTAATTTGATCTTTCGTATTTGATGCAGTGGTACTTGTCTTCCGCTGATACTGCGCGGATAGGATGCATTATCCATACAAGCACATGGTCTGTTTAGAATTGGAAGTAGATCTTTCTCCATCCAGTGCCTGAAAATATGTCCATTTCTGTGTGGTAGTCCCTACCGTCGGTACTTTTTGATTGGAAAATAAGTCCAGCGTCATGGACAAGACCTTCTTCACTACTTCCTTCATGTGTTAGTATAATACGCTGGCCTTTGCTGCTTGGTATTTTTCTTTCTGTTCACCGTCTACTGATTGCCATTCTTTAGCATTGGTGTGGTGAGCATTGGCCCAGGATTCGTCCAAATATACAATATCATAGCCTTTGCCTCCGCCGCTCACGGATCTGCCTCAGGTATTTACTTCGGGGAGCAATTAAATGTGGCTTTTCACAAATAATATTCCTGCCGCCTATAGTTTTTCTGAAGGTGAAGCCTGCTTTACAATTTTCCATAGAGTACTTTTAGAAATGTCTATGCTGCAACTATGGGGAGTTTTAATTTCAGTTTCTGAGAGTAAACAAGTTATTTTGTCAAAAATTTTCAAGAGCTCCCGCCTTATGACATCTATGTCAAAGTCGCCCAAATTTTTCTTTCCTTCCTTGCTTGACATTAGTGACTTGTGTCCTGTTTAATCCATCGGAAAAGGATTCTCTATTCAGACCGCGCCGGTGCTTCGCTTCTCGGTTCGAATATCGCAATAGATGACCTCTTAGATTCTCACGGAAGTGTTGTTATAGTAAACTGTAACCTTCGCATTGTTATAAATGTGCACTTCAGACTCATTTTAAAAGTGATATCAATGTCAGTTTTGATAACAACAAATATGATACAATAGTTTCATACAAATAGCAGATACACTATAACTATAAACGGGATCCCAATTATAACGCAATGCTTTCCGCCAAAGTCGATGGTTAGGTGCACGGAATTCGTGAAACTTTAGATATTTCAATGTTACCATAATGTATTTTTAGAACAACGCTGCCTGTGTACCGTAAATCTGTTACTATTGTGTACAATCGGTGAGGTTGATTTTAATATAACCTGAAGAAAAAATATTTAAAACCATCAAATTTTTTTGGGAAAAAATATTTCTAGCCATGGATATTCTAACCTTTGAAAAAATCACTGAGACCCAAACGGGTTTTTAGAAAATCAATTTCAAACGTGTCACAATTAATGGACAGACTATACCGATAATGAAAAACAGTAACCTTTCCACTTTTTTTCGCCACACACTGAGCCACAGGGGAAGCCCTTGAACGCCATTGGACACTGCGCCATAGAGTTTTCATAAGAAGTCTTTCTAGTTTTACTTATACTATTTTACTTCTACTACTTTAAAAGTTTTTAAAAGTTGTCCAGTTTTCTCAATTTAGTATATAATAATATATATATGTTTATTTATTGACAAGTAGTTGGGTTTGGGTTTTTTTGAGTTTTTTTAAAACCCTTTCCCTTGAATTAACTGTTTAAAAAATTGAGGAAATAACTCGGGGGGAAAGAGTAAAAACTAACATTAACTATAAATATATTACATGTCACACACATAATTTTTTAATGTCTTCAAAGTTTGCCATATAAATAATGCTAATTATAAATGTAAAATCTGTTGTTTGTACACAAAATTTGTCTGCCTTTCTAAACAGAGATGGTCAGCCCTAATAAACATTTTTATTTTCTATCTTTTAGATGATGTTTTGGGAATCCAAAAAAACACTTCTGATCTTCTAAATGTGTTTTTTTTTTTTTCTAGGTATTTTTACAGAACACCCTAATCACAAACATCACACTTAAAAGGTTTCCCCCCGATGTATTTTTTTTATGTGTTTCAAATTATATTCTGGGAAAAGCTACACCACAATGATCACACTTATAAGGTTTTTCCAGTATGTGTTTTTTTATGTGTTTCTAGGCTACTGCTATGAAAAAATCCGTGCCACAAACATCACACTTGTAGGGTTTTTCCCCCCGTATGTGTTTTTTTTATGCCCTAGACTACTGTTATGTGGAAATTTGACCACAATCATTACATTTGTAGGGTTTTCCCACCAGTATGTGTTCTCTTTGTGTTTTTAGATTACTTTTCGAAAACCTGCCCACAGACATAACATTTGATGGTTTCTCCCCAGTATGTTTCTTCTGTGTTTACCTAGGCCACTGCAATCAGCAAATCCTGCACCACAAGCATCACACTTGTAAGGTTTCTCCATTGATTTTTTATGTGCCCCAGAACATAGACTGAGTAAATCCTGACCACAAACATCACATTGATGGTTTCCCCCGTATGTGTTCTTTTATGTTTTCCCCAGACTATTTATGTGGAAATCCAAATAACAAATATCACACTTGTAAGGTTTTCCAGTATGTGCTCTTCTATGTTTTTTCAGGTACTATTATGAGCAAACGGGCACCACAAACATCACACTTATATGGTTTCTCTCCCGTATTTTTTTTTCATGTCTTCCAGACTACTGCTATAAAATCTTGTATCAAAAACATCACATTTGTAAGGTTTCTTCCAGTATGTGTTCTGTTATGTTTTCAGACCACTTTTATGAGCAAACCTGGCACAAACATCACAATTTTTGGCTTTTCTCCAGTTTTACTTTTTTTTATGTGTTTTTAGATTATTGCTTTGAGTAAACCTGCCCCAAAAACATCACATTTGAAAGGTGTCCTCCGATGAGTTCATTTTTCGTTCAGACTACTGTAATGGGAAATTTTTGCCCCACAAACATCACTTTTTGGATGCTTCCCCACTATGTTGTTTTTATTTGCATGTAGATTCCCCTGTCAGTAAATCTGATGCACAAACATCACGAGAAACATTTGATTCCAGTACTTTTTTTCTGTGGATTCTAAGGTATATTATATTGTAACCTATCACCAACATCAACTGTATGAAGGTCAATTCTTCTCACATATAGAAAATATGCTTTTGATTCTTGATAAATCTTCATTCTGTAATGTTGGCTGACAGTCTGTATGAGTTTCAGTAATCCCATTTAAACTTCCTTGACAGCTAAGAGAAAAAAATGCACTAGTGTTGTCATTCTTAAATTTGTCTTATTTTCTGGTCTTTCAAAAAATTTGTACATGTTCTTTTTATATATTGGTTTTTGCTGTTATATTCAGGTAAAATCTGAAAGTTGCCCATGTTCCCCCAACAAAAATTTGTCACCACTTGTCATATTCATAAGACGCATATATTTTTGTTTGATAATGGGAAGATGGTTCTGGGAGGGTCAATAAATCTAAAAACCCAAAGAAAACAAAACTTAAAAAAAAATATATAAACTAAGTTTTCTCTAGTTATTAAATTAACGAAGCAAAAAAAAATCCTTCCATTTTGATTGGTTAGTGGTAAACCCTTTCGAGGCCCCAAGCTGATCTACAATGTGCATCTTTTCCCTTTCCTGTTTCTCTACCAGGCTGTCCTTGATCTGTCTCTCATTTTTTTTCCCCATCAAGATCCATCAAAGGATGTTCTGTAATGGTCTCGCATCACTTCTGAGTGTTTGTCCATCAACCCCCCATCATATCCCTTTCTCTCACTGTGTGCATTTTTTTCTGATTGAAATCTTTTGAGCAGTTCGTTTGGATTTTGTCCAGTCAAAATATTCTGAAAATTTTTTCCCCATGCAGGTTGTATGGGAATGTGACAGTATAGATGTTTTAATTGTTGTTCTCCTACACAAGTTATCCACATTAAAAAAGTTTTTTGTTACTGATCACCATCAATCTGCAGACCAAAAATTAAACCTTCCAACAGATGTTAAGGAGATGTATACTGATGGTTTTTTTGGATCACTGGTTAACATTTTGCTCCCCTTGACAAAAGTCGGCGGACTCGGCCCCCGTGCTTTTTAAAGGGGGTACCCTTTGACGAAAAAGGGAGTCCCGTGATGTTCCCCGTATTGTTCCGACGAGCCTCCAAAATGGGGGATCTAACACACAGGGGTAAATTTTAGATAAGTCCGTTTTTTCGAAGTAAACAAATATTTTCAAAATGGACGATTTGGGCGATGAATAGTGATGAAAAATGACTTTTTTCGACTTTTTAGCCAGTGATGGTGAAAAATGAACCCTGAATGTTATGAATTTGAATTGTTTCCGCCAGTTTATAGATCGAAGGTTTCCCGGGGACAGGAGTGGGTGACGGACACCCATCTCAAACGAGCATATCAATTGGATAGGTATGGGAATTCGTTAAATAGCTTGGGGATTAAAAGAATTTTTCCCAATATGACAGGTTAGTAGTTCATTAATATATGAACACTACCCCAAAAAGTTCTACGTTTATTAGTTTTTTTTTTAATTTTTTGAAATTTCACTTGAAAACTGTTAAAAATAGGTGGGAGGAGCCAGACTTTTGAAAAAAGGGTGGGGAGGAAAGTGTTAAACCCCTCTTTTCACTCTGCCCTGGACATCCAGTTTACTTGTACAATAGGTAACTCCAAACCTTGGATTTTGGGGAGATACTTGATGGCAACACCGCTTTCTTCTAAATGATTCTCTGCCCAGCCGGGCCTTACATTAACTTTTCTTCTGATGCATTTTTATTGCTTGATCTGCTAACAGAACAGGGGACAAAACCGTACCGCTGGGGCAACTGAAAATAGTACAAATTACACAAAAAATAAACCTGAAACAAACAGCTAAACTTGAGGGTTTTTTCATGGTTATACTGGGAAAAAAAGAACATTTTAAAAGGAAAACCGCCATGTGTTGTTGGGGGGCAAAGGAGCAAAAAATTGTAACACTGGATCTACAAGGCATGTCATAAGAGGCACGAATATCCTGGAAGCTACCCTAGTAAAAAAAAAGGGGCGAAATTTGGGTGTGTTGGAAACTTTTAGGGCATAACTGGCAAACGCAAACCCGGCCAAAAAACATACAAATCGCAAAAGTAGTTTAAAAAGGGTTTTTATGGAACGTCAAGAAGTAAAAGGAAAGAAAATAACACAATTTTAAAAGCAGGGGATTAAGAATGCAAAATTAAAAAAAATAAACTACATAATAGCCAATCAAAGCGGATGACAACAATCCAGAGGTACTGTTGCACCTCTGGTGTGTGCGGAGGTGTTAGAGTCCAACTAGAACAGAATCACCACAGGGGGGGATACATGATCAAGGTTTGACATGTGCGTGTTGTGTGTTGTTTTTTGGTTCGCTTTTCTTTTGACTCAACAATGAGATTCTAGCTATTGGTTTCCCTTTTTTTTGTTACAGCCCCCATTTCGATCTTAAAAAGGGTTCCCCGCACGATTGTCTATATCGACATTTCAGAGACACTTTAAGAGGTCTTTAAAACGTTTTTTTCCACCACAAACGCTGCCCCCTTTGCTCGCCTAATCAACTGTTTTGGGGGTGGATCAGGCATTCGAGCAACGGACCACCCATCTCATTGGGGCCCTTTTGCAACAGGGTGTTGACCTGGGGTCTTTGTTTGGAGGGCTTCGCTGTCTGGAATTTTGTCCTGCCAGTTTATTTTTTGTATTCTGCGGGCAGCTTGGTGGGAAAAGGGACTGTGTCCGGTTATGTTGAATAAATTATAGTATCAGGTCATGTGGAGGGAAATCATGTCAGGGCCCTGAAGGGGAAGACGGTCAGGGGTTTTGGGGGAAAGATAGTGTCAGGTCATGTTAAGGGGGTGACAGTGGGGGGCATTTTTATTGAAGAATCAACTCAAAGTAGGAGACACATAACCAATGTTAGGGAAAATTTTATGAAGGAAAGAGAGAATATCACAACTGAATCAAAAAAAGAGAAAATGTGATTAAAAACTTAAGTTTTAGATAGAGAAAAGAGAAACAAAGAAAATATCATTTTTATTACAAGAACTAAAAATAACATTTTTTTGCATAGAAAAATTTTTCAATAAGTAAAAAAACTAAACTTGTTTTCTTCATCAAACAGAGTAAATAACTTCACCTTTTACTTTTCCTCTTCATCCTCTTCAGTTTCCAACTTTATTGGGGGCTTGAAAAAAAAATATCAAGTCATGTCTCTTTTAAACAAAGATATATAAAAATGCCAGTAATAAATAATGAGAAATTAATAGACTATGAAATTCTTCTATTTATATAATCAAATGATATATTTATAAATAAAAAATTTTGTTTTTTGAAAACAGAAGATATCAACACCCCGATGATATATGAAACAAATAGAGCGAAAACTAAGCACACTAAATATCAGTCAAAAATATTCTTTACAAAAATTAAATACAATGATCTTAAATCATCATCAAAAACTTTTTCAGTGAAACTTGATTCCCATGGGCAGGTTCTAATGCCTCTCGTCATGGGGGGATTGGGGACTGTTGTAGCATATCAACTCATCTATGACATTTGCACCCATCTTCTCCTTGGTTTTCCTTTTCCCCTGACTAGATCACCCCAAAGAACTACAGGACTGATAAAACCTATTCAGGCTAACCATCAAAAGACTTGAGGGGTTCAAAAAACACCAAGAAGGTGTGTGAACAAAGACTCCCCCCTGTACTTTATTTGGGCATTTATCAGCAATAAACTATACGGGGGTGAAACATTCATTTTTTTTTATTTTTTACTTGATAAATTTTAATCCAACCTACATGACATTAGCAACATACATGTTCATAAATTAGTACTCCATTCAACTATAAATTGGGGTTTTTAAAACACAAAATTTATTTAAAATTGTATCTTTTGAATTTTATTTCACAAATACTTTTGTTGAGTTATTTTTGCTCAGGGAATTCAGTAGAGACTGCCAAGTGCTGGGACTAAAAGGGTAAAACCCGAGAGCTACAAGAATAATTAGATGTACACATTTCACATTTGCTGAAAGAGCCTCAAGTCTTGTGGGGCTGTATAGGCATTTAATTTTGATAAAAAATTTACTCACCTGGCAATCTTGTTCCCTTTTAAACTAATTTCTTTTGCCCGACATATTAGCCCAATATTTCCTTCGTCTGGTAGAAGAGGAAACAAATAAAATGTCTGGGTAAAGTTTGCATAAATTAACTTGCAAATGTTATTCTTCTTTTCGAAACCCCCACGTCCACATGTTAACCACTCTTTTAAACTGAGCCAAGAGGGACTGATTTTTTAGTTTTCGCCCCAAGAGGCCATCACAAGGTGGGATCCTTTTAGGACGTTGCCTTTGCAGCACATCTGAAATTCACCCGCCCTTTCCAGTTCACCCATTTCCGATATGTTTATGGTTTTTTAATATCTTGAATCTTCCTTTTGGTCTGCGCCCTGGGACCCTGCCTCTATATTGTTCTTTCCAAGCCATCGGATTATGTGCCCCAAAGTTTTAATTTTTTCTGATGTATTTTGTTTATCAAATTCTCTTTAAGTTTGTTCTTTCCGACATCATGTTTTTCTTTTCTGTCCAGGTAGGGAGGACTTTCTATAGCATTTATTTTTCGGACTGATTTTTATTCTAATTTTGTAAAGCCCTGATTCAAAAAACATGGCCCACGGGGAAAATGCATGCTCAAATTTTTTTAATTTTATATTTTTTGCTTTCCAATGTTCTTCATTGTGTTTAATTTTGTTGATTCCAATCTTTCAGATTTTTTTGGAGGTCACTGTTAGAATTTTTGGGGCCCAGATCCCGGGTTTTTTCTACACATTGAGTTCTTCATTGTTTATTTGGGATTTAGGTGGTTTTGTTTTTGTCAGTTGACTTTAGACAAATATAGATTTTGGTCTTAAATTTTTTTGGTCGTCATGACGGTTTTAAACCTTTTTTGCGGGGATAAAATACGATCGCTCACAACTCTGATGATTTGCCCCCTATAGTGAGAGGGTCGTAATTACATAGTTGGATCCCCTTACATTCCTCATGATGTTCTCCGCAAAAGTTGAAAAAGGGGTTTGAAAAAATCATCCTTGTTTTCCCCCTTTTTTCTCGAACCATTCAGATTTCACCTCCATATTAATGGTTTCCTGTTTCGGGGAAGATTTTTGAGGTATTATGTGTTTTGGGATTTTTTAGATGTTCCCATTTTCTGGTGTTGTTTTTAAAGTCATGGGGAAAAGATGCAGGTCTATGTTGTATTTCTGCATTTTTTAAGAGTCCATGCTAAAAAGATCTTAGTGCTCCCTCTTCTAAACCCGGGTTTTTGGGATTTAATCTTCTAATTTTGTTCCATCCTTTCATTATGATTTTTTTAGGGGTTTTTCTGGCGGACTTATAAGGGCAAAGCGTGTTGGCATAGTTTCATGCCCCCTTTTGGGAAAAGGTATAAATACTGATTTTTCCTTCCTTTTACCAGGAGGAGTATTCCATACTTTGGCAAATTTTTTGATTTTCAACACTGGCCTCCCCACCTGCTTGAATCAACCCCTGGTATATCATCAACCCGGTGATTTTCCCCTTTTCAGACTTTGATGGCCGGGCCCAACCCAATTTCTGCCCCTTTTTACTAGGTTTTTCCCCATGCCCCTACCTCGGTCATCTTACACTGCCTTGTAGGTCGAGTGGTACTATTCTTTACCCCCTTGGGGGCCCCCGGCACCACACGGGGCGGCAAATGTTATAACACAAACTTTTTCTTCTGCATTCATTTTAAAATTAATAGTTCAAAATCATTCTTTGTAACTGAAACATTTTTAGATCAGCTCATTGTATTGTTAATTTTCGGGAAAAATGTGATATTTGCTGCCCCTTTTCAGTTCAGAAATTCAATTTTAACATGATAATAAGCCATGAATGTCTGTCCTTCCTACTGTACATTTTGTGTCCAAAAACCACCCCCTCTTTCTATCACAAAAAAGACCCAGAAATTAAAAAAAATTTTGTTATGTTGCATGTCTAATGAAGCAGTGGTAACGGGGAGATAATTTAACCAGCGAAAAATGAAACAGTAACTTAATATTCCAACACAACAAGTGAATTCAAATAATCCGTAATTTAACGGATTTCTCAACAACAATCAAATTTTTCCCGGAGGAAGAGAAAAATAAAATAAATAATTTCAAGCAGGGGGAAATTGATTTCACAGAGAAGCAACTAGCAGAAAAAAACAGAAGAAAAATATCACTTTGAGAATGTTCACAATCGGAAATAAAGACTAGAAGAAATTTATATCTTGGGATGTTATTTTTGGCAAAAGTGCAACAGGCATTTCATTTCCCTTCCCACTGACAACATCATTTATAAAACATTTATGGAAGCAGCCTTTCATCATCAGAAATCAGACAAAGAAGGGGGGGCCTGATACTTGCAAGAGCGTTAAACCAAATTTGAAAAAAATTTTACATTTGGGAAAAAAAGCCGGGGTTTTAGAGCAAACATTCTTTTTACAATCAAATTCTTAAAAAAGAAATATAAAAACTTTTCTGAACATCTTTATTCTAGTTTTAAATTTTTCATCTATAGAAGCTATCTTTTTTTCAAATCCCTTTTTTGTCTGAAAATACAGTGTGTTGGCTGGGGCATCAGTAAATTTATATGGGAAATTTGGGTTTTTGCTTATTGGGAAAAACTTATAGAACTGGGAAGACCTATAGATACTTTTAAAGTGAACACCTACATGTCCAGAGCAGCAAATCCAAATGAGACCGCCCTTTATAAACACTATCCAATTAAATGGGAAACGACTTATTAAATGATCGCTTTATTTAATAGTAATATTCGTAAAACCCGATCAATGTAAATTCTAAAAGATTCCCGGGGGTTTTGGAATAAATTATAAAAAAAACACAAACCTCATAGTCCAGTTCCTGCTTTTTTTGCACATTGTATTCTATTTGGTTTGAATGTTCACAGCTTTCCCTGGTTTCCCTAAAAATAGTGGCCCCTGTCTCAGACCTATGCAAAAATTTAAAATTTACATTCATTTAAAGGGAATTTTTCATCTTAGGAGTTTCTGTTAGGAGTTGCCATTGCCTTTAGTCCAAGGTTATGGGGTTTTAAAACTGAACCACATTGTTCTGTTCAATTCAGGATGCATTTTTTTTCCCGAACCCAGGGTGGGGCCGGGGCTATGAAGTTTGTGCTTTTTTTCAGATCGGGCAGGTTGTGTGCCATTTCTGAGAGAGACAATGACATATGGGGGAAAAACCTTTCAATGAAGTCAATCAATTATCTCATTTAAATGTTTTCATGTTGTTAATGTTCTCCCTTTTTTCTTTTTTCCTACAAAACAGTTCTGTGTTACTGTTTCATTTTAAAATTACTATAGTTGCCCAAAATTGTGATCCCCTTTTACCACTGATATAAAATCACCCTTGACATAAATTTGATTTTTACATTTTTATATAGGTACAGTAAACCCTTTCCAAAGTATTTTTCCCACCCAAACCTTTTGTTCTGTGAATTTTATTGATGTTATTACAAAATTTTACCCCGATGTTGATCGGGATATTGTTAAAATTTTTAAGTACGATTGTCAAGTTTTTTAACAAGCATTTCCGTGTTCCAAATGCACCAGTGCACGCAAAATGGGGAACCCGGGAATTTAACAGTTCACAATTTTTCCCTACCACTGTCATTGGCTTATGACGAACATTTACTTTTATTTATAGAAGTGGAAGGTATCATTTGTTCACTATGTGACCTTTCTTTTTTTAATATTTAAAAGGGAAAACCCTTTTTCAATCATTCCCCCCATTTTTTCATTACTGTAAATTCTAAACTTTTATGATTTTTGTTGTGTTATGCAAAATTTTATAACAAAAAAAGTTTTTTTCATCAACCAAGTACCTACCAATTAGTTAAACATGTATTCGAAGGTAAGACTGCTTGCAAAAAAACATGGTATGATCAGGTAGATTTCGAAAATTAAACTTTTGGTGATACAATTTTTGGGAAAGAATATAGATCATATCCTACTGGTTTATTACCAATAGGAAAATTAACAAAAAAATTCCATTTTTTAAAAAACATTTAAATTTGCAGATCCACATTCAGAAGATTCAGCCTGACAGAACAATCAGATCTAACACCAACTATATATAATCAGTAGAATTGATACTATGAAGGGGGTTTTATGCTTAAAAATAAATATGCTGCAGAAATACAATGAATATCTAAATAGTGATAAGAAAATTTTTGCGTTTTTGTTTGATCAAAGAAAGTCACGCTGCTTGTCTCATGACATTTGACAAGAGGCTTACATGGAATGACAATGCCCCCCTATTAGCCTACCCTTTTCGGGGTTGGGGGGTTTGTGTGCCTTTTGGGTCCTTCAGGCTATGTCCGGGGGGTCAACTCCCCGGATCTAACAAGCCGAACAGACTGAAGGTGAAAGGCCAGACCAAAAGGCGGGGGGAGGATGGGGCCTCATAAGGTGACAGTGCAGAACCCACCCAGGGTAAATGCCCGGCTGCAACCAACCCATCCCCCGCTATGGGGCAAAAACACTTGTCCTCTCTTTGAGGAA